>OX463239.1:67812701-68393732 GCA_949820135.1 Sylvilagus floridanus
GCCCAAGGACTTGGGACATCCTCTGCTGCTGTTCCAGGAGCATGAGCAGGGAGCTAGATTCAAAGTGGAGCAGCTGGGCTCTGTCTCTGTCTCCTGATCTCTCTTCCTCTCTCTCTCTCTCAATCTCTTTCTGTCTCTTGATCTCTCTCTAGCTCTCTCTTAGGCTCTCCTTCTCCCTCTTTTCCTTCTTTGCCCCTTCCCTCCTATCTGTCAGGTTCCCCCAGTAAACCCTTTACCTTAAAAAAAAACAAAAGTGGAACAGCCGGGACTTGAACTGGCATCCATATGGGATGCCGGCACTGCAGGCTGTGGCTTAACTCATCGCACCACAGAACTAGCCCCCTCAGTCTTTATATAACATTTTGACGATCAGTACTATTCCTACTGTACAGATATGAGGAATTTGGGATTGAGGTTTAGCAATTTCCCTGAGTCACAGAGCAGGATTTACGCCTCGGTCTATATTGTTTTATATTATATAAAGTTCATATTATTTGTAATTATTTAAGATTTATTTATTTGAAAGGCAGAGTTATAGAGAGGCAGAGGTTACAGACAGAAAGAGAAGTCTTCCATCTGCTGGTTCACTCCAGATGGCTGCAACATCTGGAGCTGGGCTATCTGAAGCCAGGAGCATCTTCCAGGTCTCTCACATGGGTGCAAGGGCCCAAAGACTTGGGCCATCTTTTACCGCTTTATCAGGCCATAGCAGAGAGCTGGTTCAGGAGTGGAGCAGCCAGGGCTCAAACAGGCGCCCATATGGGATGCTGGAACTGCAGGCGGCGGCTTTACCTGTCCCTATTATTTGTAATCATTAAAAAATAAGATGGGGGGTGATTTTGTGGTGTAGCAGGTTAAGCTGCTGCCTGCAATGCTGGCATCCCATATGGGGACTAGTTTGAGTCCCAGCTGCTCCATTTTTGATCTAGCTCTCTGCTAACATGCTTGGGAAATCACCTTAAGATGGCCCAAGTCCTTGGGCCCCTGCACCCACGAAGGAGATCCGGAAGAAGCTCCTGGCTCCTGACTTCGGATCGGCAAAGCTCTGCCGGTCATTTGTGGCTACTTGGGGAGTGAACCAGTGGATGGAAGACCTCTCTCTCTCTCTCTCTCTCTCGCTCTCTCGCTCTCTCGCTCTCTTTCTCTCTCTTTCTCACTCTCTGCCTCTGACTCTCTCTGTAACTCTCTCTTTCAAATAAATAAATACATCTTTAAAAAAAGAGAAAGAAATGCTTTCCTTATATTGAGTTCTACCACTGCATTTAGTCTGTTTTTTGTTACCTTAACCAAAATACCAGAGAGGAAATTCTTGGGTAAGAAAAGATTCATTTCAGCTTACAGTTTGGAGGTGGCAGTTCGGGATCAAGTGGCCCCATAACCTGGCATCTGTGAAGTCCAGTCATGGTGGGTACAGACGTAAGCCAGGAAGCTGAGAGTGAGGGGCTAAGCACAACTTGAACTCAAATAATCAGCCTTCTCACAAGAACCACCTTCCAAAAGGCCCCTGAGACCAGCCCTATTCCCCTAGCTGCCATAATTAGATGAGGTCTCCACCCTTCATCCCTCAGCCCTTAACAGTAAGACATCAGAGTTTAAACAGCTGCCTGAGCTGGGGGATGGGGAGCAGGGTGGGGGGAACAAATCCTGTGGAACCCATGTTCCGTTGATCACTGTCTCTTGATCTCTCTCTCGCTCTCTCTCTTAGGCTCTCCTTCTCCCTCTTTTCCTTCTTTGCCCCTTCCCTCCTATCTGTCAGGTTTCCCCCAATAAACCCTTTCCCTTAAAAAAAAAAAAAAAAGAAAAAAGAAAAAAGTGTCCCTGTCCTGTTGGCCTCTCCCCACTGGCCCTGGTTTAGCTTTGAGGATCCATAGAAAAAACGCAGTACTTCTTTTCCATGGGACATGAAATTTGGAGACAATTATAATGTCCTTTGAGTCTGCATCCCTTCAGCTGTTTCTCCAATGGGATGATTGCAACCCCATTACCCTGGAGAACACATCTGTTCTAACTGAACGTGGCTTTCTAGAAGTGTTTGCCTACGAATGGCAAACATATTCCCCCTCTCCTAAAATGCTCTACACCTGCTTAAGCCACCCACTAATTTTTCTGCTCCCATTCTATTAGGTTACATTGACTTTACAATCTACAAAAACCCTACACAGGCTGAGTGTCCCTTATCCAAAATGCTTAGAACCTAAATGTTTCAGATTTGGGGAGTTGCTCAGATTTTAGAATATTTGCATAGGTTTTACCAGTTGAGCAGCCCTGACCCAAAAATCTGAAATTCGAAATTCTCCAAACTCTAACCTATACTCAAGAAGTTCTGGTTTTCAGATTGTTTGATTAGGGATGTCCAACCTGTATTCATGACAGACAAGAAACTACTGAGTGAGGTCTCCCTAGTTCTGTGCTTGTGCAAATGTCTTTTTCAGATCAACTGCAAATGTGACATTTTACTTTTCCTATCCTACTTTGTCATTTGTCGCAGGAGAGTTGGCTCCCAGATTCTAAGCTGTTAAGATATGACAATTCCATTCAGGTCATTCTAGAGAAAGCTGAGTCTTCCTTAGTAATTGCCACATGAAGATTCCTGGAGTCCATGGGTCACAATTTATCCAAGCATCCTCTTACTGACAGATACAAAGGCACTGTCTTTTTAAAAATTTTTTTAATTTTTATTTTTTGACAGGCAGAGTGGACAGTGAGAGAGAGAGACAGAGAGAAAGGTCTCCCTTTTCCATTGGTTCACCCTCCAGTGCACTGCACTGATCCGAAGCCAGGAGCCAGGTGCTTCTCCTGGCCTTCCATGAGGGTGCAGGGCCCAAGCACTTAGGCCATCCTCCACTGCACTCCCAGGCCACAGAAGAGAGCTGGACTGGAAGAGGGGCAACCGGGACTAGAACCCGGTGTGCCGGTGCCGCAGGCGGAGGATTAGCCTATTGAGCGGCGGCACTGGGCGCTGGCCAAAGGCACTGTCTTTCTAATTTTTTTTTCTTTTGTAAACTGTAAGAACTACTACAAGAAAGGTACTTACACATATATTCTCAGAGTGAGGTTTTATTAAAAAAAAAAAAAAAGTCTGAAACGAAGCATTGCTGCATCAAAGGGGTATACATTTGTAATCGTACCAGATACTACCAAGATTAACTTACCAAAAGGTTCTAACAGTTCACAGCACTCTGGCAATGTATGGGGTAATGGGAAGAATTGAAATAAAAACTAAGAGGGTAAAATAAAGCTAGGAGTAAAACAAGTTCTTTGAATTGTTCTATACTGTGCATGTGTTACTTGGATTAAGCAGGAAAAAATGTTTTAAAAAGAAGCTAGAGGAGACTGGTGTGGAGTAGCCAATATAGCCATTGCCTGTGACAATGGCATCCCACACAAGTGCCCTTGCAGACCCAGCTGCAACACTTCTGCTCTAGCTTTTCTGGTGATGCACCTGGGAAAGCAGCAGCAGATGACTCAAGTGCTCGCCACCCATGCAGGTGGCCTGGATGGAGCTCCAGGGACCCAGCTTTGGCCTGGCCCAGCCCAGGTCATTGTGGCCATTTGGAGAGTGAACCAGTAGACAGAAGATCTCAGTCTTCCTCTGTCTCTCCCTCTCTGTCAGTCTGCCATTCAAATAAATAAATAAATAAACCTGAAAAAAAAAGTGAAAAATTTTCTCTTAAGGCTTTTTGTTGCTAAACCTACCTAGATATTCATCTTTTTCTGCAATCCTATTTTTTTTTGAGAGGTAGAGTTACAGACAGTGAGAGGGAGAGGCAAAGAGAAAGGTCTTCCATCTGCTGGTTCACTCCTCAAATGGCCACCATGGCCAGAGCTGCACCGATCCGAAGTCAGGAGCCAGGAGCTTCATCCCAGTCTCCCATTTGGGTGCAGGGGCCCAAGGACTTGGGCCATCCTCCACTGCTTTCCCAGGTCATAGCAGAGAGCTGGATTGGAAGAGAACAGCCGGAACTAGAACTGGCACCCATATGGGATGCCAGTGCCGCAAGCAGAGGATTAACCTACTGCGCCATGGTGCCCTCTGCAATCCTATTTCAACACCTACTATTTGTTTCTATCCTGAGACAAAGGATCCACGACTATCAAGATTTCCACTGACCTGTCATTCAAGACTTTCAGTGTCTTTTTTTTTTTTTAAGATTTATGTATTTATTTGAGAGGTGAAGTTACAGACAGAGGGAGGCAGAGACAGAGAGGTCTTCCATCCACTGGCTCACTCCTCAAATGAATGCAACAGCTGGAGCTGAGTTAATCTGAAGTTAGGAGCCAGGAGCTTCTTCTGGGTCTCCCATGTGGGTGCAGGGGCCCAGGCACTTGGGCCATCTTCCATTGCTTTCCCAGGCCATCAGCTGGGATGCTGGATCAGAAGTGGAACAGCTGGGACTCGAACCGGTGCCCATATGCAATGCCCGTGCCACAGGCAGAGCCTTAGCCCACTACACCACAGTGCCGTCCCCTCATTGTCTTCCATATCTTCTTGACTTCAGAGGTCAGGCTTGGAGTCAAGCTCACCAGCGCTTGTGTAGCCACTTCCCAAGTGTGTGACTTTGAGGCATGAGTAAGAAGCCTCCAGCTTGAGTTTCTTTATATGTGAAAGGGGCATAATACTGCTTAACTGATGTATGTTCAGATTGAGTAAGGTAATACTGGCAAAGGCTCTGCGGAGACGCCTGGTCCATGCTACTACTGGTTAGTGCACAATTGCACACACTAGCAAGGTGTGCACTCACAGCTGACAACTAACAAGCACTTGATAGGCACAGCCAACTTCAAACTCAGGAGCCACCTGGTTAAACAATGTCAGAATCAGGTAGGAACTACTATGACCTAATTTCAGAATAAGACAAGTCCTGCTATATCTCCACGTTATAGGTAAGAAAAATGAGGATCAGAGAGGTAAAGTAGCTTATCTAAGGTCACAGAGCTGATAACAGAGCCTTCATTCCGTGAATGATAATTATGGTGATTATAATAATCAAAATTAATCTTGTTGACTGCCTTAATTTACATGACTTCATCCACGAGACTTGACGGAACTTCAGGTTGTTGGTGGGAGAATGGTGAGTAAAGGCACCAACCCCATGTTAGGCTGCAACCAGGAGCCCATCCCAAGGGGTTAGGGTGGAGTAGGCAGGCATCCCATCTCTCCAGAGAGTCTGGCCATCCAGTGGAGAGGGCAGAGCCCTAACTGCTGAGAGTGAGCACAATTGAACCACCAGCAGGTGGCAGTGTGGTGATGCCCAGGGAAGATGGGCCAGAAGTGGACTGGAACCACCTGCTGGGGCCTGGGAGATGGCTCTACCTTTGGGAAGGCATCAGCTGCCTTCAAAATGGGACCTCAGTCCCTCTGTGCTTGGAGTTCAAATAATCAGGAGTGGTGGTGACGACACAGACATGGCAGGGGGTTGGAGAGGACCACAGCTCTCTGGGCCAAGGTGTGCCCTGGAATGAAGCTCACCCCTCAACTTCATAGCCCAGGGATGCCCAATATCAGGCCAAGGTTTATGGTGCTGCCAAGCAAATAGTTGCCAGACCCCTGCGTCTACTGCTAGGGGCAGTTGGATGTGCAAGGAACCTGCATCTACCTGGCAGATTCAAAGCCTTCATCGACGGTAGTCATGTTTAGCTTCTGGGCATACACTGACATTTCAAAGTTTGCATTCCTTCCCCTGGGTTTTGCATCCTAGCAGAAATTATTTTGGATTGTAAAGCCTTCCTTTAGCTCTTGATTAAAATGAATGCCTTGCTCAGAAGTTTAAAACCAAAGGGCCTATCACATATGAGCAGCAGGTCTAATTTCCCATTAGCAGTTTTGCCTGTGGTCTCTGCCCCCAAATCCAGTACCTTCCTCATCTCTCTCTGTCTCTGTCTCTGTCTCTTTCTTGCCTTCTTCAGTTCAGAAAACCGCAGCATGTGAATCGCAGTGTGTGCCTCTCTGGAAAGCATCCACTTACATAACTCTTCCTACCATGATCAAAAAAATCTGTCAGCACACTTGGCTGGCGAATGTTGTTTAGCCTGAAATTCACACTCAACACTTCAAAAGTATCACAGCGAGCCTGTTGAACTTTCCAGTGTAGAAGCTCAGAAATTCTAATACGCACTAGGCTCCACTCACAAATGAAAATGTTCCCACAAATCCTCTGCTGAAGGAGTCAGCGAGAATAATTAGAACAATAGAGATGATACCCACAGAAATCAAACTGACTTCTCTCCAAAGGTTTTCATTAAATGCAGAGGGAACAGCACTTGATGGTGCACCAGAAGGCACGAGCTGGAATCCTTTCCTAGCCATTTGCTAGCTAGTGTAGAGCATGGGGGAGACAGCTGACTTTCCGGAGTCTGCTTCCTTATTTGTCGAACGGAAGATGAGGGTAGAAAACCACAAAGCCAAAGGGAGGTGCTTTGGCTCGAGCATATATAATGCAAGCATTTATAATTCACTTTTTAAATGTTTGCTGCCCACTGCTCGTTTCTCCTTCTGCAAAGTATGCTATGTGAGGGCAGGACTGGGTGGATGAGTGTTTGCTGATATTTTGGCAAGTGCTTAGAACCCTCTGGCACTCAGGAAATGTGGAGGCGTATTTGTTGAATGGACAGACGAAGCCAAACAGGGCATAGAAAGATGGCCAAATAAATATCTGAACCAATCATGAAAATCCTTCCTTTGCCCTGGTACATAACGGAGCTGGCTAAGAGATAGCTAAGGGGTGGGGCCTCCTGCAAGAGGTGCTTAAAGATGTGTTACACACAGAAACATGGCCATCAGTATGAAAGAAGGTAAATGAAGGGAACCTCACAGCAAAAGATGACAGAGAATTCAAAGCATATATTAGAAAATATCTTTGGCAAATGGCAGGGCAAAGTTACCACTTATCAATAGTCACATTGAACATTAATGGCCTGAACTGTCCAGTTAAAAGACACAGATTGGATGATTGGGTTAAGGAACAAAATCCATCTATTTGCTTCTTACAAGAAACACATCTTTGCAACAAAGATGCATACAGACTGAAAGTGAAAGGCTGGAGAAAGATATACCATGCCAACAGAAATGAAAAAAAGAGCGGGTATAGCCATCTTAATATCGGACAACATAAACTTTAACACAAAAACTGTTAAAAGAGACAAAGAGGGGCACTATACAATGATTAAGGGATCCATTCAACAGGAAGATATAACGATTATCAATGTATATGCACTTAATTACAGGGCACCGGTTCATTTAAAAAATTTGTTAAGGGACTTAAAGGAAGACTTAGACCCCAATACAATAGTACTGGGGGACTTCAATACTCCACTCACAGAAATAGACAGATCGACAGGACAGAAGATCAACAAGGAGTCAGTAGATTTAAATGACACTATAGCCCAAATGGATCTAACAGATATCTACAGAACTTTTCATCCTACACATAAAGCATTTACATTCTTCTCAGCAGTACATGGAACCTTCTCTAAGATTGACCACATACTAGGCCATAAAGCAAGTCTCAGCAAATTCAAAAAATTAGAACCATACCATGCAGCTTCTCAGACCATAAAGGAATGAAGTTGGAAATTAGCAACTCAGGAATCCCTAGAGCATATGCAAACACATGGAGATTGAACAACATGCTCCTGAATGAACAATGGGTCATAGAAGAAATTAAAAGAGAAATCAAAAATTTTCTGGAAGTAAATGAGGATAACAGCACAACATACCAAAACTTATGGGATACAGCAAAAGCAGTGTTAAGAGGAAAATTTTTATCAATAGGTGCCTAAATCAAGAAATTGGAAAGGCACAAAATAGATGAGCTTTCAATTCATCTCAAGGATCTAGAAAATCTGCAGCAAACCAGACCCAAATCTAGTAGGAGAAGAGAAATAATCAAAATCAGAGAAGAAATCAACAGGATTGAATCCAAAAAAAATTACAAAAAATCAGCCAATCGAGGAGCTGGTTTTTTGAAAAAATAAACATAATTAACACCCAATTGGCCCAACTAACTAAAAAAAGAAAAGACCCAAATCAATAAAATCAGAGATGAAAAAGGAAACGTAACAACAGACACCACAGAAATAAAAAGAATCATCAGAAATTATTACATGGACTTGTATGCCAGCAAACAGGGAAACCTATCAGAAATGGATAGATTCCTGGACACATGCAACCTACCTAAATTGAACCATGAAGACATAGAAAACCTAAACAGACCCATACCTGAGACAGAAATTGAAACAGTAATAAAGGCCCTCCCAACAAAGAAAAGCCCAGGACCAGATGGATTCACTGCTGAATTCTACCATACATTTAAAGAAGAACTAACTCCAATTCTTCTCAAACTATTCAGAACAACTGAAAAAGGGGTGGGGCCTCACGGCCAGTGCTTCACCTGGGGTGAAAACATCCTCCCAGTGACTCCTTGCATGGAGGCTGCCGAGCTTTGTCGTACTAAGACGGGGGTAGGCATAAAACAGAGTGACGGTCAGAGCATTTGGGGTGCTACTCTGCCCGGAGCTCTGCTGAGCCTTCAACATCCTCTGCCTCCTCATCTCGGACTCAGCCTAGGGAATACTGGTCAGCCCCCAAGGCCAGCTTGAACCTTGCTTGCCTGTCCCTCCCTGGATCTCACAGTCCCTCTCCTCTGGAAGCAGTGTGACTGGCAGCTCACACCCGCAGGCTGTAGGGGACAGTCCTAGGCAACCAGGATGGCTGTGCACCCCTAGCAGGTGTTCCCTATGGGACCACAACTCACATTTTTTTGCCTTTCCAGCGTGTAGTTGAGACCTGAAAGTATGACGGGTTAAAATGGAACCATACACATGTGCATTGCAGCGTGTAGGGGGCTGGGCTCTCTTCTTTTTTAACTTCTGGAAGATGAGCTCTATATATCCCAGAAGAAAATGAGAAATATCAGGAGGAACCAATACTATGATGAACAGAACGTCTTTCCATGCTTGCCCAGCAGGATGGTAAATGCTTCAGGACACAGCTTTAAAATGGGCAAACACGTACAGAGCTGGCTCAAAGTCTTCTGTGTCTTGCTGCTCAGGGTGGTCCATGGACCACCAGTCACAGCCCCAAGAACGTGAGATGCAGAACCGTGGGGCCCCAGCCTAGAAATACTGAATCAGAATCTGGATTTTAAGAAAATCTCCAGGCATGGATGCGTGGCACAGAGGTGAAGACCTCGCTTAGGGCATCCACATCCCATAACAGAGAACCTAGCATCAAGCTCCAGTTTTCTGGCAAGTCCAGGTTCCCACTAGTGCAACACCCTGGGAGGAGGCAGATGATGGCTCAAGAAGTTGGGTCCCATGTGGGAGCCCCAGATGCAGCTCCAGTGTCTCAGCTTTTCCTTGGCCCCCACTGTGGATATTTGGGGAGTGAACCAGTGGGTGGAAGTTTGATCTCTCTCTCTCTCTCTCTGCTCCCTCCACCCTACCTTCTAAATATATACCAAAAAAAAATTTTTAAGATTTATTTTATTTATTTGAAAGACAGAGTTACAGAGAGAGGTAGAGGCAGAGAGAGGGGTCTTCCATCCACTGGTTCACTCCCCAGATGACTGCAACAGCCGGAACTGTGCTGATCCAAAGCCAGGAGCCAGGAGCTTCTTCTGAGTCTCCCATGGTTGGTTGCAGGGGCCCAAGGAATTGGGCCATCTTGTACTGCTTTCTCAGGCCATAGCAGAGAGCAGGATCGGAAGAGGAGCAGCTGGGACTAGAACCAGCACCCATATGGGATGCCAGCACTGCAGGCCAGGGCTTTAACCTGCTGTGCCACAGCACCAGCCCCCAAAGTTTTTTTTTTTTAAAAAGATCCCTAGCTGATTCCTACCCACAGTGAAGCTTGAGAATCACTGCTTTATAGTGGTCAGAACACTGTGGTGGGACCACACAACTACAGTTTGCCAGCCTTACTCCTGCAAATATTGATTACTCAGGTTTACAGGAAGTGCCAATGCAGCTGTTTTGAGGAAACACCACAGGTAGTTTGGATTTGTAGTAAACACTGAGAGCTTCTAGAAGTCTGTCTTTTTTCTGTTGTATGTGTTTCTCAAAATGTGGTGTTTGGACCATCTGTATCTGCTGCTTGCAAAAAAAGCATAGGTTACAGGCAATCCCTGGGCATCTGGAATCCGAATCCTGGAGGTGAGGTGAGGTGAGGCCCTGGAATGGGTGTTTTTCAATAAACTTTGTGGGGGATTCTTAGATCTCTCCAAGTTTCTGAATCTTTGCCCTGGGAGAAGAAACAAGGGAGAAGGCACAGAGTGAGTGTTCCTGTGGACAGTGCACACCTACTATTCCTTCACCACTCCCGACAGCCTCACTGTCTAACATCGCTTTTCTGAGAACCAGCCGCTGCCATTTTCAGTTCACGTGGCTTAGATATGATTGGCCCTGCTCCTTCCAGAAATGAGCATTTAAACTGGGCCTGAACAACTAGAGGACCCCTTCCCCTGCCCAGAGGGAAGGGGTCAAGATTGGACACGACTTAGAAGTTTGCCAGTGAGATCAGTGCTGTTTCTTGGATTACTGGGGAAGGAAGACTCTACCTTAGGAAGTCCTAGGCTGTGAAATGTGAGTCCCGGCTGCTGCTTGTCATCTTTGCCATCATCTGGGGGACGCTACAGCACAGAAGAAAGCCAAGACAGAAGGCAGGAGGGTGGAGAGGTTGGGTATTCTGGCCATCATGAAACGATGAGGAGTTACATTGATGCAGTGCTTAAAATAAAACATTAGGAATTACACGAGAAATAAATTCAGTGGTCAAATAGTTTATGAGACACTGCATTAAACAAATTTTGACAAAATTCATCTCTCAGGACTTCTCATATTCTTGAAGGTACCAAACCACACTGTGAGTTTCTAAGATACAGCATCTAACAAACAAGAATTCTGAATGGCCTGGTGGTATGTCCCTTGGGAAAAGGCATGGGGGGTGAGATGGCTGGGTTAGATAGTTTTTGAAATATTTCCAACAAAGTATTTTATTTCCTGCTTCCAGAAGCTTTTGAGGAGAGCACTATTGGTCCAGAGGATGAAATTAAAGCTAGACTGAACTGTCCAAGGCTGCCCAGCCAGCCAGCCAGCGGCTGACCCAGCTCCACAAGGGTCCATGGCAGAGCAGGATGATGGAGACCTGGCACCTCTAAGTCCCAGCACTGTGGGCTTTCTGATGCCTTCCTCTATCACCTGACATGGCATTTCCCAGAATGCAAATGGTTGGTCTGTGAAAACAGAGCAAGTTTACAGTGAATTATACAAATGTTAATTCGTGCAAGACATAGACCAAACAAGCTTGCAGCCCCTCTCTTGCACGTGGTTCTTTGAGAACTCTTTGCAGCAGATATGATTTCCTCCTTTTCATGGCTGAATAATATTCCAGTTCCTATCATCTGCTGTGTTTTCTAATCTATTCACCCACCAACATGCACCTCAGTTGGTTTCGTATTTTAGCTGTCAAGAATAGCTTTGGAACTGCAGGGGAGTATGTTGAGTGAAATAAGCTTGGCACAGAAAAATGAACACTGCATGTTCTCACTCATTTGTGGAAGCTAAGAAAGCTGATCACACAGAAATAGAGAACAGAACACAGGCCACTATGTGCTGGGATAGGTGGGAATGAGGCGGGATGACAGAGATTGCATAATGGGTATCAAAATACAGTTTGATGCTGTATAGCACAGTAAGGCAACTGTTATCTACAACGGTAAACTCTACATTTCAAAACAACTAGAGAAGAGTTTAAAAGTTCCCAACGATACAAGGGGTTTCAAAAAGTTTGTGGGAAATGGAATTAAAAACTGAATTTATCTGGGGCCAGCATCGTGGCACACTGTGGGCTAAGCCACCACTTACAACTCCAGCATCCCATATCAGATTAAAGTCCTGGCTGCTCCGCTTCTGATGCAGCTCCGTGCTAATGCACTTTGGAAAGCAGCAGGAAACGGCCCAGATGCTAGCGTCTGAACCTTTATTCCCAATCGAGGTCACGTGAGATTACAGAAATCTAGGTACACAGGCTCGGAGAAGCTCCTTCCTCTGGATAACATTAACCCCGTCCCCTGGTGCCTCCAGCCTTCTGCTGCAAGGCCAGTACCGTCAGATAGCTCAGGGAATAGTTTCACAGGTCACGTTTTGGAACTTTCATCCAACTCAAAATGCAACCTCTTTCCCCTTTGCATTGCCCCTCATCGGGTCTTGGAAACCTGAATGTCTTTCATATTATCTCAGCCTTGAATCAGCAATGCAACAGACATTTGCAAAGTGTTTCATCATTGACAAAGTGAGTTCACACCTATTATGTTGTCTCACAAATCCACACAGTATTTCTTTTTTTTTTTTGACAGGCAGAGTGGACAGTGAGAGAGAGAGACAGACAGAAAGGTCTTCCTTTTGCCGATGGTTCACCCTCCAATGGCCGCCGCGGCTGGCGCGCTGCGGCCGGCGCACCGCGCTCGTCCGATGGCAGGAGCCAGGAGCCAGGTGCTTTTCCTGGTCTCCCCATGGGGTGCAGGGCCCAAGCACCTGGGCCATCCTCCACTGCACTCCCGGGCCACAGCAGAGGGCTGGCCTGGAAGAGGGGCAACCGGGACAGAATCCGGCGCCCCGACCGGGACTAGAACCCGGTGTGCCGGCGCCGCAAGGCGGAGGATTAGCCTGTTGAGCCACGGCGCCGGCCATCCACACAGTATTTCTAATGACTCCTCCCCTCCCCTCCCCACCCTATCCCATGCCCAGGAGGCAGGATCCACAAGCCCTTTAATCCTCAAACACTCTCCTGGTTGAGAAGAAGGGGTGTGTGGCATATTTTCACCAGGTACAGGCATTTAACAAGGTGTACCTTCCTTTATCTTTTTAAAAAAGATTTATTTTTTTTTTTTTGAAAGGCAGAGCTTCAGAGAGGCAGAGGCAGAGAGAGAGAGAGAGAGAGAGAGAAAGAGAGAGAGAGAGAGAGAGAGAGAGAGAGTCTTCCATCTGATGGTTCACTCCCCAAATGGCCACTATGGCCAGAGCTGGGTCAATCTGAAGCCAGCATCCAGGAGCTTTCTTCTAGGTCTCCCATGCAGGTACCTGGGCCTTCTTCTACTGCTTTCCCAGGCCATAGCAGAGAGCTGGATCAGAAGTGGAGCAGCCAGAACTTGAACTGGCACCCAAATGGGATGCCGGCA
Source organism: Sylvilagus floridanus (assembly GCA_949820135.1). Classification (NCBI taxonomy): domain Eukaryota; kingdom Metazoa; phylum Chordata; class Mammalia; order Lagomorpha; family Leporidae; genus Sylvilagus; species Sylvilagus floridanus. The sequence goes on from OX463239.1 coordinate 67,825,877, forward strand.
CTGCAGGCAGTGGCTTTATCTGCTACACCACAGTGCCAGCCCCACTGGCATACCTTCTAAGCCCAGCACAGTGATATCATTTCTTTGGAAAGAGTGCTTTGTACAAGCTCTCTGTTACGGGGCAGTTCTGGATCAAATCCTTTTACCCCTGTTTTCTCACCATGGGCTACATTTTGTCCTAAAAATATAGCTAGCATAAATTTCATCACTTTCAGCTTTAGCCTACATTTGTAAATCTAATTTGGAATTCAACATCTCTGCCTCTCAGCTCTCTGAATCAAGAAGCAGATACAGGCTCTGCGACGAATTTAGCAATTTAGTTCAACCAACATTTATTGAGTGTCCTTGAATGCGAAGCAAATTGCGAAGCTCCTTGGCCTTTGCCGTGTGGGCCAATGACCTGAGTCAATGACATAGGTGTGCTGGAGCCCAGCCAAGGGCGGCAGCCTTCGCCGTGGTTCAGGGAGGTGACATACAACCTAACCTACAGGAAAACTTCAGGCTGTGTCACTACAGGTCTTCCTTTTTGCTAGGCTATGCACACGGAGGATCATAGAAATCTTTTTTATTTTAATTGTGAAACATTCCAGCTAAAAACATCCTCATGGCTGGCATGTTTAATTGAGCTCCTGAGAGGCTGTGTCGCAGAGACTTGGGGATGAATCACCCGCAGTCCCATCGGTCTCACCAAGAACCCATTGATGTTTCATAAATCCAAGTCGGTACAAATCTAATTGAGTTACCATGCTGAATTAGCTCACATCTAAATGGCATTCATGTCTACAAATGGAATAATTAGAGTCTAGAAAATGGGATATATCAAGTGGCATCCCAAGTGACAACACAGAGGCGTTTGTATTCATTCAATCAACCGCTTAAAAAGAGGCAGGGAGGGGGGAGCCACTGTAAGACTTGACTTAGGCAGGATGATTAGACATGGTATTTGAGCTTTCAGTTTCTCTCATTTTTTTAATATTTATATTTACCTCCAAGAGGCCCCTTTATTCATTCTTCAGATATAAGAAAGGCAAATGTTGGGCCCGAAGTTATTTTGGACCACCTGGTTTACAAAATAAAAAAAAAAAAAATTAAAAGGAGGATGGGGTAGTCCATTGAAGCCTATGGTTCTGTTTGTTTTCATCCATTGGGAACGGCTCCCTTGGTTCATTCCTTTTTTAAAATTTATTTAAGTTATACAAGTTTCCTATGTTTCATATATACAGATTTAGGAACACAATGGGGCTTTCCCTCCCTCCCACCACATTGCAGCCCTCCTCCCTCCCGGATTCCCATTCTTAATTTTTGTGATGATCTACTATCAGTTTACTTAGTGATTATATAGTTAGCCCTACTCTAAGTAGAGGAGTTCAGCAAATAGTATGAAGAGAAAGAAAACAAAGTAACATAAAGCAAAATTAAACAAAGGCTGTTCCTCCCTGGAAGAGACAAGGGCTACACACAGCGCTCCTTCCTTTTGAGCTGCTTCTATCTTTTTATGCTTCTGCATTTGCTTCTAAACACACTAGCTAAGATTAATTCATACCTTATTGGGCAGGTGGGTTTGGCTGTGAATGACAGATCATACTTTATCTGCAAAGGACCTAAGTACTTAATCAGAAAAAAAATCAAGCCGATATCCTTATCCAGAAAGGATCTCATTAAATGGTTTATTTCCAAGTTAGTTTAGGTGTGAACTTCTAAGATATCTTAATGTAACTCTCTCTCAATTAATAGTTCTACTCAGCAAATATTAGAGAACAGGAAGAAGGCATCTTGACGAGGCAGGCTAATAAGCCCCTTCTAATTCACACTGTAGTCTCCCACCTAATTTACATACTTAGTTTATTTATTACCCCAATTAAGTTTTGCAAATAGTTTGCAATGAGGTGCCCATGACCTCATAACTCACAATTACTCTTGGGATCTCCAGGCCATGTTGGCACATTTTGAATCCTACTGCAATGTCTTCCAGGAACGGACCGTACCGAGGACGTGATGGATGGTGGCTGTGAGCACCTTGTCCATGAGAGGCAGGATTGGAAAGGTGTCTTCGTTCTGCTACCTGGAGTCTGGCTCACAATCTGAGCATTTGCATTGGGGTTAGCGGCCGTCCCTGTGTCCCTGGGTTTTCTCGTCACTGGAGCTCCCTATATCTGCAGACCTCATGGCCACAGGTGGAGCTCTTCCATATTGTAGTCTGTACTTGCTCTCTGGCTAGTCCTTGCAGTGCACAGGGGAGCACGGTATTATCTGATGGGGCCCGAGGCCTGTCTCTGATCCTATTCCCGCCCTTCAGATTTCTCTAATTTGTCCATGAAAAAGTGGAACTGAGCCAATACTAACAGGATTGTACTATTATCAGTTTCTCAGTTTTGACAAACTGGGATGTGGTAAGATGCTAGCAATAGGGGAAGCTGGGTGAGACATGGACAAGAACCCCCTGTTCTATCTTTGCAACTTTTCTGTAAATATAAAATGAATTCAGAATAAAAAAAAAAGTCTTTGTAATCACCAAAGTAAGTAGTATCTTTATAAGAGTGTCCCTTTTAAAGTCCACTCAAGAGTAGACCAGCAGGCAACCAGGTGCAGGGGGTGAGAGGGGAGGTATGTGCAGACAGGAGGGAGTTGGAGAAGGGCCGAGGCTGGCCCAGCCAGGAACCCCAAGCAAGGCCATTTTTCCCTTCATCACCCAATTTCCTAAGTAACTGGAATTGTTGTTAATAATGTACCAATTCAAGGGCTTGATAAGGAACAAATATGAAAATAATGATTGGGGCCAGTGCTGTGGCACAGCAGGTTAAAGCCCTGGCCTGCAGTGCCAGCATCCCATATGGGTGCTGGTTTGAGTCCTGGCTGCTCCACTTCTGATCCAGCTCTCTGCTATGGCCTGGGAAAGCAGTGGAAGATGGCCAAGTCCTTGGGCCCCTGCTCCCGTGTGGGAGACCTGGAAGAAGCTCCTGGCTCCTGGCTTTGGGTCCGCACAGCTCCAGGCATTGCAGCCATTTGGGGGGTAAACCAGTGGATGGAAGACCTCTCACTCTCTCTAGCTCTACCTCTCTCTCTGTAACTCTGTCTTTCAAATAATAAATAAAATAAATCTTCGAAAAAAAGAAAATGATGATTATGTTTTAGGAAGCTAAAGTGTAAATACTTTCAGTAAACACCTCTGGTGGCGGGGAGTGTCGATGGTAAAACAGAACTGGGATGTGAACAAAATGATACAGGAATCATCAAAAGAAGGACCTGGAAGAATCACTGGAGCTGATTAGTCCCATTTACCCTTACAAATGATACTTCTACGTTTTACAGGCCAGGAAAGCCAAGTGACTCATCTGAAGGTCACATTATCAGTCAGAAGCAGAAGCCACATCTGCTGATTCCCAAGCAGTGTTCTTTCCACTGCACTCTAGTGCTTCCTGGTGTTGTGTTTAAGATCAGCCCAAACACGGGGCTGACGTTGTGGCATAGCCAGCAAACCCTCTGCCTACAACACCGGAACCATATGTGGGCACCAGTTTGGGTCCCAGCTGCTCCACTTCTGATCCAGCTCCCTGCTCATAATGCATCTGGGAAAGCAGTAGAAGATGGCCCAAGTTCTTGGAACCCTGGACCCATGTGCAAGACCCAGAAGAAGCTCTTGGCTACTGGCTTTGGCCTGGTCCAGCCCTGGCCATTAAGGAGCGAACCAGCATTTGGAAGATCTCTCTCTCTCTCTCTCTCTCTCTCTCTCTCTCTCTATCTCTCTCTTTCTGAACTCTGCCTTTCAAATAACTAAATAAATCATTATTTAAAAAAATCAGCCCAAACACAGAGCAAGCACAATAATCTACTGAGAATTTTCTTTCCAGGTTCAATATGAAAACCATCCCTCTCACTTCTAATAATTTATTAATAGGTGGTGAGAATTAATTTCTCAACCTTACTTGTTAAGAATGGTCTAATTATTAATGTGGAGGCAAATTGTTATGCAGGTACTTCAAAGAGCTCATGAAATGATGAATTGGGGCCGGTGCTGTGGCGCAGCAGGTTAAAGCCCTGGCCTGAAACGCCGGCATCCCATATGGGCGCTGGCTCTAGTCCCAGCTGCTCCTCTTCTGTTCTAGCTCTCTGCTGTGGCCTGGGAAAGCAGCACAAGGACTTGGGCCCCTGCACCCATATGGGAGATCGGAAGAAGCTCCTAGCTCCCGGCACAGCTCCAGCCGTTGTGGCCATCTGGGGAGTGAACCAGTGGATGGAAGACCTCTCTCTACCTCTCTCTCTCTCTCTCCCTCTCTGTAACTCTGCCTTTGAAATAAAAAATAAATATTTAAAAAAAGAAAGAAATGATGAGTTTATTTTAGCATACAACATACTACATGTGGTTTTGAAATCCTGAAAATACTGAAATACTGAATAGAATGCCCACAGCCTGGTGATATGTAGCTGCAAGAACCATCTCCATGGACCTGTCCCGAAACAGCTGGAACTCAACAGCTGGAAATCCAAGCTTTTCTAAGAGTGGAAATGCACCCCTGTTGCTTTCCTGAACCTTAGCTGCAACTCTTCCTGCACAGTTCTTCACACACAAGGTCACGTGTGTCTGTCACTGCCTTCAATTCATGTCTTACCTGGGATTGTCTTGGACGCATCCTCCTCGGCTCCCAGCCTGATGCCTCGCACAGACGGGGCACTTAGGAATCTTGCCTGAGCATGTCTGTGTGCAAGCACTTTCATGACACTTTCCAAAAGCTCCATCCCTGAAATCACACCACATCAAAGGACAAATCAATCCATTGCACTACAAGTTGGATGTGGATTGACTACCTGTGATAAGTTAGATCCCAAGAGAATGCTCAGAAAAGAATCTCCCCAGTTGACAAGAATTGGCACTATTAATTGTAATTATTCCCATGGTAAGTTGCCAAGACTGTCATTAACTAGTTATATGTTTGTCATTATGGTCTGTGGGTATATCCATATATCCACATATTATAACTTATTTTTTAAAATTCTAATTCTACTTTCCATGAACTTAAATTTTTTTATTTATTTGAAAGACACAGAGACAAACCAACAGAGAGAAATTTGTCATACATTGGTTCACTTTCCCCAAATGCCAATGATGGCTGGGCTGAAGCCAAGAGCCAGGAGCTCAACCTGGGTCTTACACATGGGTCTCAGAGACCCAATTACTTGAGCCATTGTCAGCTGCCTCTCAGGTTGTGCATAAGCAGAGAGCTGGAATCAGGACATGAGTTGAGACTTGACCCCAGGCACTGGGATATGGGATTTGGTCTTCCCAAGTGGTGTCTTAATCACTAGACTAAACACCTGCCACCATATGTTGTGATTCACCCTGTGCTACTGACCTAATTTATGTTAACACCCCATATGGGCACCAATTTGAATCCCCGCTGCTCCACTTCTGATCCAGCTTTCTGCTATCACCTGGGAAAGCAGTAGAAGATGGCCCAGATGCTTGGGCTCCTGCACCTGCATGGGAGACCCAGAACAAGCTCCTAGCGCCTGGCTCCTGGCTTCAGATTGACTCAGCTCTAGCCGTTGTGGCCATCTGGGGAGTGAACCAGCGCCTGGAAGACCTCTCTCTCTGTCTCTACCTCTCTCTGTAACTCTCTGTTAAAAATAAATAAAATAAATCTTAAAAAAAAAAAGTAAAAGGTATACCAGGGAAATGGAAACCAAAAGCAAGCAAGCATAGCTATCCTGACATGGAATCAAACAGACTTGAAATCAGAAGCTGTAAAAGGAGATAAAGAAGGACATTATATTTTGATAAAAGAAGACATAACAGTCATAAATACATATGCACCCAACACAAGACCACCCAGATATGTACAGAATCAAAAGGAGAGATTGACCCCAATAGAATAATAATGAGTGACTTCAACACCTACTCTCATCAGTGGACAGATAATCCAGAAAAAAAATCAACAGATACATTAGAGTTGAAACATACTATGGGGCAAAGAGACCTGACAAATATTGTTTAATCTTTTTTTTGGGGGGGGGGACAGGCAGAGTTAGACAGAGAGAGAGAGAGAGAGAGAGGGGAAGGTCTTCCTTCCGTAGGTTCACCCCCCAAATGGCCGTTACAGCCAGTGTGCTGCACCGATCCGAAGCCAGGAGCCAGGTGCTTCCTGGTCTCCCATGGGGTGCAGGGCCCAAGGACTTGGGCCATCCTCCACTGCACTCCCGGGCCACAACAGAGGGCTGGACTGGAAGAGGGGCAACCGGGACAGAATCCGGTGCCCCAACTGGGACTAGAACCCGAGGTGCTGGCGCCACAGGCAGAGGATTAGTCTAGTGAGCTGCGGTGCCAGCCAAGACCTGACATATATTTACAGCACATTTCACCCAACAGCTACAAAACACACATTCTTCTCATTAGCACATAGAACATTGTCTAGGACAGACCACATATTAGGCTACAAGGCAAATCTCAGCAAATTTAAAAACACTGAAATCATACCAGGTATCTTCTCAGACTAAAAAGGAATAAAACTAGAAATCAACAGCAAGAAGAACAACAGAACACTCATAAATACTTGGAAATTACACAACACGCTAATGAATGATCAATGGATCACTGAAGTAATTAAAAAGGAAATACAAAACTTTTATGAAATAAATGAAAATGTAATGTATCAAAATCTATGAGATACAGCAAAAACAGCATTAAGAGGGAAGTTTATAGAATCAAGTGCTTACATTTAAGAAAAAGAGAGAAATGTCTCAAATTAAAGATCTAATGGTGCATCTTGAAGACCTAGAAAAACAAAAAAGAAACAAGACCTAAATCAGCAGAAGGCAAAAAAATAATAAGAATCACAGCAGAAATCAGTGAAATTGAAACTAAAATACAAAACATCAAACAAAACAAGTTGGCTTTTTTGAGAAGACACACAAAATAGATAAATCTGTTAGCCAGATTAACATAGAAAATGAGAAAAAGCAGATAAATAAAATTAGAGGAAAAAAATGAGACATTACAACTGACACCACCGAAATACAAAGGATCATAGGAAACTACCAGGAAAAACTATATGCTAATAAACTGGAAAACTTGAAGAAATGGAAGAGTTTCTGGATTCATATAACCTACCAAGATTAAATCAAGAAGATATGGATGGATTGGGGCCAGCGCTGTGGCATAGTGGGTGAAGCCGCTGCCCACGGTGCCGGCATCCCCTATGGGTGCCAGTTCGAGTCCTGGCTGATCCACTTCCAATCTAGCTCTCTGCTGTGGCCTGGGAAAGCTGTAGAAGATGGCCCAAGTCCTTGAGCCCCTGCACCCACGTGGGAGACCTAGAAGAAGCTCCTGGCTCCTGGCTTTAGATCAATGCAGCTTTAACCATTGCAGTCATCTGGGGAGTGAACCATCAGATGGAAGCTCACTCGCTCTATGCTTCTGCCTCTCTGTAACTCTGCCTTTCTATTTATTTATTTATGTATTTATTTATTGACAGGCAGAGTGGACAGTGAGAGAGAGACTGTTGGTTCACCCCCAATGGCTGCTGTGTCCGGCGTGCTACAGCCGGCGCACCGCGCTGATCTGAAGCCAGGAGCCAGGTGCCTCCCCTGGTCTCCCACGTGGGTGCAGGGCCCAAGGACTTGGGCCATCCTCCACTGCACTCCCGGGCCACAGCAGAGAGCTGGACTGGAAGAGGAGCAACCGGGACAGAATCTGGCGCCCTAACCAGGACTAGAACCTGGGTGCTGGCGCTGCAGGTGGAGGATTAGTCTAGTGAGCCTCGGTGCTGGCCAAGCCAATTGATTTTTGACAAAGGTGCTCAGGTCATACAGTGGAGTGAGGATAATCTCAACAAATGGTGCTAGGAAAACTGGATGTATATATGTAGAAGAATGAAATTACATTCATACCTCTCACCACAAACAAAAATCAACTCAAGATGGATCAAAGACCAAAATTTAATACCTGATACGATGAAGTTGTTGGAAGAAAACATAGGGGAAACACTCCAAGACATTGGTGCAGGGACAACTTCTTCAACAAGATCCCCACAGCACAGGCAACAAAAACAAAACTTAACAAATGGGAGTATATCAAACTCAAACACTTGTGCCCAGCAAAGGAAACAATCAATAGAATAAAGAGACATCCAACAGAATGGGAAAAAAATCTTTTTGCACACCACCCATCTGACAAAGGATTAATATCCTGAAAATATCAGAAACTTAAAAAACTCAACAACAGTAAGACAACCAATCCAGTTGAATAATGGGCAAAGGATTTTAACAGACAGTTCTCAAAAGAAGAAATATAAATAGCCAACAAATATATAAAAAATGCTCAACATCACTAGCCATCAGGGAAATGCAAATCAAATCCACAATGAGACATCACCTCACCCCCTCAGAATGGCTAAAATCCAAAACACAGAGAGTAACAAACAATGACAAAGATGTGGACAAAGGGGAACACTTATACGCTGTTGGTGGGAATGTAAATTAGCACAGCCACTGAGGAAAACAGTGTGGAGATTCTTAAAACATTGGAAATAGACTTGCCATATGACCCAGCAATCCCACTGCTGGGTACATACCCCAAAGACTTGAACACAGTATATCAAAGAGATACCTGCACCTCCATGTTTATAGCAGCACTGCTCACAAAAGCCAAAATCTGGAATCAACCAAGGTATCCATCATCAGATGAATGGATAAAGAAAATGTGGTGTACATACACAATGGAATACTATTCAGCTATTAAAAGAAAGAAACTCTACCATCTGCAGCAAAATGAATGTAACTGGAGGACATTAGATTGAGTGAAATAAGCTGGACACAGAAAGACAAATACTGCACATTCTCCCTTATATGTAGGAGCTAAAATTCTAAAAACAAAGAAAAAAAGAAATGTCTGTGTGTATCAATATGCTGTAAGTACAGTTTCCCTGAAACTTTGTTTTATGACTTGGTCAAACTAATAGTTAAGAATGTTATACCACTATAGTTTTAATGATTTGTGATTAATTTAAAATTTACTGTACATAGGTGAAATGGTCATTTTCCCCCTCAATTATTGTTTAAAGCTATCATCTGTATTCCCACTAAACTAGGTTCTTTTTGCTTTTCACTTGTTAAACTTATTTGGTGATATATTAAGCCTTTTTACTGTAATGTGATTTTTAAAATATGTTATCTCAAAAACTGAAAAAGAAAGGCAGAAGAAAAGCGGGTGGGAGGGAGAAAGGGGGGGGTAGGGAGGAAGGTAATATCATTATGCTCTTAGAATTGTATCTAGAAATCATTGAATCTGTTAAAAGCTAATTAAAATAAAATTTTAAAAATCTCTTTGAAAGCACAGTGCCAGAGGGAGAGAGAAATCATCCATCTGCTTGTTCACCCTTCAGATGGCTGCAATAGCTGAGGCTGGGCCAAGCCCAAGCTAGGAGCCGGGAATTCCATCCAGGACCCCAGCATGGGTGGCAGAGGCCCAAGCACTGGAGACGTTTTCTGCTGCCTTCCCAGGCTCATTAGAAAGAAGCTGGATTGGAAGCAGAGCAGCTGAGACTTGAACTGGAACTCTGAAACGAGATACCAGCATCACAAGCAGCAGCTTACTCAGCCGCACCACGACTGCCTGCTCTTTGGCTTTTAGCTGTGCCTAACACAAACTGTGATTCACATGGCTTAATCAGACATACAGTGTACCAGATGATGGGGAAATCCTGAGTTGGGCAGCTCCACCTGCAGCCTGGTGGTGCGGTGAGGAGCACAGGTACTTTTCATCTTTTCCCTCTGCCCACACCAACAAGTAGGCTTTGCCCTCGGCTCGGGGAGGGCACATTGTGAGCAGCAGAAACTGGGGCACCTCCACAGGAAGAAGTGGGTCATTTATTCTAGAGGGCATGGTTTCTAGAAGCTCCTTCCAAACCTCTCCTCCAGCTGCATTGGCTAAAACTCAGCCATGTGCCTTCGCCTAGCCCGTCATGGGCAACAGAGATGAGATGACCAGGCCTGGTGTACTCAAGACTTACTCTTGGGCTGTGATTCTGTTCTCTGAGGAATCAGCACCTGGATGAACTTGAGCCTGTGTTGGTAAGGAGGGGAGGAGGAAGCCACACTGCAGGCAGTCCATCATGGAGTAGACACTCCTCAGAATGACATGGGACTCGCATCTCTAAGTTTGGGCTCCACTTCTACCCCACCTGTTAGAGGCAAATAAAGCAGTGATTCCAATGCCCTACATGGTATCTTCCTAATCAGAGACAGAAAGGGACAGGAGGTATTATACTACTGAAAGGTTTCTCATTGTTAACTTTACCTGTGAGTCACAAAAAGTGTGCCATTCGATCACAAATAGAGATGACAATCAGGCGACTGCTTCTCTGTGAGGCGGAGGACCAGTTCCCACACTGGGAGTAAAGTAGACTGTCGAGGGAAGATGCAAAACTCGGTCAAGGTGATCTGAGATGCATTTCTGAAAGGTAGATGAGGCATGGACTTAGAGTTAATAGACATCAACTTAATCAGCATCGTTGCATTTCGTTAAGAGGAAGATGGATGGGGATGGGTGTTGTGGAGCAACAGGTTAAGCCACAGCTTGGAGTGCCTGCATCCCATGCAGAAGTGCCTGGGAATGAACCCTGCCTCCACTTCCGGTCATCTTCCTTCTAGTGCAGATCCTGGGAGGCAGCAAGGGATGGCTCAAGTATCTGGGTCCCTGCCATCCACCTGGGAGACCCAGATGGAGTTTCTGGCTCTTAGTTTCAGCCTTGCCCAGCCCTAGCTGTTGTGGGCTTTGGGAGAGTGAACAAGTGGATGGAAGTTCAGTCTCTCTATCTCTCTTACTCTTTCAAATAAATAAACATTTAAAAAGAGTAAGAGTATGTAGAGGTGGCATTTAGAGGAACCAAAGACTGTTTCACTAAAAAAAAAAAAAAAAAAAAAAAACCTGGGAAACAACGCTGTAGCAGTAGGCTAAGCCTCCACCTGCGGCGCCGGCATCCCATATGGGCATTGGTTTGTGTCCCAGCTGCTCCTCTTCTGATCCAGCTCCCTGCTACTGTGCCTGGGAAAGCAACAGAGGATGGTCCAAGTCCTTAGGCCCCTGCACCTACATGGAGACCTGGAAGAAGCTCCTGGTTCCTGGCTTTGGATCAGCCTACCTCTGGCCATTGCTGCCATTTGGGGAGTGAACTAATGGATAGAAGACCTCTCTCTTTCTGTGTCCCTCTCTCTGTCTTTAACTCTGCCTCTCAAATAAATAAATGAAATCTTAAAAAAAAGAAAGAGAAGAAATGAAATGAAAAATCCTGGTAGGTGCTATAGCTCACATCCAGACTGCCCGGGGCTGCTTCTTTGGCAAGGCTGTCCTTAAGGTAGGAAGACTGCCTCGATGTATCTTAACTGAGAAGCTCCCCCCAATATCAACAAGGCATAGATAATTAGGCCCCTGTTAGCTTTTCTTGCAGGAAATGAAAACACTGCTCTCTAGACAGGGATACTCCTCATATAAACTTTAGGATACAAGGGTTCCCAAGGGAGAGTTACAAACAGGCACACCTGGACTTGTCTCTGTGTGTGCATGTGTGTGTGTATGTGTGTATGACGGTAACAGTTACTGTCATCTGTCTCCAAGAATTAGAGCCACTTCAAGCCAATGGACAAAGTCCAAACATGCAGTCCTGGAAGGAACTCAGTTCACTGAGGCAAATGTCGCCTGTGCAGTCTCTCAATTGCTTAGTCATTTATTTTTATCTCCATTACTAAAGAATTTTCCAGATTGTCAACTAGTAAACAATGAAAAATATTCTCAAGATCTTTGTTTAATAAGGCAAGAAAAGCCTTCAGTGTTCATTCTAAAGTCTTTCAATGAATCCAGGTTGACAAAATCTACAAAGTTTGCTATCCTAAAATTTCACACAAGTACAGGTTCCAGTCTCTAGTTTTTATTTTTTTTGCTCTTTTTAAGTTCTAGAAGAAGAAAGCTGGACAGAGAACTTATACTCTGGTATTTTTTAAAGCTGTTACCCAGCTGAATCTCCTGCACCTTCTCCATTTCCATTCACTAACTCTTAAATAACTGTGCATGCTCAGGGGAGCTTGGCAGTCTGCAAGCACCAAGGAAAATACAAGGACTTCCACAGGATGGTAACATCAAAAATAATCTAAGAAGCATTTCCACAAGACTTGCAACCAAGCGTGTTTCTGGTGAACTTTCAGACAATCCATCATAGCCCTGCACAGTCTGTTCTTGGCGTTAAGCTCTTTCTTCTAACCGTGCCAGTGTCATTCTTTCCCGGGCTGGACACTCTCCAGATGAGCCTTCCCTTCCCGAGTGCTCTGTGCTTATTAAAGCACGGTCTGTGGTCTTCATTTGTTCAAATGTGCACTCTCTAGCCCCTGGCACACAGGGGGTACTGCTTATCAAATGGCAACGAATAGTCTTTGCAAAAGGTTGTGGTGCTTCCTGTAGGGATAAGGTATTTTTTGCTATGAACCTGCTACACACAGGAAACCAAGTGTCAAGAAGCGTTCATTGATTTACTGAGAAAATTAGCTGTTTTCCCCAATTTCTAAAGTGGATACAAAACTGAAAATAAAGACATACCTATCCTCCAGCTGGCTATGCAAGGAAGCTGCTTTCTCTCCCTTTAAATTTTTGCAGAGAATCAACTTCTCTTTCCCAGACTTAACTATGTTTTTGAACAGAACCTTAAGTATTTTTTTTTAATTATTGTAAATACCATCTCATAAGTCTGAAAGATAGGCAAAACAGAACTGAAAGCTCAGGGATATTTAAATCAGCAAAATGCAGACCACCTGCTCAGCAGCACTCACATTTTGTTAAGATGATGTGCTTTAAAAACCAATTAGTAGAATGCATTATGTATGGTCATAAATACTCTGCTGCTAACATGCCTGCCTGAGAAGACCATGCGAAAAACCACCCAGGAGGACCCATCCGTAGTCTCCATTCCTGAAATCAGCTGCCTGATGCAGAGGTTATCTGCTTAGGGATTTCTAGCAAAAGTGAATCCAGTGTCGTCATCAAGGAAAGCAACGATAGCGTGTTCTCCGTATCTCATCCTAGAGCATCAAAATCTGCTCCATCATGTGTCTGCTAACCAGCAGCATCAGCATCACCCAGGAGGCTGACGGGCAGGGTCTTAGCAGGCACATGTATTTGTATGCACATGTGCACACACACACCCCTCCCACCCCAGGCCCCAGGCCCACCCTGCAATGGACTGAACCATAATCTTCCTTTTAGCATGATGCTCAGGTGTTGTGTGTGTGCTTCAAAGTTTGACAGGCCCTGACGTACACCCCTCTATAGTAACTTTTTTTCGGTGTACCTCATTTCACTGGGTTGCACTGTAAAAAGTGCATAATGGAAGTGATTGTTTATCAGTACACAAAACGCAGAGAGGAAATTCTCCCCAAGGAGGAACAGACTGAATAGTATTAACGGTGCTTTAAACTGTAATGAATTCCCAGTCTAATTCACTATGAGGTTTCAATTTATACCACATTTAGAGTACTCCAGGTTCAAGTAATCACTGCAGTAATTAGCTTACTTCCAGTCCTCCAAAATAAACCCACTAATTTTTGCAATCAGCCTTCATTTGGTTAATCACCAGTTTAATTGATTTAATTAGTTTGATCTGCAAAATTAGTCAAGTGTAAATACTGTTTTGTAAACAGAGTTTAGCTCCAAGCTGTAAGAGAGGGAATTCTAATTCAAACCTAGAGCGAACAACAAACCCACACATACAGGATTTTGTTGTGGAGCACAGCAGTGGCAGGATTTCAAGAAGGAGGCCTGTGGATGTTCTGCTGAACGCCTGGAAATGCGTGCTTGTAACTGTAATGCTGACTAAGCTAGGAGAGTCCCATCCCCTTACCAACTATCAACCAGCTCCAACACTACCTAGGGACTGTGTTCTGGAGACTGTAAAAACTCCTTCGTCCTTTCTCCTTCTAAAGGATCTGGGTCAAATAACATCACTGTTGGGAGTGTTGTCCAGATTTGCATTTCATGTTATCCTTAGTAGTTCAAGTCTGTGCACTAAAGAATATTTTTAACCTTTTCCAAAACAAATGTTAATGCAGTAATGGATTTTTGAAGAAAACATGATTACTTACTTTAACCGGATGTAGCACATGCTGTGTGATGCCAAATACTTTACTTTTTACTAAATTTTTGCTGATAAATTTGATGATAAAAATTCTTTTTAAATACTCCTTGTGTGAATTCCTATGAAGTGTGAAATTCAGTAGATTGCCTATAGAATATGGCAATTTTTCCCATGTAATGTCATGGCCTGGTATGTTGTGACTGACTGGGGAATTAGCAAGAAGGATTTAATTTTGCTAGAATGCTTCTCATTGCTAAGCCACCGTTTGTGTTTTCTCCTTGGAATTTTCTACATCTCTGGTTGATCTTTATTTATTTAATTTTTTCCCCTTAACTTGAGGGGCAGAGACACAGAGCTTCCATCAACTGGCTCACTCCCCAAATGCCCGTAATGGCCCCTAACTGGGGGCACAGCTGAGAGCCAGGAACTCCGTGCAGGTCTCCCATATGTGTGCCAGGAGCTCAGTTACTTCAGCCATTACCTGCTGCCTCACCAGGGTCTGTATTAGCAGGAAACTGGAGGCGGGCATGGAACCCAATACGAGACGTGGGAGTCTTAACCAGCACCTTAACCACTGCCCCAAGTGCCTGCCCCTGCTGATCTTTCCTTAAAAACATATTCATATCATTATTTGGACACTTTGGGATCCATTTAGTTGTACCTCTAACTGAAATATTTAACTCGGGTTGAACACTATTTTGGGAAAGTGGTGCCAGTAGTAATTTCTCAACTTGTTAGTAAGAACTCAAAAGACAAACAGTACAACTAAATAACCAAACTGGATCTATAGCCTTCACAATGTAATGAATGCTGAAACAGAGGCTGGGAACAGGGACACAGAAGCAGCCTTGCTATTTGCCCTGTTAACTGCCATTGACCTTAAGAAAATCTTATCTATCTAGAAAAAGGAATTGGTCTCTTTCGTTCCAAAATACTGCTCAGGTATGCACCCTTCACGGGGCCTCAGCAAGGGCTTCTTCTAGCTCAGGGTTTGACTGTGATGAGTGAAACAGTAAATATTTTAGGTTTAGCAGGTCATCAGGCTCCTGCCACATTCAGCTCTGAAGCTACCACGTCAATATGGGAATGACTGGGTATGGTTAACTCCAACAAGCCTTCTTTATGGATAATGAAATGAAAATGTCATGTCATTTTCCCATGTCACAAAATATTATTTTTCTTTATATTTTGTTCAACTACTTATGAAGGTCTCAACCATTCTTAATTCACAGGCCGTACAAAGACAAGAGGCAGGCAGATTCGTTCATAGTTTCCCCACTCCTATTCCAGCTATTACAGCACATGAGGCTCTGAGCATGAGCAAAAACACTATTTCCAAACTCGCCGCTTCCAAGAAGTGTCATAATCTACCATTTACAATGTGATTTCAATGTCAAAATGATTGCCCCCGGCACATAGAAATGGCTTCTCACACTGGATCTAAAAGGCGCGGGGAACTGTTAGAAACAGGGGCTCAGCTGGTGTTCAAGAACAAGCACAAGAACCACATACAACACAAATTTCCACTGCCTCCCTAGGAGATTCCAAGGCAAAGTCAGGCCCACTTCTACCCTTCCAGCTGCCTTTAGTGTTTATTTGACCGCCTTTGGTGATGTGCTATCTATTGTGTTAGTCCACTTTCCACCACCGTAACAGATACAGGAAAGATGCTACTTAGGGAGGAAGTTTTATTTTGGCTCACTGTTTTAGAGGTTCACAGCCCAAGATCAGCAGCCTCATTTGTTTGGGTGAATGAAAATCACCAAAGCTAATTTCCAAACCACAGCATCGACTAAAGAGTTTTAAATTGTTTTTTACTTTAACTTGATTCTTAAGTTTACTTATTTGCATTTGAAAGAGACCGAGGAAGATAGAGCACTCCCAAATTCTGGTCCATTCCTCAACTGTCTGCAGCAGTTAGGACTGGGCCAAGCTGAAGCCAGGAACATGGAACTTCCTCTGGGTCTCCCCCAGTGGTGGCAGGAACCAACTAATTGAGCCATCATCTGTTGCCTCCCAGGATGTGCATCAGGAGGAAGCTGGAATTGGGAGCACAGCCAGGACTCAATCCTAGGCACTCTGATGTGGGACACAGGTGTCCCAGGAGGCATGTTAACCCAACTTCTGCTGGACTTGGCTTGAAGTAAAAATATGATGGTTTCCAGAGAGGAGAACTGTTTGGGAAAACCACATGATTTGTCCATTTCTGGCATGATTCTGAGTCCTCAAATCTCCTCCAGATGGCCTTGTGGAAATATGAGTGCTATTATTCACTTTCCACCATCTCTGACAAAGCCACCAGAACCACCCCTGATCTGACATGATAACTAGATAAGCCCCTAATTTTCTACAAATTCTCCATTGGTAAAAGGCGTATTCATATCAAACTGTTTTCTTAGTATTGCTATAGTACTCAAAAATGCAGAGAATGGGGTAAAGGAGAGAGTATTTGTTCAGTGAGTCTGTTTTAACCTGTCTTCGCTTCAGCAGCCATGCGTGCTTGCACCTAAGTGGGAGACCCTTCAGTTTCTCAGAGCTGCGTCTTTTCTGTAAAATGGATTCACACAGTGTAGCTTGCTGACCTTGGGACATTCTCTCCTGGGAAAACTGCATGCAGAAATGCTCTGTATCAAAATGTGACTTCGAGAGGCCAGGCTCTATCATCACATAGGTGTTGAGCATCCTCTAAGCTTGGGAGGCAGAGCTGAGCAGGTGGAAGTAGAACAGGCCAGCTGCCAAAAAGTGGTGCAAGCAACAGCTGCAAGAGTCGGAACCTCCCAGTGTTCAATGGTGTGCAGCTGCCAGGAAGGTCTTGAAGAAGCAAAGTGCTCCACAAGCGTTTCAGGTGCTGAGAATGGCATTGCTCTGCCTTCGCTCCTCTTAGATACCACCTTTCTCCTGATGAAGCCCTCCTAAGCCAGGTTGGCCTCTGCAGGTGCACCCCTCTGCAGGTGCACAATGGCATCCTCTCCTGACTCTCGCTGGACTCAGAAAGAGGGAGCTGAAGAAGAAAAGTAACCCAAACCGGAGCTGACTGCCCTGACAATGATTCAGTTCTCATTGTCTCATGAGGTGTGCTTAGGCCCAGTAAGAGGAGGCAATTGGAAGAGCTTATTAGAGCTTGCCTGGGCTTTTTCGGTATAACTAGGTCCCTATAAAACCTTCAAATTGTTTGTGTGGCATTTATCTTTCCTAACAAGGAAAAGGATTTATACTGCAAAATTTAAGCATGTTGGATATTTAAAAATTCTCAGGGTATTTGTGTGAAATTGGTGAGGGATTCTGTGGAAAAAGAAGAAAACTGCCTCACAGATGAACTTGTCCACTGGGGAGTGCCACACGTGAGCAGCAGTCATATTCACACTCAACTACTTTTGCTGCCAGAAGTCCCAAAATTATTTGCCAGAGGGTACCTAAGATGAATACACATATTTGGCCAAGCTACCTGGGGCCTGTAAATTCCTCAGTGTTTTTACATGCAGTATACTTTCCAGATCTTGGGTGCTAATTTGTATCATTTGCAAAAACAACTGTGAAAGCTATTTGGTGCTTGCCATGCAATTATCACTAAAGAGGTTTTGGGGTATCTCATTAAACTGAGTCCCAGATGTTTTTTGCCCTGGTGATTTGTGTTGATCTGTTCTTTGTCGGTTCTAATTATCAATCAAGATGAATGAATCAGTCACCCACTCAGCCAAGTGTCTGCTTATGCAGACGATCGGAACCCACGCTAAAGAGCTTTCAGAGATGTCTGTCTCTCCTTGGAATGCACCATTTCCTCTGCTTGCACGCACGGGTGATGGCTCAACATTGCTCTCTGCGTTTTCCCTAGTACCTGAGTTGGGGGTATACAAGTAATTCATAGTATGCATGTGCACATAAAGATGCAGAAACATACTCACACACTGCCACACTGACTGTACAGCTCCTCAGAACCCCTTCTTCTTCCCGCACAATATTTTTTACTTGAAGACTTTCATGTGCATCACATTTCCAGGGGGAAATCTCCAATCACTGAGCTAGGAGAAAAACAGTGCCCTAGGAATCTGATTACAATATTTTAGTATGTTCACGTCCCTCGGAGTTGACACCGGCCTGCTCTTCACAGGGACACAAAGTACCCAGTAGGCAGGCACTCAGTGCACCTCACAGGAGACGAGGGCACCTTGTGAATATGCATGAAACCACAGCCTGTTTACCTCTGCTGCCTGCTGCGTCCAGCCTGGCACACTGGCGAGCCTTCTCCACAGCATTGCTTGGGGGCCAGACTGGCATGATGCCACCACGTATGAAATACGTGTCTCTTTGTATAGCTGCTTCCAATGCTCTTGGGGACAGATTGGCCATTGAACAAAGATTCTTTGAACTAGGAATTCAAATGGCTTTGGGTAGGAAAAAAATGACGATCTCAGAGGCAGAAGGAGGGGGAAGTAGCATCAAACAGCAGGTACAGTAATTTGTTAGCAAATTTCGATGCTGTATTCATCAGCGCATAATATCACAAGAGGGGTCAAGGGTCTTTATTTCGGTAACAGCAGCCACCATCACCTATGCTGTCTAAAGGAAACCAGACTGGAAACCTTGTGTGCAGAAAAGGGGAGTTATTAAACCTCCTTCAGCAAAGATCTATTATAAACATTTATATTGTGTTCATTTCAGTCTGTGTATTTATATCACATATAAACAAAGACACATAATACTTATACAACTTATGTTGAATATTGAATTGAAATCGAATATATGTAATATGTGTGTATGCATATGTGTGCATGTATATAGGCAGTGTTCTGTAGAAGGGAGTTCTCCAATTATCTGGGACAGTTAAAAATGTCATTAATAGACACTGACATAAATTTTTTAAATCACCTTTTTCAACATTTGGAAGATAGCTCTGGGGGAATCCTGCAACCATAGCAGCAGGTGCTCAGTAGATCAGTTAGATGTGCACTGGCCTGAGGAATGAATGGAGCAGGTGCACCCCTGCCCTGAGGACCACTCACTGGCGATCCAGTGTTCAGGCTGTAAAAAATGTTCAAACCAGCTGAGAGGCAAACCTGCCCTCAGAATTCCTAAGAACCTCGTGATTTCTACAAAACCATTTCCTTAAGCTTCCTCCGAAAAGACCAAAAACTTTGGCAATGTGTATCAAGAAGCTTTGAAAAGGTTGATACCCTTGGACCACTTCTCCCTACCCGGGAACCTATTGTAAAGAAATTTAGCCTGCTGCAGTGCCAGCATCCCACATGGATGCTGTCGGTTAGAGTCCCAGCTGCTTCACTTCTGATCCAGCTCTCTGCTGTGGCCTGGGAAAGCAGTAGAAGACAGCCCAAGTCCTTGGGCCCCTGCACCTGTGTGGGAGACCTGGAAGAAGCTCCTGGCTTCTGGCTTTGGATCGGCCCAGCTCTGGCCATTGTGGCCATTTGGGGAGTGAACAAGTGGATGGGAAGACCTCTCTCTCTCTCTGCCTCTACCTCTCTGTAACTCTGTATTTCAAATAAATAAATAAATAAATCTTGAAAGAAGATAAGAAAAAAAATCAGCCTGGACACCTGACAAGCATTTTCACACAAAGTGTGAGTTACAGGGTCAATAATGTGACTTATATTAGGTAAACTGTCATTTACCAGTGAATTATCATGCAATGGATTATTGTGCAGCCACTAAACTTGTTTGCAAATATATATCCATGTAGTCATATGTAATATATATGATCATTATCAATATACTAATATATTTGTTATTATATAATATATAATAATGCATTTACATTAGTGTCTACAGATTTATAACAGGAGTAAACACATACATTATAATGTTAAATTAAAAACTGCATCTCTAGTAATTAGGGGAATGCAGTCTGTAGTAAATTAAGGGAAAAATGCATCTCACAGAAGGGAAAGACAGTGCTGTTTTTCTGGAAGTGTGGATGTGTGGTTGAGACCCCCTGCCTCCTTCTGCTTTTCCACTTCCAAATCATCTATCCACAATGAGTAGTGATTATTACACGGAAGTAAGGTTTAATTTTGGAAATGAGCAGGAGAGGATATTAGCCTCTGTAGTCAGAGGCAGTCGGCAGACAGATGGGAATGGTCAGATTTCTTATAGGGCAATTCTACATGGGCTACAATTCTACAGGGTTCAGCTGGACCCAAGTGTGGTGTCAGCCCTGCATGTCTACCTCTGGGTCAGGGTGCTGGGTGGGGGACACCTCTCCTGAGTCAAGATTCTCAGAGGGGACCGGAGCCGTGGCTCAACAGGCTAATCCTCCGCCTTGTGGCGCCGGCACACCGGGTTCTAGTCCCGGTTGGGGCGCCGGATTCTGTCCCGGTTGACCCTCTTCCAGGCCAGCTCTCTGCTGTGGCCAGGGAGTGCAGTGGAGGATGGCCCAAGTGCTTGGGTCTTGCACCCCATGGGAGACCAGGAGAAGCACCTGGCTCCTGCCATCAGATCAGCGCAGTGCGCAGGTTGCAGTGCGCTGGCTGCGGCGGCCATTGGAGGGTGAACCAACGGCAAAAGGAAGACCTTTCTCTCTGTCTGTCTCTCTCTCTTTCACTGTCCACTCTGCCTGTCAAAAAAAAAAAAAGATTCTCAGAGGGATGCCCACAGGCACCTCCGTTTGTTGTTCTGAGGTGAGACAGGAGACCACTCCTGGCCTGTCACTGCAGCTCTAATTGCCCATGCAGGAGTAGAGAGCGATGCAGAGGCAGACCTGGGACCTTGCAGGGAAGGCTTGGCGCTCTGTAAGGAGGGGGCAGGAATACCTAGGGACCGTCAGCAGTGGCACAATGTGAGATGGTGCCCTGAGAAGTGGAAGGCGGGGAGCCAGTGGGGGTGGAGGCCAACCAGGGGACCAGCATCGCAGGAGGGAGTGCCCTGGGCTGGGGGGTTGGGAGGGCTTAGCTGGGAAGCAGCTATTGTCAGATCTACACCCTGAACTCCAGAAGTTTGACAGTTTCATGTTCCTTAGGTTTCTTTGGCCTCTTTCCTTCTGGCCCCACCCCCACCCCACCCCGCATCCTGTCACCGTCTTTCAGATTAGTGTGTCTTGAGCCACTGCCCTTGCTGCAGCTAGAGTGTTGAAGCAGGCCAGGGGGTGAATGAAAGCTTAGTCCTACCCATCTTTTCGGGAACAGCCAACTGGTGGCTTTTTATATCAACAGCATTTTTGATTAGGACCAGAGCACATTTTAAGATGCCTTCCCAATTTCCTTCTAATTAGTTAAAATCACATAGCCACATTTTGATAGAAAATAAAACCTATGCTTAACTCAAAGTCTGAATTTGTGCATAAGCTCCTGTTAAACTTGCACAGGTCACCTCTTCAATTCCTTGGAGGAAGTGTTCTAAAGATAACACCCACAAGGAGAAGGATCTCTAGCAGATCCTTTGGGATGTTCCCTGCTGAACTAGCTCCCCTGCAGTCCACCAGGGTGTCTTGGATCCCATAGGGTCTCACCTCTTCCTGAGGGCACAACTCCTGCCTCCTCCTCCCTGCCAGCTTAATTGCCAAAGCCTTCTCCAACTTGCTGCCTGCCACCTGTCAGAGAGGCAATGATAGAAACAAAACACAAGAGATGATGTGGCCTACTCTGATCAGCATCAGGCCTCTCTCACCTCACCATACCCCTGGCAAAATAAAAAAAAAGGTGCCCAGAGTAAGAAAGCAAAGAAATCAATATAAAAAACAGGGTGTGGATTTATGCTTTTCAGAACTATTTTCCTGCCAACAATCAGGAAAGTAATTTAATTTTACATGACAAGCTATACTAAAAGCCAGATCTATGTCATTTCTGTTATGCAAACTTTAAGATTTAAAAAATAATCTATAATTCAAATGGAAAGAATAAAATAATTAAACATGCACACACAAACATACAACTTCAGGTCTTTGAAAAGTTTTCATTTTCTATGAAATATGTGGGAGGAGAGGCATGCAGGCACACCTACATATGCTGCTGTGCCTCCACGGTTCACCAACTGCTGTTTCCTACTACAAATCACAGCTCATTTCTAAGCCTTAACTTAGTGTTAAATAAGAGGCGAGAGTTAATTTAGGAAGCGATTACAGTGGAGGCGTTGCAGAGCAACAGTCATTGCAGCACAATTAGTCTTCAATTTGTAATTGAGAGTTACTCCCACAGGACTAACCCACTGATGAATTTCAAATAAGCAGACTTCAAAACTATAAGGAAAAATGGCTAATTATAAGCTAAGGAGCAGAGGAAGGTGGGAAAAGAAGTTGAATCTATAGGATTCTACTGGTGATTCCTTAAAACCTGGAACCACTAGCAGGTTGTGTAATTACATTTGGCCAGGGGAGCCACCTGCAGAGTAGGAATGATAAAAAAAAATTGGCCAACAGTGGAATTCACAGAGCACATACTGATGCCCACTGATTGCAGATAAGGCTCTTTCTTGTCTTAACATGGACAAGGACCATGGATCATGGCTGTGACCAACCTAAAAAAATTACTTGGGCTTCAGTTCAGGGTATACATCAAGGGTCACAGAGAGAGGATTTAGCGTTGCCCACTATGGACTTCAGCAAGTTCACTTACTGTCATGGGCTGGGCCAGTGGGCAAACTGGCCTTTTGGCTAACTGGTGTCACCATTCTGAGGTCTCCCAATCAGCAGCATATGATGAAGATGCTCAGGCCCTTTGTAGACGGCCATAACATGAGCTCCATTGGCTGCTCTTCTGGCAGCAACAGCAGAAGACCAACTTCAGTCTTTCTTTCTGCATCAAACTTCCATCCAGTCTGCCATTGCTCCTGATAAGTGGGCAGAGAGAAAAGGGCACTTCTCACTCTTGGTGATGCACCCAAAAAACAAAGGCCTGGCTGCCAGGAAAGCCACCCCACTGCATTCTCTTTTTCTACAGTGGCTCCAGCCATAGGTAGCTTTATTATAAAAGATGTGGACATCACGTGGTATGGAGGGCCAGGCAGTGCCCACAGTGTAGAAGGTGTGCAGGGCCCAGTTGACTGGGACATCTGTAGAAGCCCACAAAACAATCCCAGAATTCCAGAAACTAGGACCTGAGGCAGCTTCCTCCTTATTTATTTTTTTTCTTGGCAAATCCAAATAAACAAACACTTGATCTCAAGAATCTCATTTTGCTCAGGGACACCCACCACCTACTCCTAAGCGAGGGGGAAAATGCTTCCTGTTGCAGCCTTGAGGCCTATAAAGGATCGTGTTTCACTTTAGTGCGCCGGCCCACTGTGGCTATTTCATGCTTTCTTTCTAATAGCTGAGCCCCTGTTTCATTAGAAGTGGGTTTATCCCTTCCAGCTGGTGATGGGCATGGCTCAGCCCTGCTAATGTTCTGAACTCTCATGGCCACCATAACTGTCTCAAGAACAAGCACACAATTCAGATAGGGCCAGACTGCCTTCATGAGATCTTTCTGTGTAGGTTCTGGGAGAAAGAAGGGATCTTCTCTGCTGGGGTCATGAGATAAAAGGACTGGATAAGCCAAGACCTGCTCAGAGTCATCTTTTCTCCCATGTGGAACAACTTGACCAAGAATGAAGCCAACTCGAACAAATTAGAGAGATTCTAATGAAGACAGACAAAACCCTGACGGTATCACTGAGTCTCAGGATCCACCTATGCCTAAAGCCAGAGAGTCCACTCTGACTTTCAAACTCCTTCAACCAATACACTGCTTTTTGGCTCAAGCCAGTTTGAGTTGAGTTTCCATCACTTGTAACATTGAAAGTCTAGGCTTACAGCCAAGAGAGAATGGAGTCCACATCAGAGTCTCCATCAGGCCCAATGTTTACAACTATCCAACCCATTTCTGCAGAAGCCACATGTAGGTTGAAGAAGGGGAATAATGGAGACATTTAATCAAATATTTTTGTTCTGAAACTCAGGCTTAGGAAAAGTGGTTCTCCTGGAAGCCATGTGTTCCTTGATGGCAGGAAACATATTCGTCTTGTGTGTTCAGTATTCCCAGAAAAAAAAGTGGTTGCTCAGAAATTTGACGAAGTTGGCAACATTGTGATGTTAGAGATGACGAACAAATTCATTACAATAAATTTAGTTATTTTTACTGAGTTTCCTCCATGTGAGAGCAGTCCAGAATTTTAGGGAGTGTCTTATATTGGGTTTTTCTGAAAGCAAACCCTGCAACAAGGACTTTGGCGCAGATGGTTTTTTGGGAGGACAGACTAGAAAGACAGAAAAGCCAACATGTTGTGTTGATGTGTCAGTTTCTACTGGGGACAATCAGGCTTAATCCCACTTCAGACCTTCTGTGGAACCATACAGAGCAGGCCTCAAAATGCATCACCCTGGAGCTGGCACTGTGGTGAACAGGTTAAGCCACTGCCTGGGATACTGGCATCACACGTGAGCACCAGTGAGGAGTCCCTGCTGTTCCACTTCTGATCTAGCTTCCTGCTAATGCACCTGGGAAAGCAATGGAAGATGGCCCAAGTGCTTGGGCCCCTGTTGTCCATGTCAGAGACCCAAGAGTTCCAGGCTCCTGATTTCAGCCTAGCTCAGCCTCGCCCATACAGCCATCTGTGGAGTGAACCAGTGGATGGATGGAAGACCTCTTTGTCTTTCCTTCTCTCTCTGTAACTCTGTCTTTCAACAAAATAAATCTTTTTTTAGAAACGCATCACCCTAAGTTGGGATTTGGGGCATCTCTTCTTGGACACATGATCCATTTTGATTGATGGGTAACTTCCAGAGTACTAACCTGCCCCTAACACACATACCATGGATTGCACCTGTGTGTGGCCTGAGTGGCATCTGCATATCAAAGAACCTCTGCAGTGTGTATAGTGATGTATGGAAGAGTCTTCCACAATTGTGTGAAACCAGATAACCCACAGCATATGATACTAAACAACCACCAGCTATAGGTAGCCAATACTCAACAACATCTGGAGTTCAGATACCTAGAAAGTTACATGGCATTATTGATTAATCCTTGGAAGAAAGACATTTGGGCATTCCATGACCATTTGTCATGTCTTGCTTGTTTGGCTCCAGTTCCATGGTATATCTTGGGAAAGGTCTCTACGAGCAGAATGTGACCATGCACTTACCCAACTCTGCTGACAGCATTGGACTGTAAGCTTCGTGAGGGCAAGGACTCTGTCAGGTTTGATTCATTGGTATCTCTCACTGTAGAACATGGTCCCTAGCATGTAGTACATATTTAAAAATTTCTGGGCCTAGTGCTGTGGCGTAGTGGGTAAGGCTGCCGCCTGCAGATCTGGCATCCCATATGGGCACCAGTTCGAGTCCCGGCTGCTCCACTTCCAATCCAGCTCTCTGCTATAGCCTGGGAAAGCAGTGGAAGATGGCCCAAGTCTTAGGGCCTCTACACCCACATGGGAGACCTGGAGGAAGCTCCTGGCTCCTGGCTTTGGATCAGCACAGCTCCAGCCATTGTGGCCAATTGGGGAGTGAATCAGCAGATGGAAGATTCTCTCTCTCTCTCTCTCTCTCTCTCTCTGCCTCTCCTTCTCTTCTGTGTAACATCTTTAAAAAAAAAAAAAAAACTTCTGTTGAGTGAATTAGACAACAGTAGGAATTTCAAAAGGATTGTTGCCAAAGAGATGAAGGAAAGTAGACACATTTGAGAGATGTAGAATATAGAAATGACAAAATGGGTTGCATGTCAAAATGAGTGAGAGGAAGAGGGCAAGAATTACTCTTAGATTTCTGGTTTAAAAAATGGGAGGGTGGAAGTGTCAAATGGAGGCATGGGGTAAAGCAGGTGGGAGTTGGAGAGAAGGAGTTCAGCTTGGACATGCTTGAGATGTTTTCAGATGCCAAGATGGGCTGTTTCTTGTGAGCCACAGCTGCCCAGAGCTTGGGCAGCAAGTTAAGAAAAGTGAGCAAACTCACCCACTGGGAATCTTCTGAGTGTCTCATGTTTATATTAGTTATTGGTTTTATGGGGCTAGTGGAGTGTTCTTGCTTTCTAACTACCAAGAATTTGTATAAGAAAACAACAGGGAGGCTAGCATTGTGGCTTAGCAGGTAAAGCTGCCGTCTGCAATGCCTGCATTTCAAATACATAGCCATTCCTTCCAATCCAGCTCCCTGCAAATGGCCTGGGAAAAGCAGTGGAATGTGGCCCAAGTGCTTGGGCCCCTGCACCCACATAGAAGACCTGGATGAAGCTTCTGGCTTCAGCCTGGCCTAGCCCAGGCTGTTGTGACCATCTGGGGAGTGAACCACATGATGGAAGATTTCTCTCTCTCTCTCTCTCTCTCTCTCTCTCTCTCTCTCTCTCTCACCCTCTCGCCACTCTGTAACTCTGACTTTCAAAACAATTTTTTTTAAAAAGAAAGTAATAGGGTGAGGTGGCTTACTTTGGTCGCATATAGGACAGCAAGGCTCAGTCAACTCTTTCCAGCATTTTCACATAAAAAGCAAATCCTTTAAACACAACAACTTTCATTTTGATTTGTGCTGGCATTTGATATTCACTTTCCTTGGATCCTCACTAAATTCTAAGTGCCCAGATACAGAAACACTGATAGAAACAAACTGGGAAAAATACCGAACATTAGTAATTACCAGTGGACGATCAGACAATAAATGATTTTTATGTTCTTCTCTTAAATTTCCAAGTGTTTGGAAAAAAATCAAGTCATATATTAATTTTATAATATTTTCTTGAGGCCTGTGCATCTTCCTAGTTTATGTTCTGATTAGACAGTAAAACCCAGAAGTATTAAACACTAACAGCAAGATGGAAATACTAAGAAGAGCTCATTTGTTGAAGGAATGAATTATTTCCAGGAATAATGAGTAGATTCATCTTTTTAATTTTATTATTCATTGTTGCAATGGTAAATTACTGCTTTGAAAATTCCTTGCTATTTTACATTTAAGAATTGGCACACATTTCCATTCCTTCCACCAATGGAATTATAAGAATGTTACGGGGCCGGCATTGTAGCACAGGTTAATTCTTCACCTATGGCACCAACAACCCATGTGGGTACCAGTTCTAATCCTGGCAGCTCATCTTCTGATCCAGCTCTCTGATATGGCATGGCAAAGTAGTAGAAGCTGGCCCAAGCATTTGGGCCCCTGCACCCACCTGGGAGACCCAGAAGAAGCTCCTGGCTTCAGATCGGATAGGTGCAACTCCAGCTGTTGCAGCCATCTGGGGAGTGAACCAGCAGATGGAAGACCTTTCTGTCTCTCCCTCTCACCGCCTATAACTCTACCTCTCAAATAAATAAATAAAATCTTTAAAAAAAAATAAGAATGTCTCAGGAAGAAAACACCAAGGATATTGTATGTGTGTGTGTGTATACATGCATTCATGTATATGTATGCAAACACATGTGCATATATAATATGTACATGCAGGGGTATGTGCATGTATATATTAATCTGTACACAGAGGCATTTTCACTCTAAAACATAAAATAAGACTTTGACAATTTTTATAATAATTGTCTATGGCTATGTTTATGCCATATTAAAAATAATCTAGGAAATTTATCTAAGTAAAGAGTACTGTGCAGCATTATTCACGCAAAGCAATCAACAGGCAAATCTCCCACCTTTTATTCAGCTGCTTCTGCAGTATTATCCCTGTGCTGTGTGTGAGCTTCTACCCGTCAGCAGGACCAGCAAGTGTTACACTGATCAGCTCATCTCTGTAAACATGTGACTTTTCCAGACATTCTCTTTGAATCCTCTCCCAGCTGTGTGAGGCTAAAAGTAATTCTCACCCTGCATCTCTCAGGGCCTTATGTTTTGCAAAATGGGGATGTCACTGTCTGCCCCACAGGGTGGCCCCAGAGGCAGGATGCTATAGATGAGCACACAGCCTTTGGAATAAAAGCAAGCTGGGGTCAAAGTCCCAGCTCTGCCACTGATTGGCTGTGTGACTTCAGGCAAAGTTCATCACTTGCCCAACTGCCTAGTTCTTTGTCAACAAAGTGGGGGCAGTTCCCAGGATGATACTAGAAGTATCCATTGAGAGGGCTGAAATGGAGGCAGGCATTGTGGCACAGCAAGTTAAGCCACTAGTTGGGACATCTGCATCTAGTATCAGAGTACCTGGTGCAAGTTCTGGCTGCTCTGCTTCTGATGCAGCTTCCTGCTAATGTATCCCGAGAGGCAGAAGATGATGGGTAGCTCACAGGTTTGGATCCCTGCCATCCACATAGGAGATCTGGATGGAGTCCTTGGTCCCTGATCCTTGCTTTGGCCTCATCCAGACTTGGCTGCTGATGGCTTTGGGGAGTGAACCAGCAAATGGATGATCTCTTTCTCTGTGTTTCTCTCTTTCCCTAATGCTCTGCCTTTCAAATAAGTAAATTAACTGTTTAAAAAGAGTTGACTATGCCTAGCATACAGCAAGCAGCTAACAAATGCTAGGCGTTGCTATGCCTGATTAAGTGATTTATTCAGGGATCACATAAATAATGATGACAGTGTCTCACTAGAAACCTCTTTTCTTTTTTAAAAAAATTATTTTCATTTTATTTGAAAGGCAGAGAGACAGTTACAGAGAGAGATTTTACATCTGCTAGTTCATTCCGCAAATGCCAGCAACAGCCCTGGCTGAACTGAGCTGAAGCCAGGAGCCCTGAACTCAGTTTGGGCCTCCCATGTGTGTGGCAGGAACTCAGTACTTGAGCTATCACCTGCTACTTCCAAGAGTACACAGCAGTGGGAAGCTGGAACAGAAGTGAAGTCGGGTCTTGAAGCGAGGCCTCCAACATGGGATGTGGGCATTGTCCAAGCAGCAGCCCACCCAAGCCTCATTTGTTAAGGCCTGACCTGCCCCTTCCTCCTCCAGCCAACACAGCCAGGACCATGGCAGCTCAGTGTGCTCATTCAGGGGTTCTTGATCAATATTTGGAAGGGTTGTGGTAACTTTCCTAGTGATCCAAATACTTCCCTTCCCTCAGTCAAAACTGATAGCACTGAGTTCCCCCTTTTCACCACAACCCCTCAGTGTAAGGGCAAAGGGAATCCACTGCAGCTTTTCCTTTCCTGAAGTATCAATGATGGGTACTAGCTATTGGCCATTCTGAAGCAAAACGAGGACCTTAGAAATAGGTCGTCTGGGCCAGTGCTGTGGAAC
The DNA here is from genome assembly GCA_949820135.1 of Sylvilagus floridanus. Classification (NCBI taxonomy): domain Eukaryota; kingdom Metazoa; phylum Chordata; class Mammalia; order Lagomorpha; family Leporidae; genus Sylvilagus; species Sylvilagus floridanus. The sequence goes on from OX463239.1 coordinate 67,855,074, forward strand.
AGTAGGTTAAGCCTCCGCCTGTACCAACAGCATCCCATATGGGCACTGGTTCATGTCCCAGCTGCTCCTCTTCCAATACAGCTCTCTGCTAACGGCCTGGGAAAGCAGTGGAAGATGGCGCAAGTCCTTGGGCCCCTCTATCTGTGTGGGAGACCTGGAAGAAGCTCCTGGTTCCTAGCTTCGGATCAGCCCAGCTCTGGCCATTGTGGCCATTTGGGGAGTAAACCAGAGGATAGAAGAACTCTCTCTCTCTGTGTGTGTCTTTCTCTTTCTGTGTCTATAACTCTACCTTTCAAATAAATAAATAAATAAATAAACTCTTAAAAAAAGAAATAGGTTGTCACCATTACTAAAAAAAAGAACATAATATCTTCCACATCCTTCCACCATCAATAAAAAATTCATCATGGATGCCTTGGCTTTTAAATCTACATTTGAGAAAGCAAGATTATTTTAGAATTTTTAAAGTATGAGAAATGTCCTTGAAATCATATTAATGGAATACTAAATGCTGCTAATTATTCATGCGAAATGACTAGTTATATAAAAGTCCACAGTAAACATTTATACCTGCCACACACTCTCCTGCAAGGCACTGCTGTACCCATTATGGAGCAGGTATTACAACCACTGTTGTGTAGATAAGAATTCTGAGGCTCTGAGAAGCGAGGTAAATTACCCAAAGACAACAGCCAATTAACGACAGACCTGTGATTTGAATGCAGGTTGGATGACTTTAAATTCAATGTGCACAGCATTTCATCACAGCTGCCTTTTTAGATGTGGTGGGCATTAGTGTCACATCTGTGATCCATGTTGCATAAGGACATCCACACCCTGGAAGAGCATGGTGTAATGAAAAGAGAACAAGGGAGCAGCCACTTAGCCTAACAGGTAAGATGCTGCATCCCGAGTGCCTCGGTTCAATTCCTGGCTCCAGCTCCTGACTCCAGCTTCCTACCAATGCAGACCCTGGGAGGCAGCAGCTCAATGCTATCAGTTAGGTTCCTGACACACATGTGGGAGACCTGGACTGAGCTTCCAGCTCCTGGCTTCAGCCCAGCCCCAGCCACGTGCACATTTAGCAGATGGGCGCTCACTCACTCTCTCGCTCTCTCTCTCTCTCAAATAAATAAAAAATAATAATAAAACAGAAATGAAGACTGGGTCCAAAGCAAGATAAAACAGTTCCCACTCCACCTGCCATTAAAAGCCCATGTGACCTTAGAGAAGTTCCTTGAGTATTGAAAGCCTTTGTTTCCTTTTGCTGGGCTAAACCAACCAGAAAACTTCATGATTTCTAAGATCCGTGGTTCTATTTATATTTATTTGGCTTTAACATTTAACTACTACAGTTTATTATATTGACCTGTAGGTTCTGAAAAATACACCAAAAAGGGCCATTAATTTGGAAAGAAGTAAATTAATTTGGTCAGGATACAATGTGAAGCTTCAAAACATCATTGAGGCTCCATCAGGGGTGGGGAATGTCTGGCCCGTGGGCCATATAAGGCCCGTGAGATCATCTGGTCTGATCCTGCCAAGGCAACCACAGGCTGGACTTGAAATTCCATAAGTGTGTGCAGCAGGCTAATTTTAAGTTCATAATTTTGTATGGCTTGCAAATGATGTTATAAATATCCAAATGGCCCTTGGCAGAAAAATGGTTCTCCACTCCTGCAAAATCAACACAGGGGCAGACAGTCAGCCTACTGGTTAAGATGCTGGTTAAGATGCCTGTGTCTCACATTATAATGCCTGGGTTCAATTTTCAGCTCCAGTTTCTACTAATGCAGGCCATAGGAGGTGGCATGATAGATCAAGTGATCAGATCCCTGTCACCCACATGGGTGACTTAGGTTGAGTTTCTGGCTTCTGGCTGTGATCTGGCAAAGCCCTAGCTATTGTGGGCATTTTAGAGGTGAGCCATCAGCTGGGAGCTCTCTTGATCTCTCTTTCCTCAAATAAGTAAAAAATGTTGTAAGTCAATACAAAATGGCAAGGATGCAGGGAAAACAGTACTCTCCTAGCACTGGACAGTGGCTAGACTAGTGCAATCCTTTTTGGAGGTAATTTAGCAAATATCAAATATAAAAATCTGGGGTCTGGTGCTGTGGCATCGTAGGTTAAGCCTCTGCCTGCGTCACTGGCATCCCATATGGGTGCAAGTTCAAGTCCCAGCTGCTCCATTTCCAATCCAGCTCCCTGCTAAGGACCTGGGAAAACAGTGGAAGATGGCCCAAGTCTTTGGGCCCCTGCACCGATATGGAAGACCTGGAAGAAGCTCCTGGCTCCTGGCTTCAGGATAGTCCCAGTCTGGCCATCGTGGCCATCTGACAAGTGGATGGATGATCTCTCTGTATCTCTCTCTCTCTGTAATTCCATGTCTCAAATAAATTAATAAATAAATCTTTTTAAAAAAAATATGACCTAGAGAATCCATTTCTAGGAATGTACCCTGTAGTTGTAGTTGTAAGAATATCCTGCCATCATATATGTCCATGTGCACCACTGTTTGTGGCTGCAAAGGATTCCAAGCAACTGAAGTGTCCACCAATAGGGGATTGGTTAAGTAAATTAATGTACAGTCATTCTATGTAATATCATGCTGCTCTCTAGAAAAATGAAGCAGATGATAAGTGCTAACAGGGAACACTCATGAAATACTTTGCTAACTTTTTTTTGGTGCTGGACAATGCATAGTAGGTTCTTGTGGGGTATGCTATTTGTGTTTGGGTGTGGGTAAAATATCGTTGGAGGGGCAGGTGTTATGGTGCCATAGGTTAAGATGGTACCCCATATGAGCACTGGTTTGAGTCTTGGCTGTTCCACTTGGGATCCATCTCTCTGCTGATTTTCCTGGGAAGGCAGTTGAAGATGCTCCACGTGTTTGGGCTCCTACTACTCATTTGGAAGACCTGGATGGAGATCTAGGCTCCTGACTTTGACCTTTCCTATAAATAAATAAATACCTCCAGACAGACAAAGCAGCCACTGGAGAGAGGAGTGGGGCTCTGTGGGGTGGAGGTGAAAGGGAGATCCCCTATTTTGTTTGTTTTGTTTTGTTTTGGTTACCATACATGAGTATTACTAAATGGATGGGTAGAGAAAGGATGAGTGGATAGATGAATGATGGAGAGTAAGCTAGAAGCCAGCAGATAAGTACCAATGTCACATGAAATTAGGCCAAGAAACAACTTGTTGGATCTGCATTTAGAACCTCTGGCCAAGACCACATGTGGTTCATGCAACTGATGCCACCTTGTGAGCCAGCAGCAGAAATAGGGACTACGCTGGGAGTGTTCTGACACACTACTCCACTTTGACCACCCCCACAGAGCTGCAGGTTATTGCACACAAACCTATATCTCCCTCACAGATGGACAAACAGAGCAGAGAGGGGAAGCAACTCACCCAAGGGCACACAGCATCAGGTTTTGAATCCAGGCTTGCTGATGGCAAAGCCGTATCCTTATTTATCACCAACTAAAATCAACCGTGGTGTTGCAATCCACTACAGCTTCATACAACATGGACTGTGCCCACGGGCAAACTGGGGGGAAAAATGTGCTCGATAAGTGCTCTCTTGCACTAAATAAAAGTGATCAACTCATTCCAGATATGTTGTGGAGGTCAGGGGAGTTGGGCTTCTCCCTAAGTGGTCAGACCCACAATACCCAGAATAAGCTCCTTGCATGGGCTCACCGTGCTCTGCACTAATCCCAGTCCTGTTTCTCCCAGCAGGAGAGACGGGTGCCTGGCCGCCAGGCAGCTGCCCCTGTCTGCGGCTGAGGTCCCCTAGCTGCCCTGGCCCCGCACTTCGGAAAGTAGCCCTGCCTCCCAGACGCTCATCATCATTATTTCCTGGAAAGGCCCTCGGAGACCTTGAGCATGAAAGCTCCTCTCTGCAACCGAGGGATGCTCTCTGGTCTGCGCGGTACCCAGAGGGATGCAGCAGCAGTCGCGGAATCAAGAGAACTACCGACACGGATCTGAGATGACTTTGAAAACAGCAGCGACAAAAAAGCCCTGGGCTGCCTGTAGGAAGAGCGCCGCCTCACCCCCTCGCAGCGACATCCGCGCAATTACCGCGCTCACCTGAGCCTCCAGCCGCCAGGAGCTTCCCGGGGCCCCTCCTCGCTTCCCTCCCCTCTCTCTGTAGTCTGAATGCCCTAAATCGCCTCGGCAGGGAGGGAGCCGGCTGCACCTGAAAAACATCGTTCTTTTAGACTGGGTTCCTTTCCACATAGGCCACCCCAACCTGCCTGAGCTAGTCCTGCCAAGCCGCCCGGTACCAGGTTTGCAAAAGATACACCTATAAATGTGTGTATCTCTAGATGGTTTTGGCTTAGCAAAAGTACATGTTCTTGTGAAGCGATTGTGAATATTCAAATACTGTAATTGGAAATGATTTACATTGTTTTGAATTAACTAAAATTCCATTGTTAAGCACAAATACTGCCCCACTAAATCATCACGCTTTTAATAGGTCCACGTGAGCAGGGTACCGAGCGCATTAGGATTTATAACGCTCCCGGGGAGCTGACCACTGTATTATGCTTCCTGCTGCTAGGTAATATGCATGACACATTTCTGGACACTAATTCATTTATTTAATAGTAACAGTATGCAAAAACAGAGTTCAAAATGAGGCTGACAAAGAAGGTATAAAAGTTTTATTAATCCATAGCTAATCAAAGGCCAGTGGAAGCCATATAATGGTGGCATTTACAGACCATATCGAATGTGAATAAATTAAATTTTTGTTTCCTAAAATCTTACTAATAGGATGTATTCGGCTTGAACCATTTATACTTTTAATTACAAAGGTAGACAACTTAGAGCCGGGTCCTCGCTGTACTTGCTTTAACAGCCACAACTTGGCTTCCAGGGTCAACCCAAATCCTGGCCTAAGCTATTGTCTCGAACAGGATCAACACGAGCGGCCTCCTGCCAAAAACTACAGCGTTGTTTATTTCAGTATGGGCTTAATTGGATGCTGTCAATCATTCGAAAGTTATTTTTCTCAGGAAGACAAAGAGTATCTACTTTATCATAATCCCAGCCCCCTGATCACTACACAAAGCACATAAGCAGGTGACATAATGCCTCTCGCACAAAACCTTTTTTCCAGTTTGATGGCTCAGTTATGCAACAAATCAGAGCAAAGCCAGAAAGAGTTTGAAGTACAAGCAGAGGAGAATATTGGGAAAGGCCAAGAAACACAGAAGTGAGTAGGAACAATGATTGCTTTGGCTTCGTTCAATTGCATGTGTGGGGAGAATATTTGTTCATCGTTTCTGAGTCAAAACAGAAAGAAAGTAAGACCTCGAAACATAAACACCTCTCTTCCAGAATTCTAAGCACATTCTCCTGCTCAGAGCATTCTGTAGCAATCAGCTAGTTCTAACATAATAACCTTCTGTGAGTATTATTCTCGTATTGAAGGTGAGAAACAGATCACAGAATTATCTATTGCAGTATTTTCCTGAGTGTATTTTGCAGAGTGCAAGCTAAAGAGCTTTTGGATATGAGAGAGGTTTTATGTTGAAGAAGGGTTCCATGGTCAAACAAGTTTGGGGAATCCTGTATTAGACAAAGCTGTGTAATGATGTATCTGTATCTTAGATTTTTTTTCAATGTCATTAATGTGTCAGTGGACATTATAATTCTCTCAAAGAAAGATATGGCATGCAGTATTTTTGTATTTATATGATCATAGAATTTTTAAAAAAATATTTATTTTATTCATTTTAAAAGCCGAGAGAGAGAGAGAGAGAGAGAGAGAGAGAGAGAGAGAGAGAGCTCATATCTGCTGGTTCACTCCCCAAATGCCCATAACAGCCAGGGGTGGGCCAGGTCAAAACTGGGGACCAGGAACTCAACCAAGTCTCCCATGTGGGTGGCTGGAATTCAATTACTTGAGTGATCACCACTGTCTCACAGGATACACATTAGGAAGCTGGATTTGGGATGGGAGCGGGGCCTGGAGCCTAGACATTCTGATATAGGATGCAGATGTCCCAGCTGGCATCCGACTGCTAATCCAAACCTTCCCCTCTGATCAGGGAATTTTTACCGAGAAGAAAGACTGACCTATCACAGAACTCACCTCAAGAAGCAGCAATAGGGGCCAGCTCTGTGGCACAGCAGGTTAAAGCCCTAGCCTGCAGTGCCAGGATTTCATATGGGTACTGGTTCGAGTCCCAGCTGCTCCACTTCTGATCCCGGTCTCTGCTATGGCCTTGGAAAGCTGTAAAAGATGGCCTAAGTGCCTGGACCTCTGCACCCACCTGGGAGACACAGAAGCAGCTCCTACTTCTGGCTTCGGATTGGCCAAGCTCTGGCTGTTGCAACCATCTGGGGAGTGAACCAGCAGGTGGAAGACCTTTCTTTCTCTGTCTCTACCTCTCTCTCTGTTACTCTGCCTTTAAAAAAAAAAAAAAAAGCTGCAGTGATATAAGGCATTGCACTCAGGACCTAAAATGGACCTTGACTCTTTCCTGGAAAGTCTCCAAATGCTGCGCCCACCACACCTATTGCTTGAAGCCCACCTCCCTGTTTACCATGGCAGTCAGCTTAAAAATCCACACATCTACCACGGCACACACCTACACAACCTTCTACCACTAACACCTTCATCCCAACCCACAAGATTCTGCCAATACCTATTGGAAAACCTGAGAGAAACAGATTCCAACAAAGTGCAGAAGATGGGCGTTTGGATTTAGTCTACACACTCAGAAAAATAGTGCTGAACAGGTGGTGAATATTTGGTGGTCATGGTAAGGCTAACAGTAAGGCTTTCACTACTCACCCATGTGCAGGGATCAGACAGAAAGCAAACCACCTCCATCCCCACTAGCGCAGTTGTATTTTACACCACTAGCCACAGTCCATGCAAAAAAGCCCTGGGACTCTACTTTCAAACTACGAGGGGTCGGCGCTGTGGCGCAGCAGGTTAACACCCTGGCCTGAAGAGCTGGCATCCCATATGGACGCCTGTTCGAGGCCAGGCTACTCCACTTGCGATCCAGCTCTCTGCTGTGGCCTGGGATAGCAGTGGAAGATGGCCCAAGTCCTTGGGCCCCTGCACCTGTGTAGGAGACCTGGAGGAAGCTCCTGGCTCCTGGCTTGCAGCTCTGTCCATTGCGGCCATCTAGGGAGTGAACCAGCGGATGGAGGACCTCTCTCTCTCTCTGCCTCTCCTTCTCTCTGTGTAACTCTGACTTTCAAGTAAATAAATCTTTAAAAAAAAAAAAAACAACTAGGAGAACTACTAATAAGTTGGGGAAGGTCACAGGATTCAAGGTCAATATTCAAAACTGCATTATACGAATGTTTCCATATGATGACAAAGAGCAATTGGAAATTAAAATTTATAAAACAATATTTTTGTAGCAGGATAAAAAATCAAACATGTAGGGATAAATCTGACAAAATAAGTGTAAGAATTCCATGATAGAAACACCCAAACATTAAGAGAAATTATAAAAGGCCTAGGTAGGGAGCTACGGTATGTTCAATGTTGGAAGACTCAATGTTGCTAACATCTTAATGCTACTCAGATTGATATTTGTAATGAAAAAAAAAATCCCAAAGTATCAGCAAGATTTGGGGGTAGAAATGGGGAAGTGGGGGTTAGTGTTGTGCCCAGCGGGGCTAAGCACCCTTGTGTGACGCCAGTATCCTACATCAGAGCGCCAGTTTGAGTCCTAGCTGTTCCCATTTCTGATCCCTGTTTATGTTGGTGGGAAAACAGCAGAAGATGGCCTGACTACTTGGGCTTCTGCCACCCATGTGAGAGCCCCGGGTCGAGTTCTAGGCTCCTGGCCTCAGCCTGGACTAGTTCAGGCCTTTGCTGCCATTTGGGGAGTGAACTAGCAGATGGAAGACTGATCTCAATCTCTCTCTTTCTCTCCTCCCTCCCTCTCTCCCTCCCTCCCTCTCTCCCTCCCTCCCTTTCTCTGTCTCTGGCTCGCCTCTGTAACTCTTTCAAACAAATCAATAAATCTTTACAAAAAAATTTTTTTAGGGACCAGAGCTGTGACATAACAGGTCAAGCTGTCACCTGCAGTGCCAGCATCCCATATGGGAGCTGGTTCAAGTCCCAGTCCAATCCAGCTCCCTGCTAATGCACCTGGGAAAGCAGCAGAAGACGGCCCACATCTTTGGGCTTCTGCACCCATGTAGGAGACCTGGAAGAAGCTCCTGGCTCCTGGCTTCAGCCTCTGTCGTTGGGGCCATCTGGGGAGTGAACTAGTGAATGGAAGACCTTTGTGTCTTTCTCTCTTGCTCTCTCTCCCTCACTGTCGCTCTCACTCTTGCTCTCTCACTTTGTAATTCTGCCTCTCAAAATAAATAGAATAAATCTTTAAAATTTTTTCTTAAATGGGAAAAATTTAAACAGACTTCACTAAAGAAAAGATATGATGGTAAATAAGCACATAGACCATTAGAAAATGCAAATTCAAAACAGGAGCTACTACTCCATGCATACTAGCATGGCTAAGCATCAAAAGTGAAAATGCAAAGAATTAGTAAACAGCTAGAACTACTCTAACTCTCTTCAATTGCTAATGGGAATGCAACATGGTACAGTCACTTTGGAAAACCCGTTGGCAGTCTCTTGCAAAATTAAACACATATTTGCCATACAACCCAATAATCCCACTCCTTTTATTTCTATTTACCCAAGAGAAATGAAAACATGAATCCACGCAAAAATCTCTATGCTGCTGTTTATAACAACTTGATCGCCACAAATTAGAAATCACTCAAATATCTTTTTTAAACAAGATGTATTTATTTACTTATTTATTTGAAAGACAGAATGATAGAGGGAGATCTTCCATTTTTTTAAAATAAATCCTTTTTTTTAAACTAAGTTTTTTTTTTTTTTGACAGGTAGAGTGGACAGTGAGAGAGAGAGACAGAGAGAAAGGTCTTCCTTTGCCGTTGGTTCACCCTCCAATGGCCGCTGCGGCTGGTGCACCATGCTGATTGGAAGGCAGGAGCCAGGTGCTTCTCCTGGTCTCCCATGTGGGTGCAGGGCCCAAGCACTTGGGCCATCCTCCACTGCACTCCCAGGCCACAGCAGAGAGCTGGCCTGGAAGAGGGGCAACCGGGACAGAATCCGGTGCCCCGACCGGGACTGGAACCCGGTATGCCGGCACCTCAAGGCAGAGGATTAGCCTTCACTCCCCCAAAAGGCCATAACTTGGGTCACAGCTGAGCCAAGCACTTGGAACATTGTCTTCTGCTTTCTCAGGCACATTAGCAGGGAGCTGGATTGGACATGGAACAGCCAGGGTTCAAACTGGCACTCATATGGGATGCCAATGAGGCAGGCAGTGGCTTAACCACTGCCCCACAAAGCTGGCCTCTCACATTTCTTTTAAATGATGAATGGGTAAATTTTACATTCATACAACTAAATAGTATTCAATAATGTAAAGAAACACACACAGAGGTGTAACAGCATGAATGAGTCTGAGAAACACTGCTAACTGAAAGGTGTCAAACGTAACAGTTTACATATAATAATCTTGAGAGGACAAAACTGTAGGGACAAAAATCAGATCAGTGGTTGCCAGGGATTAGTAGTTATGAGACAGAACTTATTACAGTCGGGCACAGGGAAAATTTGGGAGTGACAGAATACTCTTTACCTGGATTGTGATATGGTAACAGGACTCTATATGAGATTACTTCAAAAAGTTCACAGAAAATGGAATTAAAAGATAAAGTTATTTTAGTGTAAAAAATGTTGAGATCCATGCATATGAGGGATCTTCAAAAAGTTCATGGAAGCACATACTATGAAAAACTGTACGGATTTCAAGACTTTTTCACACCAAAATAGACATATCTTACAATTCCATTTTCTGTGAATCTTTGGAAGTATCTCACAAGCTTATGCAAACTCATTGAATGGTACAAGCCAAAGTTCACTGTATGTAAATTAGACTCCAGATTTTATGGCTCTACCTTCTTGGTTTGCAGTTCTCCAGGCCTGGGTTTGATTAGGGAACTTCGAACACCTAAGGTGGACCTACAGTTGGAAAGCCCACCACGCAGGGAAACAAGTGACTGCAGACACATGGCATGAGGCCTTGGTCAATTGTCACCATGAATGTGTTCCCACCAGCTCATTTACTGCTTCTGCATTAGCTTCCTTCTCATTTTTCCCACATTCATTTGAAAAGCCAACAATTAATTCCTTGAGTGTAGAATTGAAAGGACAGATTATGAGTGATTCTATAGACCTAGTTGAAAACCTGAGGAAGTGACTATTTTTAAAATTACTGACTCAAACTGATATACATTAGCGGCTGGCACTGTGGTATAGTGGGCTAAGCCTCCACCTGTGGCACCAGCCTCCCATATGGTCTCTGATTTCAGTCCGGGCTGCTTCACTTCCAATCCAGCTCCCTGCTAATGTGCCTGGGAATGCAGGAAAGGATGGCTCAAGTGCCTGGGTGCCTGCACCCATATGGGAGACTCAGAAGAAGCTTTGGCTTTGGCTTTGGCCTGGCCCAGCCCTAGCTGTTGTGGCCATTTGGGAAGTGAACCAGTTGAGGAAGCTCACTCTCTCTCTCTCTCTCTATCTGTAGTTCTGATTTTCACATAAATAAATCTTCATTTATTATTTTTATATATGCACATATATACACACACAGCATAAAACAATTTTATTCAAATACAATCTTGGTACATGATTCAAAAAACTAGAAAACTGTAGCCTGATCTCATGTAGGAATGTTAATGCCAAATTTCAATCAAGTTCAGCAGTGTCTCAGAACAACGCTCTATGATAAGGAAAAGCTCACCCTAGAAATGCGAGGATCAATCAGAATTATGAAGTCTCTCGACATAATTCATTCATGACATTAACAAATTAAAGGAGAAAAGCAATTGTATCATTAAGTGCCCCAAAAGGCTTTTGCTTTTCCCAGAAACAGTTCTCAGATGTTGGTTTTGGCCTGTAAGTTCGTTCATCCCTGGGCTCCAGCCAGCCGCTCGATCAGGTACTGCTACCCTGGGAGGCAGGACCACCTCACTATAAAATAGCAGCACCGATGGCTGCAAGAGGTAGGGATTCCCCCTGCCTCATTTCTCAGGAACTGCCGCCTTTGGAAGAGGCACTGCCGGGCACAAATACGAGGCTCATGAGGCGAAGAGGGTGGCGGGCAGGTTGAGCTGTCACCAAAAGGAAGGCAATGCAGAAGGATGGGCAGGAGAGCTGGGCTGATGGCACATTCCCCATAGCTCAGTTGGTGGCTTTTTGTCTCTGCCGCCTCTGAGGGCCTCAGCTTGCTCACCTGTGAAATGGAAGCTCTTTAGACACCTTGCTTCCCTAGCTTCCTGGCTCCTCCTGAATTCTGTGACCCCCTGGGCTTGACTAACTCCTTAGAAACATCCACAGGGCAGGATTAACTGGCAAAGGAGGACTGCCAAGCTTCAAGCTTCATGGGGAGCTTGGGATATTTTGATTATGTCTTGTGGTCGACATTTTCTTTCCATAAGAAGTCACTGCATGGCTTCTTCTTCTTTTTTTTTTTTTTTTTTTTGGACAGGCAGAGAGAGAGAGACAGAGAGGTCTTCCTTTACCGTTGGTTCACCCTCCAATGGCTGCCACAGCCGGCACGCTGTGGCCCAAGCACCGCGCTGATCCGAAGGCAGGAGCCAGGTGTTTCTCCTGGTCTCCCATGCAGGTGCAGGGCCCAAGCACTTGGGCCATCCTCCACTGCACTCCCCGGCCACAGCAGAGAGCTGGCCTGGAAGAGGGGCAACCGGGACAGAATCCAGCACCTCGACTGGGATTAGAACCTGGTGTGCCAACGCCACAGGTGGAGGATTAGCCTATTGAGCCGCAGCGCCAGCCACTGCATGGCTTCTTAATGGAAGAAATTCAAGAGCAAAAAGCATTTAATAAGTGAAGTTTCGTTTTCTACAGGCAGTTGTAATGTATTGTAGCTAAGGTAGCATTTGCCAAATAAGAGAACAGATTTTTTTTTATTTAAATAGGTAGGTGGAGAGAAAAATGAATGGAACAGTCTTGGGCATCTTAGTTCATTTGGGCTGCTCTAACACAATTCCACAGAGCAGGTGGCTTCTAACTGATAAACTCTGTTTTCTAAAGGTACCTACATTGCCTCCACCTCAAGAGGTAAGTCTATACTGAGAGACAGGTGTAGCCTGTTCAGACAAACTCAGGCAGCAGCCACTGTGACAGATCTGTTCATTATTTTTGGGTATGAGCAACGAGATCAAGTCATCACTCCCCTAAATCCCCAATCATGTCAGCATCCACTCCAGTGGGGCAGCCAGTGGGGCAGCCAGTCATGCACGAGCCTAAAGGTTAAGCACATACCATTGAGCTCGAGAAACGAGCTGTCAGACCATTAAATACAGCCTTGCCTGATCACGCCCAGAAGCGCCCTCAGAACACTGGTTAAGGCTTGGATGTTTCACCTACATTTGTGTGACGCAAAACCAATCTCTTTCCTTTGCCTTTGTCGGCCTGGATGGGGTTTAACTACTAAATGTCTTTTGGGACACCGATTAGATTTATTATCCTGCATTTCACACAGGCAGGTGCATGAAGAAGAGAAACAGGAACGTGTCTGTTTTCTCTCCATCTGGGCTGTCAGTATAGGAAACATGAGCAGCTTGTTTAGAGTGTGTTTTCATGTCAGTCCACGGATACACAGTTCACGATCCTTGTAACAGACATGCATCCCATTGACCGGAAAGACTTTTTTGACAATGATGTGTATTTTTTTTTTAATTGAGAGGCAGAGACAGAGGAAGGAAAGGAGAGGGAGAGAGGGGGTGGGGCAGGGGAGAGAGAGAGAGAGAGAGAGAGAGAGAGAGAGAGAGAGAGAGAGAGAGAGAATTTCCCTTCCATTGGTTCACTCCCCAGATGTCTGCAAATTGTAGAGCTTGGCCAAGCCAAAGCTAGAAGCCAGGAACTCAGTCTCTCTCCCACGTGAATGGCAGGAACTCAACTACTTGAGCCATCACAAGCTGTCTCCTAGAGTGCACACTAGCAGGGAGCCAGAGCCTGGAGAGAGCTGGGACTCAAATCACAAACTCCAATGTAAGCTGCAGCTGCCTTAACTGATGCCTCAGCAGCTCAGCCACATGCCTATTAAAAATGGTGCTTTTATAGAATGCTGAAATAACAGATAATTCAACAGTGTGGAGACAACTGGCTATCCATTGGGGAGAAGATCTCAAACCCCATGTTGCACATGCACAAAAATATGTTTTCAGTTATTTTTAACTTTTTAAATGCAAAAGGTGGAATTACCAGGTGAATAATGGGAGAAATTTATTTAAAAAGTTATAAAGGAATTTTCATTATGTAAAACTTCTTTTTTTTTTTAAGATTTTATTTATTTGAGAGGCAGAGTTACAGTGAGAGGGAGAAACAGAGAGAAATATGTTTCATCTGCTGGTTCACTCCCCCAAATTGCTGCAATGGCTGGAGCTGGGCCAATCTGCAGCAGTTCTTAACCTCCTATGCCACAGCGCCAATGCCTATGTAAAACTTCTGATGGCAAAAAATAATTCAACTTTCATTTTACCCGGTGTTTATTCAGGAAGTAAACTAAATCTTCACATAAGTAGATTCCTGTTTTATTAAGTGTCACATAAGATAGCTAACTAGATCAGGGTTGTCCAGAGAAAAAGAACCAAGAGATGATATATGATATATGAGAGAGAGAGAGAGAGAGAGAGAGAGAGAGAGAGAGAGAGAGAGAAAGAGAGAGAGAGAGAGAGAAAAGTCTCATGTTAGCTCGTTCAGACTTTTCCATTAACTGAGCTAGGAGAGAGAGACAGAGTGAGAGAGAGAAATCACAGAGAATTAGCTCATAGGATTACAGAAGCTAAGTCCCAATAACCACAGGTGGCAATCTAGAGAGCCCTGGGCAGCTCTAACCTTAGTCTAATGACCTGAGGACCAGGGGTCGGTTCTGTGGTGCAGTAGGCTGACTCTGCCTGCAGTGCCGGCATTCCATATGGGCACTGGTTCATGTCTGGCCACTCTTCCCCTGATCCAGCTCTCTGCTATGGCCTGGGAAAGCAGCAAAGATGGCCTAAGTCCTTGGGCTCCTGCACCCACGTGGGAGACCCGGAAGAAGCTCCTGGCTCCTAGCTTCGGATCAGCTCAGCTCTGCCCATTGCAACCATCTGGGGAGTAAGACAACAGATGGAAGACCTCTCTCTGTCTCTGTATCTCTCTGTCTGTACCTCTGCCTCTCAAATAAGTAAATAAAATATTTTTTTTTTTAAAAAAAAAGGCCTGAGAACCAAGAAAGCCAACAGTGTAAGCCAGCAGTTCAAGATTCAACAAGAAGCCATATTTCAGTTCAAGTCCCTAGGCTAGAAAAGATCAATATTCCAACCAAGCAGTCAATGAGGAGTTCCTCTCACTCAATCTTTTTCCTTTATTCAGGTCCTCAAATGAGGATGAGGCCCACCCACATTAGGGAGGGCAATCTGCTTCACTCCCTTTACCAGTTCTAATCTTAATGTCCGCCATGAATACCTTCACAGCAGAATGTCTAGCTGAATGCCTGGGAACCTCAAGGCCCAGTCAGGCTGATGCATAAAATTAATCTTCACAGTGTGCCCCCTTCTAGCATGCAAGGAAACCAAGGCTTAATTTGCTTATCAGAATCACACAGCCAACATCGTAGGGTCAACCCTGGTAACTACCTCTGTCTGAAACCAAACGAGCTCTGACAAACTAGGGGATATATTTGCAAAATATAGGACTAATAGAAATAATAAGGGCTTTTTCCAAAGTGATAAAAAGAAAGATGAGCGCCCACATAAGAAACAAAACATGCAAACAAAATAGCCAAGTAGTAGAAGGTGGCCCAAATCCTGGGGCCTTTGCATCTACATGGGAGACTCAGATGAAGCTCCTGGCTCCTGGCTTCGGCCTGGCCCAGACTGGGCTGTTGTGGCCGTTTGGGGTGTGAACCAGGGAATCAATAATCGTTCTCCACTCTCCCCATCCCTACCCTGTAACTCTGCCTTTCAAATAAATAAAATATTAAAAAAAAAAAAACTTAAAAGAAGCAAACAAAAAGACTACCTCAATCCTAACTTCAAACCATATACTAAACAAATATCTGATAAAGGACTTCTGGCCAGAATATATTTTTTTAAAAACTCTTACAACTCAGCAACAAGAATACAAATAATCCAACTTTAAAAATGGCCAAAAAAGACATCAGCAAGATGGCAGAGTAGGAAACCTCATTCCTCTGGCAAACATACCAACTCAACAATAATTCACAAACAAGTTCCTTTTATAAGAAATCCAAAGACTATTCGAAAGGCTCCTGAATCATGTGTTAGTGCAAAACCAGAGTCAATGCAATTGGTACAGAGATTTAGGACTATCTCTTAGCAGAATCCCTGCCCCAGCAGAGTTTCCAATAATCAGTTAGATTATCTAACTCTACACTTCTCCCAGGGCAGGGAGAAACCCAGAAGAGTGCTTTCTGTCTTACCAGACTTGGGACTCTCTCAGGACAAGCACCATCTGGTCGCCTGAGGGGAACAGAGATGCCAGCGTGGGCTCTTAGATGCCATGGATTTCCCTTCCTGCTTAGCACACCCGGAGCAGACAGAAGTAATCCCAGCTCTCAGCTACTGTTTGGAAAGAGAAAGTTTTGATCCATGCCTCTAGCCCCTCAAATTCCCCAGGGCTGCTCAGAAAAGCTTGCATCTACCTTCCTGCTTTGGGAATTTGGTGTGTTCAGTATAGTCTACCCACGGAGGGCAGAGGACTGTGGGGACAGAGATGGTGTTTTGGGCTGTACCATAACTCTTCCACTCTCTGGCTCAACACAGAGCAACAGGAAGAAACCACAGTTGTTATCTGCTTCTCCCTGAGAGGGGAACGTATCAGTAAATGTCCTAGAACCTCTGTCTAGGCAGACTAGTAGGGACCCTGTGCTGTACAAAGCTCAGGGAAAAGGAGAGAGGTTTCTGCTTTGTCTAATATACAGAAACAAACACATAGAGTAAGGAAGATGGAAGATCAGACAAAGATGTTCCAAACAAAGAAACATGATAAATCTCCAGGAAACAAAACCTATTGAAATGAAATTATGCTGTGCACCAGGTTAGGCTGCCCCCTGCAATGCCAGCATCCCATATCAGAGCACGGATTTGAGTACTAGCTGTTCCACTTCTAATCCAACTCCCCCATAATGCACCTGGAAAGCATCAGAAAATGGCCCAAGTACTTGGGCCCTTGACATCCACATGGGAGTCTTAGATGGAGTTTCAGGCTCCTGGCTTTGGCATAACCCAGCCCCAGCCACTGCAGCCATTTGGGCAGTGAGTTACCAGGTGGAAGCTCACTCTCTCTCTTTCTCTCCTTCTCTCTCTGTAATTCAGTCTTTCAAAAAAATAAAATATGTTTTTTAAAGAAATAAAATTATTCATTCACCTGACAGAATTATCTGTCATACATCCATATGGCATCAATATACATTCATCTGCTCACCAAAGTCAACAAAGTGACAATTTCAAGGAGATAGAAAATATTTATAAGGCACCTAACAGAAATCATGGAGCTGAAAAATTCCATAACTGAAATTATAATTTCACTGGTGGGGTTCAAGAGCAGATTAGATGAAGTAGAAGAAAGGATCAGCAAATATGAAGATATGTCATTGGAAATAATTCAGACAAGAAAAAAGAATGAAAGAGTGAAGAAGGCTTGACTACTTATGGAACACCATCAAGTGGACCAATATACATCATGCGAGTTACAGAAGGAGTAGAGAGAGAAGGAGCCAGGAAAATCCTGCAGAGAAATAAAATAGTGGAAAAGTTCCCAAAGTTGTGGAAGGCCCAAGAAGACTAAAGGACACCAAACAAGATAGACCAAAAGAAATTCATAATGAGACACATAATAATAAAATTGGTATAAGTCAAAGAGAATTTTGAAAATATGAATAGAAACTGAATTGTCATACATGAGGAAATCTTCAACAGACTACCAGTAGATTCTTTAAAAGAAAGCTTTCAGTACAAGGATATATAGATACATGCCAAGTACTGGGAACAAAAGAACTGTCAATCAAGAATATTATGCAAAAATGTTCTTTAAAAAAGAAGAGCAGGCATTTTGATACAGCACTTAAGATGCCACTTGAGACATTTACTTCCCTTATTGGAGTACCTGGGTTTGACTCTTGGCTCTGGTCCTCATTACAGCTTCCTGCTGATGTGCAACCTGGGAGGTAGGTAGTGGCTCAGTTAGATCCATGCCACCCACACGGGAGACATGGATTGAATTCCTGGCTTTTGATCTTAGCCCCAGTCCAGCCCCACCATTGTGGACATTTGGGAAATGAACCAGTGGATATGGGTGTACTCTCTCTTACACTCTTACTGTCTCTCATAAATATTAAATTTTAAAAATAGAGTGTTATAAGATACCTTAGGTAAGCTCCAAGGTAACTACAATACAAAAAATACCTATAAAAGTTACACAAAGAAAAAGAGAAAGAAATAAAAGAATATCAATATAATAAAAAATCATAAAGGAAGATAGTAAGAGAGGCAAAGATAGACAAAAGAATGGCCAGAGTAACAGAAAATAATTTACAAAACAGTAGTTGTAAATCCTTCTCTATTAATGATTATTTTAAATGTAAACAGGCTAAACTCCCCAATCAAAGGACATAGGATGACTGAATGAATTTAAAAACCAAGACCCAAGTATGTGCTGCATGCAAAATTTCACTTTAGGGGTGGTATAGTAGGTAAAGCTGCCACCTGCAGTGCCGGCATGCCATATGGGTGCCGGTTCAACTCCTGGCTGCTCCACTTCCAATCCAGCTCTCTGCTACGCCCTGGGAAAGCAGTGGAAGATGGCCCAAGTGCTTGGACTCCTGCACCCACCTGGAAGAACCAAAAGAAGCTCCTGGCTTTCTGACTTCAGTTCAGTGCAGTTCCAGTGGTTGCTACAATTTGGGGAGTGAACCAGCAAATGGAAGACCTCTCTCTCTTTCTCTCTCTCTCTCTCTCTCTCTCTCTGCCTCTGCTTCTCTGTAACTCTGCCTTTCAAATAAATAAATAAATAAATATTTAAAATAAACATTTTAAATTTAAGTACACACATAGGTCTGATACCCAAAGAGATATTTCACGCAATCTATAACCAAAAGAGCAGGGGTAGCTATACTTATATCAGATAAAGTAGTCTTTGAAATTTGCTATAAGAAGACATAAAAGGGCATAATACTTTTTTTAAAAGATTTATTTATTTATTTTAAAGGCAGAGTTACAGACAGGCAGAGGCAGAGGCAGAGGGAGAGAGAGAGGTCTTCCATCTGCTGGTTCACTCTCTAATTGGCCACAATGGACAGAGCTTCGCCAATCTGACACCAGGAACCAGGAGCCTCCTCCAGGTCTCCCACATGGATGCAGGGGCCCAAGGACCTGGGCCATCTTCTACTGCTTTCCCAGGCCACAGCAGAGAGCTGGATTGGAAGTGGAGCAGCCAGGATTCAAACCGGCATCCATACATCATTCAATTTTAAGAGGCCACTCACCAATAAAATAACGATTATATATACAACCATCAAAACAGCACCCAATTGTATAAAACAAACATTGACATATCTGAAAGGATAAATAAGCAGCACCTCAATAGCAATTAGAAGACTCTAAAACTCTGCTTTCAATAATGGATAAAGGGGTGAAGGATTCCATAAAGTGGCTAAGCTACCACATGGGATGCCCACATCACGTTTGTTCAAATGCAATTTGAATTTTCATTATATTTTAAAAGTCCTATCATACATACATAAACCATGGATTTCTTTTAGGTAAGCACATAAGCTCTCTCTCTCTCTCTCTCTCTCTCTCTCTCTCTCTCTCTCTCTCTCTCTCTATTTTTCCTCCCTCCCTCCCTCCCTTCCAAGATTTATTTATATGAAAGAGTTACACAGAGAAGGAGAGGCAGAGAGAGAGAGGTCTTCCATCTGCCGGTTCATTCCCCAATTGACCACAATGGCTGAAGCTACGCTGATCTGAAGCCAGAAGCCAGGAACCAAGAGCTTCTTCCGGGTCTCCCAAGTGGGTGCAGGGGCCCAAGGACTTGAGCCATCTTCTACTGCCTTCTCATGCTGTAGCAGAGAGCTGGATAGAAACTGGAGCAGCCGGGACTTGAACCTGCACCCATATGGGATGCTGGCACTGTAAATGGGGGCTTTATCCACTATACCACAGTGCTGGTCCCCCCACATTGCATTTCACAGTGCTGGTTCAAGTTCTGGCTCCTATGTTTCTGATCCAGCTTCCTGATAAGGTACATCCTAGAAGGCAGTAGATGATAGCTCAAGTGCTTAGATGCCTACCATACATGTGGGAGACCCAGCTGGAGCTCTGGGCTCCTGGCTTTGGCCTGAGCCAGCCCTGGCTGTTTAAGGCATTTGGAAAATGAACCAGTGTGTAAATAATCTCTCTTCTCTCCCCCTGCCTTTCAAATAAAATAAACAAATGAACATTAAAGAAAAAAAAAGACTGCTGTTTTGGGCTGGCATTGTTTCATAGCAGGTAGAATTTCTGCCTTCAGCATCCCATACGGGTGCTGCTTCCAGTCCGGGCTGCTCTACTTCCAACCCAGCTCCCTGCTAATGGCCAAGGACAGCAGTGGAAGATGGTCCAAATGTTTGGGCCCTGCCACCTATATGGAAGACCCGGGTGAAATTCCTGGCTCCTGGCTTCAGTCTGCTTCAGCCCTGGCTGTTAACCATCATTTGGGGAGCAAACTAGTGGATGGAAGATCTCTCTCTCTCTCTCTCTCTTTCTCTCTCTCTCTCTCTCTCTCTCTCTCTCTCTGTTCCTCTCTGTGACTCTAACTCTCAAATAAATAAATAAATCATTTTTTTAAAAAATGACTACTGCTTTTAAAAATACTAATAATGGATAGAACATTCAGTCGGAATATCAATCATGAAAAAGGAAGGGTGGGCATTTGGTATAACAGTTAAGACATCACTTGGGACATTTCATCCTATATCAGAGTTTAAGGTTTGAGTCCTAGCTTCCTTTCTGATGTCAGCTTCCTGCTAATGTGTACCCAGGGAGGCAGCAGGTGGGGGCTCAAAGTAGTTGGGAGACTACATGGGAGACCTGGATTGAATTTCTGACTGATTCCCAGGCATTTGGGGGATGAAGCAGCAGATGAGATATTCTCTCTTTTTCTCCCTCCCTCCCAATCTATCCCCCATCAAGCAAATAAAATAAATAAGCTTTAAAAAATAAATAAAATAGACTTAAAAAAGCACACTAAAAGAACTGGTGCTGTGGCACAGCAGGTTAAGCCATTGCCTCTGATCCCAGCATCACACGTGGGCACAAATTTGAGACCTGGCTGCTCCACTTCCAACATAGCTCCCTGCTATGCACCTGAGAAAGCAGAGGAAGATGGTGCAAGTGCTTGGCCCCTGCACCTAGCTTCAGCCTGACCCAGCCCTGGCCATTGTGGCCATTTAGGGAGAAAGGCATAAGAAGATCTCTCTCTCTCTCTTTCCCCCTCTCCCTCTCTACCTCTCTCTCCCTCTCTCTGTAACTCTGCCTTTCAAATAAAAATAAATGAATGAATGAATAAATGAATTAATGAATAAACACATAAATAAATCTTTTGGGTCTGGTGCTATGGCTCAGTGGGTTAAGCCGTATGCAGTGCCAGCATCCCATATCGGCTGCTCCACTTCCCATCCGTCTCCCTACTAATGCAGCTGGGAAAGCAGCAGACAATGGCCCAAGTGCTTGGACCCCTGCATCCATGTGGAAGACCTGGAAGAAGTTCCTGGCTCCTAACTCCTGCCTCCTGGCTACTGGCTACTGGCTTCGGATCAGCTCAGCTCCAACCATTTCAGCCATTTGTGGGGTGCCAGCACATAGAAGATATCCTTCTCTGTCTCTCTCTTTCTCTATAACTCTCCCTTTCAAATAAATAAACAACTCATTTTTAAAAATGCAGATCATTTTAAAAATCTTTTAAAAAACACTAAAGACCTAACTGACCCAACAGACATATATAGACTATTCCACCCAAGAGTGGGAAAATACACATTCTTCTTAACCGAACATTCCCTGAGGAAACCACGTTAGGTCACAGCACACATCTTAACAAATTTAAGAAGACTAAAATCACAAGGGAATGAAACTAGAAATCAACAGCAGGAAAAAAACCTAAAAGATTCATAAATAAGTGAAAATTAAATAACAGAGTTCAAAACCATTGGATCAAAGAAGAAATCAAAACAGAAACTAAAAATAATCTTGAGACAAATGAAACAAAAATATTATATACCAAAACTTATGGGATACATTAAAAGCAGTACTTAGTGAAGTTAATTATAATAAATATCCATATCAAAAATATAATAAATAAGCAACTTAACTTTATACTTCAAGGAACTAGAAACACAAGAAGAAATTAAGCCCAAAGTTAATTGAATGAAGGAAATAACAATGACTAGAGCAGAAATAGATAAAATAGAAAATAGAACAAAAATAAGAGAAAAAAATCAATGAAACTGAAAGTTTGTTTTTTGAAAAGACAACAAAAGTGGTAAAACCTTTACTAGACAATTAGGGGTAAAAAAGACTAAATTCAAATCAGAAATGAAGAAGGACACATGGTAATGACGGAAACAAAAAGGATCATAAGAGACTTCTACAGCCAACAAACTGGGTAACCTAGAAGCAATGGATATATTCCTGAAACCATACAACCAACCAAGACTAAATCATGAAGAAACAGAGAGTCTGAGTAAACCTATAATTTGTCTGGAAATTAAATCAGTAATCAAAAATCCCCTAACAAAGAGAAGCCCATGACCAGATGTCTTCTCTAATGAATTTTACCAGACTTTTAAGAATAAATGACTACCTTTTTAACATCTATTTTTACTTATTTAATTGCATTTTATCTGAAAAGGAGAGAAAGTAACAGAGATAGACAGAACGGCAGAGTCTTCCGTCCACTGGTTTACTCCTCAGATGGCTGCAGCAGCCAGGGTTGAGGCAAGCTAAAGCCAGGAGCTGAGAACTCAATCTGGGTTTCTCACAGGGCAGGCAGGGACACAAGCACTTGAGCCATCACCCTTAGACTCCCAAGGTGCAAGAGACTGGAACTGGAAGCAAAGTTGGAACTCTAACCTCAGCACTCTGACTTAGAATGCAGCCATCCCGAGTGGTTTCTTAATTGCTGTACCAAGCATCTTCCCAATCTCTACTAAATATATCCAAAGAAAAATGAAGAGGGACTTACTCCAAACTCATTTTATTAGCACATCATTATCCTAATACCAAAGACAAAGCCATTGCAAGAAAAGAAAATCTCAGGTCAACATTCTTGAAGAATGTGTATGCAAAAATCCTCTAGGAAAGGCAGTTATATGTTAAAGGATCATGCACCATCATCAAGTGGAAATGTATACTTGGGAAACAAGAACAGTTCAATATCTTTAAAACAATGTATGTGATATATTACCTCAATGGAATACAGGGTAAAATCACAAGATCACCTTAATAGAAATAGAAAAAAAAAAGTTTGGCATTTCATAAAGACTCTCAAGAAAGCAGGAACAGATGGAAACTAGCTCAATATGACAAAAAGCCCAAGGAAGGAAAGTGGGAAGTGTTTCCTCTAAGATCAGTAACAAGACATTGATGCCTGCTCTTACCACTTTCTACTCAGCATAGTACTGCAAGTCCCAGCCAGGGCAATTAAGCAAGAAAAATAAACAAAAAAAAAATTCCAAGTCAGAAAGGAGGAAATAAAATAGTTGCTATTTGAATATGACATGATCCATGTGAAGAAAACTCTAACAACTCTACTAAAAATCTGTTAAAGCTAATAAACGAATTCAGCAAAGTTGCAGAATACAGAATCAACATGCAAAAATGCCATTTTTATACATTAACAACAAACTATCTGAAAATTAAATTAGAAAACAAATCCCACTTACAATAGCACCAAAAAAGAATAAGAAACTGAGGGAAAAAAATTTAACCAAGGAGGTAAACAAAATGCGTCCTGAAAACTACAAAGCACTGATGAAATTTTAAAAGATACATTTAAATGAAAAGACATTACATGTTCAGTGACTAGAAGATTTGATGTTAAATTACTCAGAGCAATCCACAGAGTCAATGCAATATCTAACAAAAGCCCAGCATCATTTTTCACCGGAATAGAAAAAAGTAATTCTACAATTCATATGGAATAACAAAAGACCATGAATAGCAAAACCAATCTGAAAAACAATAAGCTAGAGGCATTATATTCCCAGATTTCAAAATATATTACAAAGCTACAATAATCAAAACAGTTTAGTACTGGCATAAAGATAGACAAATAGTACAGAATAGAGAGCCCAGAAATGAATCCACACATTACAGTCAACTGATCACAGGGAAGGATGATAAGAATATACAATTGGGAAATGACAGTCTCTTCAACAAAATGATTTGGAAAAACTGGGTGTTCTATTTACTAAAGAAGTATAATTAAACTGGCACTGGACCTTTTATATGTAGCACAGAACCAAAACAAAGCAATAGGAAAAAAAGTCTGACATGTATTGAGGGAAAAGGATTTTTAATTAAAATACTCAACACAATTAATAAATTAACTAAGCAGAGTAATAGCCACCCAAGAAGTATCTACATGCAAATCTCTGGAACCTATGAATGCATCCTTATAAAACAAAGAAGGACTTTGCTAATGTGATTAAGGTAAAGATCTTTAAATGGCCATTTATCCTGGATTGTTGTGACAACCTGTATCCTTATAAGAAAGCAGGGAGAGGTTTGGCAGACAGGCGGGAAGCAATGTCATCACAGGGCAGAGTGCAGTGATGTAGCCACCAGCCCAGGAATCAGCAGCCATCAGATGTAAGAGGCAAGGAGCTGATTACTCCTGGGAGCCTCCAGAGGGTAGCACAACACTGCTAATGCCTTGATTTCAGTCCAGGGGTGCTGATTCTGGACTTCTAGGTTCCAGAACTATGACAGAAGAAATTTTTGTTGTGTTTAAGTCACCAAGTATGTAGTGTGAGTATTTATTGTAGTGCCCACAGGAAACTGATGCAATAAACAATTGCCCAAGTAGGACACTGGAAATTCTGGGTACGATACACACAAATCAGCATCTTGTCTATGACAAGCTCAGCACCTATCTGAAAGATTAAAATAGCCTTTCAAACTCAGAAAAAGATAGAAACACTTCAAGACTCAAAGCGCCTTAAAGTAAACTCAGTGCTAAATTATTGACATACATGAATAACTGGAAAAATGGGTGCTAAATACAGATTTTACTCAACAGTTTATTCTTTATTTGACAATTTCTATTTGAACCAATGTTCCTTCACAGTATGGAAAAACCATGTTACATTCATGCTAGCATCTGGAAGAGAATTACTCTAAAAAAAAAAAAACCCTTTTACAGAGCTATACACTTTTCTAGACTTTGCATTTGGTGAACTGCTATAATAGCCAAATGTCACAACACATTTAGGAACTCACTATAAGTACTCCTTTACAAAAAGGCATCACATGGGACCAGCATTGTGGTGAGGCAGGCTAAGCCTGTGCTTACAATATCTGCATCCAATATACCCATGTTGGAATGTCAGTTTTACTCTTTTTAAAAAAAGATTTATTTACTTATTTATTTCTTTATCTGAAATTCAGAGTTACAGGGAATGAGAGGCAGAGGCAGAGAGAGAGAGAAAAAGAGACAAGTCTCCCACTCACTGGTTCACTCCCCAAATGGCTTTAACAGTCAGGCTGGGCCAGGCCAAAGTCAGGAGCCAGAAGCTTCATCCAGTCTCCCACATGGGTGAAGGAGCCCAAGGTCAATGGGCCATCTTCCATTACTTTCTCAGCTGCATTAGCAGGGAGCTGGATCAGAAGTGGAACAGCTGGGCCTCAAACCAGCACCCATGTGGGATGCCGGCATTGCAGGTGGAAGCTTAACCTGCTATGCTGAAGCACCAGCCCCCACTCCTGGCTTCTAATCCAACTGCCTGCCAATGTGCCTGGGAAAGCACCAGAGGATGGCCCCAGTACTTTAGTCCCTAATATCCACGTGAGATACCCCAGTGGAGCTCCTAGCTCCTGGCTTCAGCCATTTGAGGAATGAACCAGCAGATGGAAGATCTCTCTCTATCTCTCTCTCTCATAAATATATAAATAAATATTTAAATAAATAATAAAAGAAAAAGGCATCATGGGTCATACACTAGTAGTGATGACTACTGCTGAGAGGTGACCCTTTGTATGTAATGTTATAAATCAACAAAATCATCACCCTACAGGACTCCCCTCTACTTCTAATATACTATTTCCCATTTTTGCAAATGCCTATTTGATTAATCAATTCAACAAATAAAGAATACTAGAAAACAAGCCTTTTAAATGAAGATTAAACACAAACCAAGCATCGTATTATGTACCATAGGATATACAAAAATAGCAGCAAAAGAAGGGTTCTTACAGGGAACTTTCTTGGGGACATCTGCTTGGGGACAAACGACTTCACACAAAACAGCTGGGAAGCTATACTAAAGAACACCTGATAGGGGCCAGCACTGTGGCATAGTAGGTTAATCCTCCACTGTGGCACCAGCATCCCATATGGGCACTGGTTCTAGTCCCGGCTGCTCCTCTTCCAATCCTGCTCTCTGCTATGGCCTGGGAAAGCAGTAGAAGATGGCCCAAGTGCTTGGGCCCCTGCATCCGCATGGGAGACCCGTAAGAAGTTCCTGGCTCCTGGCTTCGGATGGGCCCAGTTCCAGCCATTGCAGCCATTTGGGGAGTGAACCAGTGGATGGAAGACCTTTCTCCGTCACTCCCTCATGCTATCTGTAACTCTGCCTCTCAAATAAATAAATAAATAAATAAAATCTTTTGAGGAAAAAAAAAAAACACCCGATGCAGAGCAACACTTGGGACACCCGCATGCCGTATCAGAGTGCTTGGGACTGGGTTGCGCTTTGCTTCCAACTCAGCTTCCTGCTAATGTGCACCCTGACAGACAGCAGATGACAGTTCAAGCACCCAGGTCCCTGCTACCCATGGAGGAGACCCAGGTGGAGTTCCTGGCTCCTGCCTCACCCTGGCTCAGTCCCAGCTGTTGTGAGCATTTGGGGAATGAACCATTGGATGGAAGATCTCTTTCTCCCTCTCCTTCCATATCTTTCTGCTTCTCTGCCCTTTCAGTAAACAAAACAAATAAACTTGAAGAAAAGGAACATCTGATAAAGTGCAGAAGTTACTCTGGTGCTTCATTTTCTTTCCAGACAAATGAATGGAACTAGAGTACAAGGATCATATCTAAGCTTTTTACAACTTTGGAAACTCATCTCCTAACTTGATTCCAGCTTATTAATTCTTTAAATTTCTTTAAAGATTTATTTATTTGTTTGAGAGGCAAAGTTACACACACACACACACACACACACAGAGAGAGAGAGAGAGAGAGAGAGAGAGGGAGAGAGAGAGAGAGAGAAAGAGAGGTCTTCCATTCCCCAAATGGCTGCAACTGGACCATTCCGAAGCTAGGAGCCAGGAGCTTCTTCTGGGTCTCCCATGTGCGTACAAAAGCCCAAGCAATTGGGCCATCTTCCTCTGCCTTTTCAGGCCATTATTAGAGAGGTGGATTGGAAAAAGAGCAGCCAAGACTCGAACCAGAGCCCATATAGGATGCCAGTGCTGCAGGTTGAAGTTTAACCTACTATGCCACAGTGCCAAAACCCAGCTTATTAAATTGGATAGTGAGAAATATACCTGTTGCAGATATTGATTAGAACATGACAAATACACTCCCATTGGTTTGCCTGCCCTATGAGATAGGGTATCTCATTGAAGATGAGACTACTGAAAAAGCCAAGTTGAAAATAGAAGGTTGTTTGGGGAACGTGAACTCAGTGCCTGCGAGTCACGTGGATTATGTAAAAGTTGAATGCTGGCGATTGTAACGATCTGCTATGGTTTTCATGTTAGTTTGGCTGTCCCCCAAAGACTTATGTGTTGAAGGCTTGATCCCCAAAGTCGTATGTTAATGTTTAATGGATTAATGTCAATTATTAATGGATTAAAATGAAGATTATGGTATCTGAGGGTGGGGCCTTTGAAAGATTCGATTGGATTAGGTTGTTAGGGTGGAGCCCTAGGAGGGGGACCACAGAGACCTAGCTGACAAGGAGTGTGCTCCCTGTCTCTTTCCACTTCCTGGCTCTCCGTGTGCTCCTTCCCCTGCTCTTGCTCCTCTATTGCCATCCTCCAGCCTCATCAGATGTTCAGACCAACAGGGGCTGCTGAATCTTAAACTGTGAAACTCCAAAACCATTCAGCTGTAGCTTGTCTTGGATATTTTGTTGCAGTAACAAAAACTAATACACAGGTGCCAGTGCTATGGCATAGCCAGTAAAGCCTCTGCGTATAGTACCAGCATCCCATTTGGGGCCAATTCGAGTCCTGGCTGCTCCACTTCTGATCTAGCACCCTACTATGGTCTGGGAAAGCAGTAGAAGATGGCCCAGGTCCTTGAGCCCCTGCACCCACGTGGGAGACCTAGAGGAAACTCCTGGCTCCTGGCTTCAAACTGACCCAACTCCAGCCATTGAGGCCATTTGGGAAGTGAACCAGCAGATGAAAGACCACTCTATCTCTCTCTCTGCCTCTGCCTCACTGCATCTCTGCCTTTCAAATAAATAAATCTTTAAAAACAAAACAAAACTGATCCTCAGTC
The DNA here is from genome assembly GCA_949820135.1 of Sylvilagus floridanus. NCBI lineage: Eukaryota > Metazoa > Chordata > Mammalia > Lagomorpha > Leporidae > Sylvilagus > Sylvilagus floridanus. The sequence continues at coordinate 67,882,894 of OX463239.1, forward strand.
CTTCCAGACAGCTCTGTGTGGATGAGTTCCCTAACCTTCTGTAACCAATGAAAATCACCTTGCATCAAACAGCACTCACCACAGTCTAAGGAGCACATTTAAATGTGTACATTATTATCCCCTCAAGCCTCACTACCCCCCTGATAGTCATATGTCAGCATCCAATGGGAGCAAGTGCAGTAGGAGCCCACCTAGGAATCAGATACCACACACAAAGCAATCTTGAACTACAGGTCCACAGAGAAGCATATTTGCTTATGATAATACCAACCAGAAACAATTTTTTCCAGAAGCCTCTACACTCCAAGTCTAAGCTGACTTCATGCCTACTTATCAGAAGGACAATTTGGCCCTTATGGAACAGGGCAATGTGTGTCCCTGGAGAACACGGTATTATTTATTGACTATCTGCCTTGCTTCCATCTGGGAGAAATGGAAACTCACCAACGGTTTGTAAGACCATCAGTTTTAAACAACACCATCCATCACAGGGTGGGAAGGAGTAATCAACCTTCCTCTACTGCAATGCATTACACAAGGGTCAGCAAATGGGAGTCACGGTTGGCGACACAGTTGCTGGCCTCAGGTAGCAAATGCATCCTTCCAGCTGTTCTGATCCATATGGCTCCAATGAACTGTAGAGAGTGCAGGCTTCTTCTTATTGGCAGTATCTGCTGTAACTTTCATCCAAACCCCATCATAAAACAACTGTAAGGTAAGCTGAAGACCATTCATCTAAACTTCATCTGGTAGCCAACTGCTGACACAGAGGAAAACACGCACATTAGGAAACAGATGTGATGAGGGAAATTAAGGTGTTCTTATCTTGAAGACATCAAAGGCTTAAGCTGCAGGAAAAACAAAATAATTGAGTCGTTGAGTCAGAGCCAGATGGGAAGCCAGTAGTGCTGCTTTCTGTGCTAAGCAAATTCGAGGGCTGTCCCCAGTAGTCCTGATACTCAATTTCTTACAACATGTAGTTGTTAGAATAATCCATGATCCTTCTGTTATCAAGATTCTTACTTTTTTTTACCCCTAAAATTGATACTTGATTCCCTGAAATGTGACAATGCAGCAGAAGGCCCTGATATGCTCTCTTATCATCTTTGATCTTCCTTTTCTCCACCTGTGAAGTGGAAATGACAACCACTGTAGTCCCCTTAGCACAGTGGTTCTTGCCCATGGGTGATTTCAGAGACATTTTTGGTTGTCAGAACTGGGGGGTCTGGGGGAAATGTGCCAGGCATCCAGAGCATTAAGACCCAAGGTGCTATTAAGCATCCTACAACACAGGGACAGTCTGTAACAAAGACTTGTCCAATCCAAAAACATCAACAGCGCTGAGAGGGGGAAACCCTGCCTTTACATCATGGATGTGTCAAAAGCAAAGCACTTGCCTTGTGAAAAATGTAATGAATACTAATAATACGACTCTTACTGATCATCTCAATTTGAAGCTTACTTTTATTTTGCAACACAAATCCTCACTGGTAATCACAAAATGTGAAGGGCTAATGATTGCCAAAAACAAAACAGCTCTTCATTGGAAAGTGGTGCAGAGGCTGCCCTAAGCACACCACTGGAAGCTTGCAAGTTGGCCTGCTCACCAGGATCATATTGCTCTCTCCACTGAATTCTGGCAGTTCATCCACTGGTTCTTGGTGGTGATGAACTCTAGAGCAAGATCCCAAGGGATTCATTCCTACTGGACTGTGTCAGAAGCAAATAAAATATGCAGGAGTTGCCTGATGTTGGATTGTCAGGTGTCCCACGAAAGGGTCTTTTAGGAACACAGGATGCCAGTGAAGTCACACTGGAGGGATACCTGGCATGGAGGGCACATCAGAGGGAGGGAGAATGCACAGAAGTGGCAGTATCCCAAAGCATCTTCCCTTGGTAATAGATGGGGCCAGGCCTTGCTCTTTTCCTCTCAGCTTGGTGCTGGGGGTGAGCTGGCGGAGTCTATCTGCTTTCTCTATGACCCCACATCAGTGGGAGTGGTGCAGGATTTGGTCAACGAGAAATCACAGAGCAGAGAGAGAAGCCGGAGTACTTCTCCCCTTCTTCTCTACCTTGTATCGCCCGCCTTGGCGTATCACACAGGCCCTCATGTCTCAGCTCCCACAAGGTACTCCCAGTCCCTCAGCTCCTTCGTCCCTCCAGTGTGACTCCTCACTCTGTTAGTAAGCCCGAGTTGCAGCCCTGTAGCACTCAGCTTTTCTTTGCGTTAATTTCCCTCTGAATTAAACAGACTGATCCCTTCTTTCCGGCTTGACCTTCACTGATAGTTTTCAGAGACAAAAGTGAGGCACAGCAGTGTGACACCTGGAACTCACAGATATGCAGGTATAGCAACAGCTCACAGCAAAAAAAGCACAGAACAGCTGATGCGCATCTACTCCTGTAACAGTACCTGCTACTGCACACTGGATATTGTGCTGGGTATAGGAATTCACTGTGAACAAAAGCATACATCCCTTCTAAGCTCTAATAAATAATTACATTAATAACTCTTAAGTTAGTATTCTACTTATGACTTTTTAAAACCTATTTAAGAAGTCTGGTGACTCAAGTAAATGCAAAAAAATAGCACAAGTCCTCCCACCAGAAGACAAGTTGGGCTGAGGTTCAATCAATATAAAGAGATGTTACAGTTCTCCAGGTTTCTCCTTGCTTTTTTTAAAAATATTTATTGTTAATTACTTGAAAGGTAGAGTTACAGAGAGAGAGGGAGAGACAGATCTCCCATCCACTGGTTCACTCCCCAGGATGGCCACAAAGGCCAGGGCTAGGCCAAAACAGCAGGAGCCAGGAGCTTCATCCAGGTCTCCCATGCAGACCCATGGGCCCAAGAATCTGAGCCATCCTGTGCTCCCTTCCTGGGAGCATTAGCAGGGAGTTGAAGTGGAGCAGCCAGGCTTTGAATCAATGTGCATGTGGGGTGGGGTTCTGGCATCCCAGGCGGTGGCTTAAACCCCAGGTTCACTGATATGATTAAGCTGTTTTCCCAAACCCCAAAATCATAGCTGATCATGCTGCTTTTTATAAGATTTATTTTTTTATTTATTTGAAAGGCTCAGTTACAGAGAGAGAGAGAGAAAGAGAATCAGAGAGAGAGGGAGAGAGATCTTCCATCTGCTAGTTCCTCTCTAAATGATCACAATGGCTGGGGCTGAGTCAGGCCAAAGCCAGGAAAGGCAAGGAAGATGGATCAGCAGGGAGCTGATCAGAAGTGGAGCAGTTGGGACTTCCACTGGTGCCCATGTAGGATGCTGGCACTGCAGGCAGTGGCTTAACCCCCTACATGACAATGTCCTCCCCAACACTGCTACCTTATACACCTTGGGGTGATGCTTGGAGGGGCTGGCAGTTCTGATCAGGGAAAGCAGTGGAAGATGGCCCAAGTATTTGGGTCCCTGCCAACTACATGGGAGACCCAGATGAAGCTCCTGCCTTTGACCTGCAGACATTTAGGGAGTGAACCAACAGACAGAAGATCCCTCTGTTTCTCCTTGTCTTTCTTAGTAACTCTGCCTTCCAAAGAAATAAACAAATCTTAAAAAAGAAAAAAAAAAGATACCTGGGAAATGATGTATTTCTTTTTAAAGATTTATTTATTTGAAAGGCAGAGTTACACAGAGAGAGAAGGAGAGGCAGGGAGAGAGAGAGGTCTTCCGTCCACTGGTTCACTCCCCAGATGGTCACAACTGGGAGTGTAGTGGAGGATGGCCCAAGTCCTTGGGCCCTGCACCTGCATGGGAGACCAGGATAAGCACCTGGCTCCTGGCTTCAGATCAGTGTGGTGTGCTGGCTGCAGCGCGCTGGCCACAGCGGCCATTAGAGGGTGAACCAACGGCAAAGGAAGACCTTTCTCTCTGTCTCTCTCTCTCACTGTCCACTCTGCCTGTCAAAAATAAAAAAAGACGTGATGATTCAAGACATGAATCACATTCACTTTGGGTGCTGTTGGGGAGGTATAATAAAACATAAAGACAAATAAAAGCCTCAATTGTTGAGCCAACTGAATCAACTCTGTTCATGACACACCTGCATGAGTCCCCTTGAAAGCAGTAGGCACTATGGGTATATATTTGCATATTTTTCCTATTTCCTGTTTTTCTGAAACAATGATAGGATAGAATAGGATAGGATAGGATAGAAAAAGGTTTAGATTTTAGTCACCGTTTTCAGCAAAGTCTGTTTGAATGTACATCACTAAATCCTTATTTGTCCCACATTTCATTGTTGTTTAAAAGGGAAACTGAGGCACTCATTAAGTGAACTGTCCCCAGATGGTTCTTTGTATACCAGTGGTTTATTTGACACAATGCCATCCTCTCTGAAGACATGCAAATTATCAAATTCCTCTGTGAAAATAACACCTATGTGCTTAATCAACACAAAACTTATTAAGACTATACATATAAATGTAGATACAGAGGGGCCAGTGCTGCAGAGCAGCTGGTTAAACCAAGGTCTGGAGTGCCAGCATCCCATAGGGCACCAGTTCACATCCCAGCTGCTCCATTTCTTATCCAGTTCCCTGCGAAAGTGCCTGGGAAAGCAGCAGATGATGGGCCCCTGCATCCATGTGGGAGACTTGGAAGAAGCTCCTGGCACCTGGATTCAGCCTGGCCAAGTCCAAGTCAAGCATCTGGGGAGTGTTCCAGTGCATGAAAGATCTCTCTGTGTCTCTCTGCTCTCTCTGTAACTCTGCCTATTAAATATAGAAGTAAATTTTTGAAAAATGTGTGTATATATATTATGAAATAGTTTAAAAAATGAAAATCAAATCTTTGATGTGGCATAGTTTTTGTTTAAAACACAACTTCTTTAAGCAGAAATAGTTAACATTAGTAGCTAGTTAGCAGTTGAATAATTGCATTAAATATATTCATCTCAGTGAAGACTGTAAACAAAGAGATATTAAGTAATTTTTTACAAGCACCCTGCTGTGATACCAGCTGATCAGGTTTAATAGCAACCAGCATGTCTACTAATTTTGCAAGAAAGATACGTTGGGCCTAATTTCATCTTGTAGAGCAAGTGTAAATAATCTGTTCAGCAGTGAGCATACAATGACACCATGCAGCATAACCACCAGCGATTACACAGGAAATGTAATTTTTAAAATCACAGTATTTGCAAACTAAAGGATTAATGCTAACTTTAGTCAACAGAGACAATCAACTTGATTAGTAGAATGCATTAATATAAAATCAGTGTTGTAGATAATGTGTCCCGTGCTATCCAGACCTCAAGGTGTCTGTCTGTCTCACTCTTTCCCAAGAGAACTCCAAAGGAAAACACTTTTCATTCTAATTGTATCATTTTAATATTCATCTTGTAAACAATGCAGCATCTTTGCATGAAAGTAAAAATTCAGGTTGTCTTTTAAAATCAGTCCCCAAGGAACTGGAGAATTAGGAAATGTAGTTTATTTTTCAATTGATAACAAAGAATACAGAGGACCATAGGCATCATGACATCATGATTTTTTTCCTAAATATACAGTTATATAAAGGGGAACGACTCTGCAGTTATGTTACAGTACATAAAACCTGAGACACATTTTTACATAACATAAATATAAGAAAAACAAAATGAAAACAATAAGCTATGAATTTTTGAATATTAATCCCTTTATGCACATCAATTATTTTATTTTGATAACTGTGAAGCAAAATTGGACTCACAAAGGTGTTGATATTTCCATAGTCTAAAACTTGATGGCAACCAGGAAAATTCAACTTTATTTTTTCAAAAGTGAAAATAAAGCCCCAGGGAATTTATGGCTGGATTATAAGAGATCTGTTTCTTATAAGCTTTACAATTTCATGATCACAGTTAATCTCTACTGATTATACTATGCTTAATTATCAGAATATAGAAAACACAGCCTAAAGGAGGATTTACCAAGTAATGATGTTTCCAAATGTGTCTCTCTTCAAAGGTGAAGACACGACAATAAGACATCACCAGTATTTAAAAAAAAAACTTATCTTATTTCTGTTCAGGGATAATGACATATACAAGGAAAAGTATATTTCTCTGGCAAATGAAAATAAAAGTAACTAGTTTTGCAAAGCATTTAACACGTAAGTGGACACAAATTTGGAACACATTTGATTTAATATATCTCTAATTCTTCAACCCCCTGCCCCTTAGGTTAGTCTTCAAAAGTTCTATATAACAGAGTCTAATTTACTATACTGGATTAGATTAATTCAAAAAAGGAAAACCATAAATATTGACAACATGTTTAGGGAGAGTTAACAGAATAGAAGTTGATTTCTGAGAGGACTGACTGGTATCTAATGAAGTGGCAAGTACATGTTTTGACACCAGTCATATTTAGATATATCTTCCTGCCATCATGGATAGAACTTTGATTCTGATAAAGGAATCATCCACACTGATCTTATATCATCTGAGTCACTGGTATTATGTCATATTTAACTTCTCAACTGACCCAATATCCCAAATTCCACATAAATTTCTATTTGTATAATTATCAAAGATCATAATAATAATAATAAATAATAATTTTAGTGAAAGCTAAGTGGGCACAAAGATAGTACATTTTCTAGCAAAGATAAGCTCACATCTCCCAATTCTACATATTTCCTACAATATTTTGTGTATATTAGGACAAATTTTTAACACATAGTTTGTATTGCAAAAAGTGACTCCATGTAAGTAAAATGAAACTCTGCTGTCTTTCCTGTTAGTCTAAAACTTCGAAAAAGGAATACTTAAAGTTTGTTTTAAATTTAAAGAAGCTTTTTATACTTCAAAATGGAAAAACAAAATATTTTAATTAATTGCTTAGAAAAGGGGATATTTTACTTCAAAAAAACTTTTTTACAAGAAATTGTATTCATAGACAGACTTCTGTTTATGCAAATAAAAAATTAACAGCTGTTGGAATTGCCTTCCCATCATAAACAACTAGAAATCCATGCGAAATATACGTTTAAAACTGTCTCAGGCAGAGGAGGGCTGTGGTCCCTGAGCAATGCAGAACAAATGAGGCATTCCGTATAATTACCCAACACACGGCCTAGAGGGAGTTTCCAAGCTGCAAAGGAAGGAGAAAGAATCCAAAAGCTAGCCATATCGTTGTTCTTAGGAGACAGAGACTGGAGCTTGAGAAGGATTCGTTATCTAGAACTTGCAGGCTCCGTTAAAGGAGATCTGCCAAGGAGTCTCCTGGAGTCTCTAGTTGAGTACAGATCTACTCTTGAAGTCAAGGAAAGAACCACTGCAAAGCAGTAAGCAAAACAATTACTGGAGCTCACAGAGCGTTGGGAATACCTTCCCTTCCCGACAACCCTGCAATACACAGACTACTGAGAATGCTCTCTGAAGGGTCACACCTTGGAAGTACAATTATACAGACCTACCTAGAGTAAGAGCTGCTGTGAACTAGCTAGACAAATCTCAAGATCAAGCCTTGAAAGGATCAAATGAATTTAAATAACTTAATTTCAGGCCAGAATAAAGTCCAATACTCTTTCAAACATCTTTCAGCACTCAGTAACTTAAAATTCACAAGAACCCAGCACTCAATAAAAAATTACAGAGCATGCAAAAAAGCAAACATATGACACATAGCCAGGAGAAAAATCAATCAATAGAAACAGATTCAGAAATAAAAGAGATAACTAACTGTATAAATAGGTCCAGAAAAAGACTTAAATGAAGCTTCTAGATATGAAAAATATAATATTGCAAATGAAAATTACTGGACGTAATTAACAACAGATTAGATACCATAGCAAAAACTATCAGGAATGTAAATCAAAGGAGTAGAAAATCACCAAAATGAGACAGAGAAAGAAAAAAATGGCTCATAAAATCTATGATTTGTGGAAGAGGGCAAAACAATCTTCCGTATATGCAATTAGAATTCCAGAAGGAAACAGAGAAGGATAAAACAATTGTAGAACAATGGACAAAAGTTCTCCAAATTTCATGGAAAATATAGCTCACAGATTCAAGTTCAACAAACCCAACGAGAACAATCACACACATAGAAGTATTACACAGTGAGGGGAAGGAGGAAGGGAAAAGCATTATGTTCATGTAATTGTTATCTACAAACCACATTGAATTTGTTTTAAAAAATTTAAAATTTAAAAATTTTTGCTGAAAAAAGAGGCATTATACAGTACATGATAATCACATTACTGAAATCAGTGGTAAAGAGAAAATATTAACAGCAGCCCCTCAAAAAATATGCTTTGTGTACAGAAGAACACAAAGAATTATCAGAGCTTCTCATAAGGAACCATGCAAACTAGAAGATGGGGGAGTGAAATTTCAGAGTTCCACACCTGAAAATATGAAACATTGAAGTACAAATATGTATTTTCTGGACAGAGTTGAGTGATGCCAGCACCAGGGGATCTAAACCATAAAGCAGGCAACAGGGGAGAGGCATTTGGCAGGGCAGCACTGGGCACCACTCGGGACATCTGTACCCCTTACAGTGGTTTCTGGCCAGAATCCCAGCTGCACTGCTTCTGATCCACTTCCTGCAGGGGCACATCCTGGAAGGCAGCAGACAATGTCCCAAGTACTTGGTTCCCTGCCACCTGTATGGGAGACCTGACTTGAGATCCAGCTTGTGGTTTTGGCTTGGCCCAGCCCTGAGAATTGCAGGCATTTGGGGAATGAATCAGCCAATGGAAGATCTTTCTCTGTCTCTTATATCTCTGTCTAGGCCGGCGATGTGGCTCAACAGGGTAATCCTCCGCCTAGTGGTGCCGGCACACTGGGTTCTAGTCCCGGTCGGGGTACCAGATTCTGTCCTGGTTGCCCCTCTTCCAGGCCAGCTCTCTGCTATGGCCCGGGAGTGCAGTGGAGGATGGCTCAAGTCCTTGGGCCCTGCACCCCATGGGAGACCAGGATAAGCACCTGGCTCCTGGCTTCAGATCAGTGCAGTGGCCTGGCTGCAGCATGCCGGCTGTGGCGGCCATTGGAGGGTGAACCAACAGCAAAAAGGAAGACCTTTCTCTCTGTCTCTCTCTGTCTCACTGTCCACTCTGCCTGTCAAAAAAAAAAAAAAAAAAAGGAATTAAACGCTCTTATATCTCTGTCTTTCAAATAAAATGAAAATAAATAAATAAATAAATAAAAATAAGGAAGTGAAAAAATGAATGTTAAAGGAAGTTCTTCAAGAAAAAGGAAAATGATACCAGATGGAGAGCTGAATTTACAAAAAGAAATAATGAGTAATGAACATGTTGTATCCTGGGGTAAACATAGGATTTTTTCCCTCATTTTTAAGTTTCTTAAATACAATTGGCTATTTCAAGTAAAAATAATATCACTGTATTGCAGAATTCAGCGCATATGAAAAAGCAAAACACGGCAATAGTACGGAAGACAGAATGTGGAAATAAAACTATATTGTCATAAGGATTTTTATGCATGAATAAGCATATTATTAGAAATCAGACTGTGATAAACTAATATCATACACTGTAAAACCTAGAGAAATCACAGAAAATGAAGAATGAAAAGAGAAAAACAGAAGAGCTAACGCTGATAGCAGAAATAAATTGAAATCATAAAAAATTCAAAATAGAATAAAAAGAGATAAAAGGAATACTGAACAGATGGGGACAAAAAGGAAAAATATACACATGTCCATATATAAAGAGTCAGAGCAGGAGAGTGGCACAGCAGGCCGAGTCTCCACTTGGGACACCTACCTCCCATATCCTAGTACCTAGGGCAGACTCCCACCTCTGCTTCTAATCCAGTTCCCCCCTCATGTGCATTCTGGGAGGCACCAAATGAAGGTTCCAATACTTGAGACCCTGCCACCTACACAGGAAACCTGACTCCTGGCTTCAGCCTGGCCCAGCCCTGGTTGTTGCAGGCATTTGAAGAGTGAAACAGTAGATGGGAGCTCTCCCCACTCCCTCCCTCTCTCTACCTCTCCTCTCTGTTGCTCTGCTTTCAAACAAACAAAAATAAACTTTAAAAAAATTGTAAGTGGTCTAAGTCCTCTAATTAATAGGCAATGACTATGAAATTAGATTAAAATGTAAGACCCAAAATGTCTATAAGAAATTCACTTTAAATATGAAATATAATCAAAATAAAGCTGAAGTGGCCATATCATCAGGTAACAGAGACTTGATAACAAGTAATAAACGTGGCCGGCGCCATGGCTCAACAGGCTAATCCTCCGCCTTGCAGCGCCGGCACACCGGGTTCTAGTCCTGGTCGGGGCGCCGGATTCTGTCCCGGTTGCCCCTCTTCCAGGCCAGCCCACTGCTGTGGCCCAGGAGTGCAGTGGAGGATGGCCCAGGTGCTTGGGCCCTGCACCCCATGGGAGACCAGGAAAAAGCACCTGGCACCTGGCTCCTGCCATCGGATGAGCGCGGTGCGCCGGCTGCAGTGCGCCGTCTGCGGCGGCCATTGGAGGGTGAACCAACGGCAAAGGAAGACCTTTCTCTCTGTCTCTCTCTCTCACTGTCCACTCTGCCTGTCAAAAAAAATTAAAAAATAAAAAACAAGTAATAAACAAGGAATAAAGATGGACATTTCATAGATAAAGGGGTCAATTCACCAAGAACGCATGGCAATCCTAAATGTATATACAAGCAGAACAGAAATGCACAGTAGATAAAGCAAAAGTGGACTGCACTAAAGAAGCAATCGACAAATCCCACAATTCCATTAGGCCTCAGAGTTCCTCTCTCAATGACTGATAGAACAAGTAACAGAAAACCACGAGGCTCTAGATATGAATCACAGTCTTAGCCAACTTGATCTAACAGACACCAATGGAACACCCTACACAACAACAGAATAAACATTTGCTACAAGTGTATGTGGAGGACTTGCCAAAATAAACAATATACTAGGCTCTCAAGAAGTTTCAGTAGGGGTCACTGCTGTGGCATAGCAGATAAAGCTGCTGCCTGCAGTGCTGGCATCCCATTCAAATCCCAGCTGCTCTACGTCCAATCCAGCCCTTTGTTATGGCCTGGGAAAGCAGTGGAAGATGGCCCAAGTCCTTGGGCCCCTACTCCCACACAGGAGACCCAGAAGAAGCTCCTGGCTCCTTGCTTTGGATCAGCACAGTTCCAGCCATTGCAGCCAACTGGGGAGTGAACCAGCAGATGGAAGACCTCTCTCTCATTGTCTCTCTGTCTCTTCTCTCTGTGTGTACCTCTGACTTTCAAATAAATATTTTAAAAAATTATTATATATATATAATTTTTAGCTTCCAGTGCTGTGGCTCATTTGGTTAATCCTCCATCTGCAGTGCCAGCATCCCTTATGGGCGCTGGGTTCTAGTCCCGATTGCTACTCTTCCAGTCCAGCTCTCTGCTGTGGCCCGGGAGTGCAGTGGAGGATGGCCCAAGTGGTTGGGCCCTGCACCCGCATGGGAGACCAGGAAGAAGCACTTGGCTCCTGCCTTTGGATTGGTCCAGCTCCGGCCATTGTGGCCATTTGGGGAGTGAACCAGCAGACAGAAGACCTCTCTTTCTCTGTCTCTCTCTCGCTCTCGCTCTCACTCTTGCTCTCTCTTTTGCTTTGGATTAGCGTAGCTCCATCCATAGCAGCCATTTGGTGAGCGAACCAATGGAAGGAAGACCTTTCTCTCTGTCTCTCTCTCTCACTGTCTAACTCTATCTGTCAAACAAAAATTTAAAAAAATAAGTAACATAAAATATATGAACTATGGCTTCTGACAAGAACAGATAAAGCTAGAGGTCAACTGAAATAAAAATCTAGATTTTCAACTAATTAAAAATTAACACATTTCTAAATAACAAATGTGTCAAATATGAAATCTTATGGAAAGTTAAAGATATATTTTTAACTGAGCAAAACATAAATAAATAAAAAATTGTGGATGAAGCTAAAGTAGTGTTTAAAAGTATGATGACAGCATTATACTGGGGGGAAAACTTGTGATTCAATAATTAAGTTTCTATCAAGAAAAAAACAATAAAAAGAGAAGAAAATTAAATCAAAAGAAAGCTGTAGGAAGGAAATCAAGAAATCAGTGAAAAACAAAACAGAAATACAGCAGAAATAGTGAAAACAAAAGCTAGTTCCTACAAAAGGACAATGAGGCTGGCCCCACTCTGGTCACTGTGGTCATCTGGGAGGTGAACCAGAGAATGGACATCTCCCTTTCTCCCCCTCTCTCTCGCTTGCTCTCGCCCTCGCTCTTGCTCTAGCTCTACCTCTATTTCTCTAGCTTTGCCTTTCAAATAAATAAAATAAATCTTTACCAAAAAAAATGAAATGTTGGGCAGGCTCTTGGCATAGTGGAATGCCTGGTTCAATTTCCAGCTCCCCATCTTGTGATCCAGTGTTCTGTATTGTGACCCTGGGAGACACCAGGTGCTGGGTCAAGCACTGGAGTCCTGCCTTCCCTTAGGGAAGCTTGGACTGAATTCTTTTTTTTTTTTTTTTTTTGACAGGCAGAGTGGACAGTGAGAGAGAAAGGTCTTCTTTACTGTTGTTTCACCCTCCAATGGCCACAGTGTCCGGCGCACCACACTGATCTGAAGCCAGGAGCCAGGTGCTTCTCCTGGTCTCCCATGCAGGTGCAGGGCCCAAGCACTTGGGCCATCCTCCACTGCACTCCCGGGCCACAGCAGAGAGCTGGCCTGGAAGAGGGGCAATCGAGACAGAATCCAGTGCCCCGACCGGGTCTAGAACCCAGTGTGCCAGCGCCGCAAGGCGGAGGATTAGCCTAGTGAGCCGCAGCACTGGCTGGACTGAATTCTGAGCTCTTGGCTTCAGTCTGGCCTAGCCTTGGCTGTTGCAGCTTTTGGGAAGTCAACAAGCAGATGGAAGATGGATCTCGTTCTCTCGCTCTCTCACTCTCTCTCACCCCTGTGTGCTTTTCAAATAAAATGAAAATAAATATTTTTAAAAGGAAACATTCTGCCGGTGCCGTGGCTCAACAGGCTAATCCTCCGCCTTGTGGCGCCGGCACACCGGGTTCTAGTCCCGGTTGCCCCTCTTCCAGGCCAGCTCTCTGCTATGGCCCGGGAGTGCAGAGGAGGATGGCCCAAGTGCTTGAGCCCTGCACCCCATGGGAGACCAGGAGAAGCACCTGGCTCCTGCCATCGGATCAGCGCGGTACGCCAGCCGTGGCGGCCATTGGAGGGTAAACCAACAGCAAAGGAAGACCTTTCTCTCTGTCTCTCTCTCACTGTCCACTCTGCCTGTCAAAAATAAAAAAATAATAATAAAAGGAAACATTCTGACCAATTTTATGGTAACAAACTCATCAACTGAGATGAAATGACAGATTTCTTTAAAAACACAAACCACCAGAGTCCCCTCAGGAAGATTTAGAAAACCTGAATGGCATGGTATCAATGAAAGAAACTGAAGTTTCAGGTAGTCACCTTCCCATCAAGTAAACCTCAGACCTGGATTCTACCAAGCACTTAGGAAAGAACTAATATTAATCCTATAAAACTGCTCTGAAAAATAGAAAAGAAAGAGACAAGTCTAATTATCCTTTAAGGTCAACATCACTGTGATTCTAAAATCAGAAAAAGATATCTACAGATCAAGTCTTTCTACAAATTGAATGCAACACTATAAAAAAGAGTAATGCGTTATGACTAAGTGGGTTAATATCCAAATATCTGCCAATAAAATTCACCTTATTAACAGAAAAAAAGTCATCTCATATATGTTAAATACATGATAAAATTTAAAATCCATTCATAATTTTAGAACATACCCTCAGAAAAGTAGAAATAGAAGGGAACTTCCTCTACATCTGTAAAGCAACAATGTAAACAATCGATGGAGAACCTAGAGCATGCATGTCAGCTAATGATGAAAGATTACACAATTTCCCATAAAAGCAAGAATAAAGTGAGGCTATTCATGTTCACCTTTTCCATCCCATATTTTACTGGAGGTGTTAGTGTAATAAGGCAAGAAAACAAAATAGAAGGTACTGGAAAATAAAAAGTAAAATTGCCCTCGTTCACAGATGACAAAATAGAAAAGTCTAGGACATCCCTATAAAACTATCAGAACTAATGTGTGAATTTAGCAAGGTTTCAGAATACAAGATCAAAATAGATATATTGTCTTTCTATAAACTAGCAACAAACAATTGGATCTTTTACAAAGCAATGCCATTTATGATGGAATAACAAAGAATTTCTTAGGGAGATATTTATTAAAATATGCAAAATCGCTTAATGAAAATCATCACATACTAGGTGAGTAAAATTAAAGAAAATTTTTGAAAAATAGAAAAAAAGACCATGTTTTTAGATTAGAAGATGCACTATCATTGTCAGTTCTCTCACAGATTGATATTTCAACACAACCTCATTCAAAATTCCACAAGATTTTTGTTGAAATTGGTAGGCTGTTTCTAAAATTTGTATGGAAAACAGAAGTCCTTGAGAGCCAAAACAATTTTGAAAAAGAAAAATAATATTTGCGGGCTACGTACTCCATGATATCAAGATTTACTATAGGACATAGTAATTAAAACAGTGTGGTAGAGTTATAAGTCCTGACATATGGGATACAGAAAAGAAAGGCAAGAAGTGAACACTGGAGCCAGCACTGTGTTGAAGCAGGTCAAGCCACATTTCCTGAAGCACTGGCAACCCACATGGGCACCAGTTTGATTCCCAGCTGCTCCACTTCTGATCCAGCTCCCTGCTAATGCCCCTGGGAAAGCAGCAGAGGATGGCCCAAGACCTTGGACCCCTGCACCCACATAGGAGACCTGGACCCTGGCTTTGGTCTGGCCCAGCTCTGGCCATTTGGGTAGGGAACTAGCAAATAGAAGATTCTTTCTCTCTCTCTCCCACTCTGCCTTTCAAATGAATCATAAGAAAAAAAAGAAGAAGTAAACATTGGCAGTAGAGAATAGTCTTCAAGGAACAGTGAAGGAACAACTGGATAACAGCAGAAGAAGAATCCAGAAACAGAACTTAGTTTTCACAAAACTCAATCCAAAATAGATCATAGACCTAAATGTAACTGCAAAACTATAAAACTTTAAAAAGATATCAGGAGTAAATGTAGGTGACCACGGGTTTGGTGAGGACTTTTATAAATTATAACACCAAAGACATGATCCATGAAAGGAAAAACTCACAGTTGGACTTTATTAAAACTTTTCTTCAGTGAAACCACTGTAAAGAGAATAATGGTCAAACCCAGAAACAACTCAAGTGCCCATCATACCCATATAATGGAATACTACTCAGCAATAAAAAGAAATGAACTGTGCAGCACAGTAGGTTAAGCCACTGCTTGGGATGCCTGCATCCCACATCAGCATGCCAGTTTGAACATCCTGGCTGTTCTGCTTCCAGCTTCCTGCTATTGTGTCTGAGAAGGCAGCAGATGATGTCCCAAATACTTAGATTCCTACCACCTATGTGAAAGACCTGGATGGAGTTCCCAGCTCATGGCTCTACACCCCCAAGTCCTGGATATTGCAGGTATTTGGGAAGTCAACCAGCAGTCGAAAGATCTCTGCCTCTCATATAAAAACAAATAAACCTTAGGGGCCGGTGCTGTGACGCAGCGAGTTAAAGCCCCAGCCTGCAGTGCCAGCATCCCATATGAGTGCCAGTTCGAGTCCTAGATGCTCCACTTCCAATCTAGCTCCCTGCTAGTGGCCTGGGAAAGCAGGGGCTTGTGCCCCTGCACCTGCTTGGGAGACCTGGAAGAAGGTCCTGGCTCCTGCCTTTGGATTGGCCCAGCTCCGGCCACTGTGGCCATTTGGCGAGTGAACCATCAGATGGAAGACCTCTCTCTCTCTCTCTCTCTCTCTCTCTCTCTCTCTCTCGCTCTCACTCTCGCTTTCACTCTCTGTATGCCTGTAACTACCTCTCTCTGCAACTCTTTCAAATCAACAAAATAAAAATAAATTTAAAAACCTTAAGAAAAATGAACTGTAGTCGTATGAAGCAAATGGCTGAATCTCAAAGTGGTATACTAGGTAAAAGGAAGCCAGACATGAGAGATCCCATGCTTTCTGCTTCCATTGATGTGATGTCAAAAAGATAAAATTCAATAGAAAACAGATCAACAAATACCAAAGGCTGAGAGTAGGGAAGGGGGATTGAGTGCAAAGATTCACAAGGAGAGTTTTAGAGTTAAAATGTGCTCCAGATTAATTGACTCACATATTTGTCAAACTTCATTGCACTATACATTTACATGGAATGAATTTCATGACAAGGACACCTCAACAGGGCAGATTATCCGTAAATGTACCTGCAAGCGGCATTCCCGCCACTGACGGATAACGCTGTCTTGCCATTCCTCACCAAGTCCAACTTTTCACTTGCAGTTTTGATGCCATCCAAAGTGAGTAGTGGAAGCCAGCTCTCATTCAGCTGGGCAGCCAGGGGCCAGGCAGCCAGCCATGTAGCACAGAGCACATCTGCACACAAATTTAAATTTCACTTATTAAATAGAAGTCAAAGCTCTAGTTCTGGAACAGAGAGCTTGAGCTCCCACCTTGTCTCTACCGCTTCCTATCATGAAAACTAGGAGTTTGTTAAGCTCTTGTTTCCTTGTCTACAAAAGCAGGATAACAAAGTCCTTTCACAGATATTTAGCATATTAGAAATTAATGGAAAATATTTAAATACTTAGTAATCCATTTAATATTTATTTATTTATTTAAAAGGCAGAGAGATAGAAAGACAGAGATCTTCCACCCACTAGCTCACTTCCTAGCCAGGGCAGGGCCAGAAGGAAATCAGGAGTGAGGAACCCCTTCTGGGACTTCCACATAGGTGGTAGGAACCCAAGCAGTTGGGCTATCATCACTGTCTCTTGGGCCCATTAGCAGGAAACTGGGTCAGAAGTGCAGAGTGGCGAGGACATGGGCTGGGAACTCAGATAAGCGATGCAGAAGTCCCAAGCAGCAGCTTTACCCCCTGCGCCACAATGCCTGTTCCCATTCATTCATTTTAAAATAATAAACTCAGGTGTGGCACTGTGGCTTAGTGGGTAAAGCCACTGCCTGTGGTGCCAGCTTCCCATATCGGCATCTCTTCAAGTCCCGGATGCTCCACTTCTTATCCAGCTCTCTACTATGGCCTGGAAAAGTAGAAGATAGTCCAAGTCCTAGGGCCCCTGAACCCACATAGGAGACCCAGAAGAAGCAGCTCCTGGCTCCTAGCTTCAGATTGACTCAGCTCTAGCCTTTGCAGCCATTTGGGGAGTGAACCAGCAGATAGAAGGCCTCTCTCTCTCTCATTCTCTCTATCTCTCTCTGCCTCTGCCTCTCTGCAACTCTATTTTTCAAATAAATAAATCAGTCTTTTAAAAATAATAAACTCATTACATGTTAATATAAGTAACCTATTTTAATAAAATAATAAGTATAATTTCCAAAATAAAAACCACTTAGTGAGAAAAGTGCCATTGTTTTACATTTCTGCAGATCTGTTTAATGCCTGGTTCAACAGAAGACAACTGGATTCTCACATCTGTTTTTCCCATTCAGTTTCTCAAAAATGATATTAATGAAGCTTCTAGAAAATCCCTCTGTTCAAGAGTATAAAAAGTATATAAGGGGCTAACGCTGTGGCGTAGCAGATAAAGCTACCTTCTGCAGTGCCAGCATGCCATATGGCATCAGTTTGAGTCCCAGCTGCTCTGCTAAGACCTGGAAAAGCAGTGGAAAATGGGCACCCACATGGGAGACCTAGAAGAAGCTCCTGGCTCTTGGCTTCGGATTGGCCCAGCTCTGGCCATCTGGGGAGTGAACCAAAGGATGGAAGATCTCTCTCTCTCTCTCTCTCTCTCTGCCTCTGCCTTTCAAATAAATAAATAATTTTAAAAAAAAGGTATATGAGAGCTTAGTATTATTACGAAGATAGTTTTAACCTCATGTAGGCATGTAAGACTCTCAAAGAATGCCAAGGTCCCAGAATGACACATTCAGAACTGTTGGCCTACTACAAAGCACTGAATGGCAGTTAGCTGGTTTTCTTCCTAGATTCCATTCCCATGTAGGTCACCATGGAAGTCAAATGAGAATGCAGCCATCCCTTGGAATCTGAAGGGGACTGGCTCCAGGACCTACATAGATATAAAAATTCACATAGGTAATCTACTGTGGTACAGTAGATTAAGCTGTTGCTTGCAATGCCAGCATCACATATTGGAGTCCTGGCTGCCCTGTTTCTAATCCGGCTCCCAGCTTATGCATCTGGAAAAGCATTGGAAGATGGTCCAGGTACTGGGGACTCTGTTACCCACAAGGGAGACTGAGTGGAGTTCCTGGCTTCTGGCTTCAGCCTGGCTTATCCCTGGCTGTTATGGCTATTTGAGGAATGAACTAGCAAATGAAAGCCTCTCTCTCTCTCTCCCCACCCCCCTTTCCCTCTTCTCCTTTCCTGCCCCCCACTCTGCCTTTCAAATAAATAAATCCTTAAAAAAAAAGTCTCTGATATACAATGGAATAGTATTTGCATATAACCTACACTCATTTCCCAAATCATCCTCTGTACTTTAAATCACCCCTAGATTACATGTAATATCTATACATTGTAATGGCTATGTAAGTAGTTATTATGTTTTATTATTTAGAGGATAAAGTGAAGGAAAAAAAGTGTATACTTGTGCAGTACAGATGCAATTTTTTCCAAACATTTTTAATCTGCAATTGAACCCACAAGTAGGAAAGGCCCACTATCAGTATATTTAAATGACCTGGAAAATCATGAAGAACTTACAACACAAAAACTCCAATCTGAGAAGCTGTTGCTTATTCTGGAATATTTATTTTCTTTTACTAAATGGAAATTTAAACTCCTGAAATGAATTTATTATAGCCTTACTTTGCTATTTAATGTCCTAAAACTTAATTAGTCCTCAGAAATTCTAGGGAGGGGCCAGCGCTGTGACACAGTAGGTTAAAACATTGGCCTGCAGTGTAGGCATCTCATATGGGCACCGATTCAAGTCCTCGCTGCTCCACTTCTGATCCAGCTCTGCGCAAATGCGCCTAGAAAACCAGTGGACGATGGTCCAAGTCCTTGGGCCTCCGCACCCATAAGGGAGACTAGAAGAAGCTCCTGGCTCCTGGCTTCGGACCTGCTCAGATCTGGCTGTTGTGGCCATTTGGGAAGTGAACCAGCAGATGGAAGACCTCTCTTTCTCTCTCTCTCTGTCTCTACCTCTCTCTGTAACTGTAACTTTCAAGTAAATAAAATAAAATAAATTTTTTTTGAAAAATGCTAGGGAAAGCATAAAAAGGAGGTGAGTAGAAAGAGAGGGAGGGCAGGCGAGCAGGTTGCCTGACCTCTAAGGGTGTGTAAAGGCATAGGGATATGCAGATGGAGACAATATTGTAGCTCCTTCATCCTAAGATTTGCAGGTTCTAGAAGCCCTGATAAGTGGACAATCACCAAAGCAATACATAGTGCCAACCAGGAAAGGCAACTGGATTCCCTGGTGCTGAAAGCCCGGGTTATCTCACTGGCCTCCATGGGCAAGCAACCAACCTGAGCTGTTCCTCCTGATGCAGAGAAAGAGAAGGAACAGGCAAAGTTGTCCCACACAGAAGTCGCTCTGTGTCTCATGGCAGTAAGAAACGTGTATTAGTCATAACCCGATGGACCATAACTCAAAGAAGCCCAAGGTAAAAGAAAAAGCATTTATTTGAATAAAATGCAGGTTCTTGGAAAGAATGCTGGCCGTGTGTGTGTGTGTGTGTGTGTGTGTTTCCCCACCACACTGCTTCATTTTTCTGCAGAAGCTCCTAGACTTAGCTCAAAACTGCAAGGGTCCCTACACCCCCAAGCTTTCTTCTAGGAGCCCAACTAAGTTCTGGCTTCCATCTTATTCACCTGGCTCATGTTTTTCCATCTGCCCTTACAAAAGGATACCTGTGCTGAATTTAATTGAGTCATCAGTGATCCAAAAATATTTCTAGCTCCCCTAGGTTCAGTTTCTGAACTTCATTGGGTATTATATTAAAATATAAAGAGCATCCATTTATAGGCTGCTATAAATCAATACATCCAAAGGACCCATCCAAGGCAATTAATCAGTATGTCTGCAGCACCAATCTGCACAAATAGTAGGAAAACGTGTTAGAAAGTCATCAGCCTAGTCATCCTTGAGTCAAAAAGAATAGAAGCAAAAAAAAAAAAAAAAAACCACAAAAAAGTAAAAACCCACTTCTTGTACACAAGCACCACACTGTGCCTGGAAAAGAAACATATCTTTGCTGTTTCATTAAAATTTACGGTGTTGGATAATCATAAGGTGTTTACCAGATCTGGCCTCTGCAATTTATTAGTGCCCTGGGGAGCAGACACTTTCTCCCCCAAGCTGAAGTCTCACAATGACATTTAATAGCCTTGTTTGACAACACCAGTTTGAGGTTATCACATCTGGCTCATCTGGAAAATTATTTCACTTAAATGAGTTACCTTGTAAGACAGGAGTGAAGGGAGAGGGGGAGAAATCCTCTTTTAATAAGAGACATTTAAAACTCTGCTAATTAGGAGAAAACTACTTCAAATCCAGCTCCATAAATTTGACAAAAATTTAAATAGATAAATAGATAAATAAATAAGCAAGCAGGCAGTGCAGTTGGAAAGCATATCCATTATACCTACTTGCACAGCCAGCTGCTGCCCGGAGGAGCTGGCAAACCAGTCCTGGGGCAAGATGTCCACTTCTTTCATTCCTAGACACACACAGCCCTTTAGTGAACTGGGATGGCGGCTTTATAAAGAGTGCTGTTGTTTTATTTGCTCTCAATCAATCACGCCCAACTGTAAACACGACGTCTGTGTTAGCTGTGCTGACAATTACCCCCTTGTCAACATCTCCCTCAAGTACCTACAGCGAATGCCTACAGCAGGAAGTGGCCACATCAAAACCAACCTCTTAGTAAACTCAGGACTTCATCCGTTTCTCAGCAGTCAGAATTACTGCGAGGAACGTCGCTGAAGCCCCTTGAAGGGAATAAATCAGAGGAGAACGTGTTTTCTCACGATGCCCGTTCCCTTGCTGCGTTTGCTTTGGTGAAAAATATCATGGTTCCCAACGGCAAAGGAAGACCTTTCTCTCTGTCTCTCTCTCTCACTGTCCACTCTGCCTGTCAAAAAAAAATAATATATACATATATATATATATATATCATGGTTCCAACTTGGGACTCCCAGAGGAGGGAGCCAGGTGGGGCGAGGGGCGAGGGATGAGCTCAGGACTCATCCCAACCACCAAGCTCGGGATGAGCGCTCTCCACTGGACTCTGCTCCCCTAGATCAACAGAACCAAACAGCGCTGTCCTTGGTGGTAATTTTCGTGAGAAGAGTACACAGCAGATTCTGCTGCGACTCCACTAGGACTTCAAAGCGCCGTGAATCTGTCCACTGCACACTTGGGAGGACTTATTTTGGGGCAGATTCCTACCCCCACTTAAAATAGGGAGTGAACATAGGGGAAAGAGGTTGCCAAGGCTGTGAATGTGTTGCCAACAATCCAACTGTTTGAAGGGCAAAGCGAGTGTCAACCTGGGGTGGTGTGTGGACGGAGTAGGGAGACAGCCACGGTCAACTTCCACACCCTCCACTCATTCGGTTCTTGTGAGGAGAGGGGCCGCGTGGGCAGGGGAGATGGGAGCCCCGACAGACCAGTCCTCAAAGAAAACTGTATGGGTTATTGACTCAGATTTTGCCACCTGGAGATAAACTCAAGCCCACCTCAAATCAATGGGTTTCAAATCACGTACCACCATGTGAGCTGGATTTCTGGGTGAGAATTAAAGTGATGGCCAGCCCGCGAGGATGGAGGCCACCAGGAGAAACCAGGCGCCCTGCCCAGCCACGCCGAAGTCCAGACGGATCGGAAGTTGCCCAGAGTCCATGACAAATCCAGAACAACTGGCGTCCTTACACGAGGGAGGCTGGGGGCCAGGATGGCGGCGCCTCTGCGGGGCCTCTGCACACAACAGCACAGGTGGGTGGGGACGTGCTGGCAGAGAGCTCTGCCTAGCTCCTCTTTCTGACAAAAGCTAATCAATCTAACGACACGTAATTGATTTTAATGAGGGCGGGGTATCTTCACATGAACCATGGCCTGGGGTCGTCCGCCCGCACAGGCCAAGGCTCCGGGTGCTGCTGCCGCTCCCGCTCCACCCTCGCGGCCCAGGCGGTGGCGACCGGGGCGCCGGCCACGCCACCTTGCTCTGGGGCCCTAGGGAGCAAGGCGGCCGGACAACCCGGACCCTGGACAGACACTGCCTCCCTGTTTCACCTGGTAATTTATGCACAATTAATTGAGATATCTTTTATACTTGATGTGTTGCAAAATTAATGCCTAATTTATGTAATTAGTCAATTAACTCTAATTCCAGCATATGTTCCCAATGCCCGGAAGGTGTGCTGCTTCCCAGGTACTTATTTTGATGTCACGAAACACAGCTAATTAATTTTACATGCATATTAATTTGGGATGTCTTCAGCAGTTCCCTTTGTGCACGTACTTTTAATATTTGTCTTTCTAACCTTTGTGGGCAGGGCGAGGGAGGTGCAGGTGGGTGTGAGCTGCACGTGGGCGCGAACGTGGGTGGGTCGTGGGTCCAGCAGAGGAGCCTCAAGTGGCCAGGGGCGTAGGTGCCATACTCCGCTGGCCCTTAGGGGGCGCTGCTGTTGCTGACCGTCCTACGAGGTAGTGCGTTTTGTGCGCGGCTTAGGGCGCCGGGCGCTTGGGCGCTCTCGCCCAGCCATCCCCATTCCCGGAGCAAGTGAGAGGCTTTCTTCTTGTATTTTTCCATGCTGAAGGAAGATTCTGGTTTCCAAGCCAGTCCGGGAAGACGGAAAGCGAACGCGCTGCGCCGTGGCCGCGACCCTCGCTCGCAGTGGTCCGGCGGCTGCTGCCCGGCTCCCTGGAGCCGCCGAGCCGACGGGAAAGGGGCGCTCGCTTCCGCTTCAGGAACTCTCTGGCTAGGAGCGCAGGGCGAAAGTTTATTTTCCGTTATTGGGTGGCAGATGAAAACTTTTATCCGTTTTGGACAAATTAATGAGCAATTTAATTAATAAAATCAGAGTGGTGTAAGTGCTATGATAATGAAGTTAAATGAGTGCACAGTAAAATATTCACTAATCCAGCGCATTGCCAAATACCTCCCCCCCTTAATTCCGCTTAACACTAAAAGGGTTTTGAGCACTATAATGAGATTCCTCTGTCTGCTAATTAATTGACACGCTCCTGAATATTCATACGAGCTAGCACCAATACGTTCCTAATTGCACCGTGGAATAGATCTCAGAGGAAAGTAAATCGCCATAGACTTAATTAAAATAATGTATTCCAGATCCAGGACGGGGGAAGGATGAGACGTTTGCCTCGGAGCGCGCTGAGAAAGTGGCACCTGGTTGGCGCAGGCGAGAGATCATCAAACGTCGGCGCCCAGGCTGCAGTAAGTGGCGTGGGACGCACAGACAGCAGCAGTCAAGTCCGGGTTCGAAGCCCGCGGCTCCTGAGGCCGGGGCTCCCGGGTGCGTCCGCGCGCCCTCCGCCCACGGCGAGGTGGCCCTACCTGAGCGAGCGGCTGACGGAGCTGTCTCCGACCCTGGCCGCGAGCCCAGCGGCCTCTCGTTCCTGCCTGCGGTCCCGAGGCTGTTCCGAAATGCTGTCCACAGAAGCCAGTGGAGAGGAGACGCCGGCGGTCGGAGAGTCCCAGGAAACTTTCCCCAGGGCGCGTCGGAAATGCAGGCGGCCGTAGCTCTCCCAACCCAAATCGCGATCCGAGAGACCTCGCCAGCACTTCTCTCTGTGGGAGAGGATGCCTGGGTCCCCGAGATGCTACTGGCCTCTCTGCCGCCCCGAAGCCGCGCCGTCGAGGTCCTGGGCGCATTCCCTGGATCCCGACGAGCCCAGGGCCGGGGCGCGTCTCTCAGCCCAACCTCCCCGGGCAGGAGGGAGGGACGGCAAGACCCCACGTTTGGGGGGACAACAGACCATTCTCACCCGAGCCGCGCCACTGAAATAAACTCTAATTCCTTGGAAAGACGAGCTCCCCCTCCCTCCTTTTTTGGGTGGGAAAAATCACCACAGGTTAGAAACTAAGAAGAGTTTATTTGAAGGCATACAAATGCATATTTATTATACACATGTAGGCATTAACAATGTAAATCACACCGCCAGCAGTTGCTGGTTGTTTATTCATTAGATCTTTAGAAAATCTACATTGCCTCCAGATAGCGCGATGATAATGTGAAATACACAAGCAGTTTACATAGCCAACTTCCACGCGGAGCTCCGCGCCGGGTCCCTGCGGGTCGGCAACAGGTCGCGGGCAAGCGGACGCCCAGGGAAACCGAAGCTGCGAACCATGGCCGAAGGTCTGGGGAACCTGGGAGACCGGAAGCTACCTTGGCGCTTTGGGAAAGGGGTGAAAGACGCGGGGAATGGAATACAAAAGCCTCTCGGTGTTTGGTTTGTCTATTTTACCCCGTTTGTGTATCGCTTATTTGTTTCCTTTGCAAATAAAGCTAAATAAATAAATAAAGGATGGACGGGCCGGACGGAAAGCTCAACAGTCTATCCAGGCTCCCGATGCTCAGAAGCGTCCGACAGAGACTCGAGTAAAGCGAGAGGTGAGAGCAGTTCTCCTTCCCGCCGGCGGTGGACAGAAAGGCAGAGGATCTCCGCACAAGGCTGCGGTCAGCTCCATCTGCAGAGCTGGCCACCCCACAGGCTGCACTTGCTGCACACCAGTCTCTCTGCGCTCAGATTCACCTACATGGAGAGGTGAGGCGGCGGACGCCTCACCGGGAAAGTGGCGGCGCTGAAGGAAGAGTCTACCTTAAATCTATAAAGGCGAACATGAGTCTCCAATTTTTATGGCAAATGAAAGCTTGAACTAAAAATAAATGCAGGGGATATATGTGCCTGCGGGGCGGGGGACGGCGTTGCTTATCGGAGCCGCTGGAGCCGGGGCTGCGAACGCTGGAAGTCCGCTGAAAACCGCACCGACGCCTTGGCAGGTCGGGTTGAGGATTTATCCGACTGCGTCGCTGCCCTCCTACCCTGGTCTCAGGTGCGCAGGTGGTGTGGCGTGAGGAGGACGTTTGTTCGGCTCTTCCGTTCCCTGAACCTCCCCTCCTTCCCGGGAGACCGGCTGGTACTACAGGAAATGCCCTCCTGGGGCTGTCCAGGAGGTAGTCTGTGCGCCGCTGCGCAAGTGGATAAGGAGGCTCAGAATAAGGGGGTGAGGGGCCAGCGCTGTGTGGCTAGCGGGAAAGCCACTGCCTGCAGTGCCGGCATCCCATAAGGTCCCCAGTTCGCGTCAGGCTGCTCCACTTCCAATCCAGCTCCCTGCTAATGCGCCTGGGGAAGCAGCAAAAGATGGCCCAAGTGCTTGGGTCCCTTCACCCAGGTGGGAGACCTGGAAGAAGCTCCTGGCTCCTAATTGGCCCAGCTCCAGTCGCTGCGTTTGGGGAGTGAACCAAAGGATGGAAGATTCACTCTCTCTCTCTCTCTCTCTCTCTCTCTCTCTCTCTCTCGCTCCTGGCTCCCTGGGCCATTGCGGCCATCTGGGGAGTGAGAACCAAGGATGAAAGATTCTCTCTCTTCTCTCTCTCTGTGTGTGTGTGTGTGCGTGTCTCCCTCTCTCTCTGTAACTCTTTAAAATAAATAAATCTTTTTTAAAAAATGAATAAAGGCGGTGGAGTGAGAGTAGAGAGGGGAAGGAAGGGGGGGCAAGGGCATGGATCTGGGGCGTCGGTGAGCCCCGAGGCCACCCTGGCTTCCGCTTCCTATCGGTTAGTGGGGATCCAGCGAGAGCCAGGCCAGTCCACAGTGCCAGGCAGTGCGGAGGGCGCTGCGCGCCGCGGGGGGCCAGCACCCAGCACACCGCTCGGGTCCCAGGTGAGCTCGAAGCGGGCGGAAGGGCCCCGCCGCGGTGGGGCTGCGAGCTCCGGGAGGCCCCGCAGGCCCCGCCCCCAGCCATTCTTAGCCGGAGGAGGCCAGTAAGGATCAGGCGCTTTCTTTCTTTTCTCTCTTTTTCAAACCGGCTTTGTGGGTGGCAGCTCAGTGGGGGATGCAAGAAGACAGAAAAAAAAAAAACACTAACACAAAGAAAGAGCGAGAAAGAAAGAGGGAGGGGAGGGAGAGAAAGAGGAGAGAGAGAGAGATTGGAGAGTCGTGGAATAGTTTTAAGCTTCCCAGGAACACAGCGAGTTATTACTCGGGAAGGCTCCGAGAAACCTGTTCTGCCATTAGGAAAACACATAGTGCATATGTCCACCCGGGTTAAGCTGTCCTCCCGCGGTCAGTCCGAACAAAGGGAGCAGAAGCAGTGGTTTACAGCTGCACACCTACAGGTTCTCTGGTTTCAAAACAAATTAGAGCGGGGTGGGGGGGTGGGGGGGTGGTGGATGGATAGATCGATAAATGATAGAAATCTATCTGTATATCTACGTAGATATATAATACATACTGCAGGTGCAAAATCCTTTCATTTCCAAGATTATCGTTTCCCCTCCTAATAATCAATTTTATCAAATTTAGGAGCAAGGGATATTTGAACCTCCTGCCCACAATTTGCTCTGATTGCTCCGTGGTCGATACTTTATTTGTTTCTGGATAACACATTCAAAGGAGGTTAAAAGCATTTTCCCCATGTCTTAGAAGCCTGCAAACACTGGATAACACTAAAATCATCTTTCTGTTTCTGTTTTTCCAAAATTTCTCCTCCCCCCCAAAAAAAGAATATTACAGCTTAAGGGTGGGTGCCCAGCTGGCAACGCTGTTTTAAAAATCCAAGCAAACAATTTTGAGCAAGAAAACTGATAGAAGTATAGGGTGATACCCCCCCCCCCGTCTCTCTCTCCCTCCCCACTTAAAAAAGGACTCTTTGCTCCACCCCGCTATTAAACAAAACACAATACCTTTTTCTGGGTGGTACTGCACAGAAGTTGATTCGGTTTTGACAATGTTGTTTAGCTATCATTTGCTATTTTGAATGAATGGGAGCAATCCCCCCTTTTACAACATTTGTTTCCTATTATGGAGAGGTGCAGCAGTTGAGGGCAGACATGTGAAAGTGGCTGTTTGATTCTCTTTTTCATCCCCCTGACCCTGCTTTTGTCTCTCCTCACCCTGGGAATGTCACGCCTCGCTACTTCACTTTGAGATGCTCGAGAAAGTGGCTTTGTTATTCCCTTTTAGACATACACGAAATTGTTCTCATTCCCCCCGCTGTAAAAGATACTTCACATCGGGACTCGGTTCACAAGTGCAATGCAATTTGGCTTAGTCCAACCTTTGTTCTGCTTGTACAAATGAGCGAACAGTGCACACATTATACAGTTGATCTACTGCTGTCTTAACCCCAGAGTTAGGGGCTGGGAGAAAAGCAAGTTAATCCCTTCAATACTAAGGTGGCTTTAGCAATATTTCCTCCAATAATAATAATAATAGCGTTGAATGGCTGCTTCTATCTTACACAGCACAGAGCAAAACTTACAGAGACGATTCAGCAACAGCAATCACAACTCAAAAATCCTTGCACCAACCTCCGGCGAATACTTTTGAGACAAATGCATTTGTGGGCTTGGTAATGCCCAATCTAAAGCTATGCAGTTGTTTGTTGTGCAAAGGAGGGATTGGATTTGGAAACTAAGGTTTTAATGCCTTGAAGTCTCAGAGCAAACCCCAGCAAAGCAAACACCAAATGGTATTTAGCAAAGCGATTCCAAAGAGAGGGCATTGTGCTGAGCAGGCAAAGAGTTGTTTTCACAAGCATTGAAATGGCCAGCTCATTATGAGCTGAGGCTTGGCACTTCTTGCCCATGGGGGCCAAGCGGGACCTGCACCTATCTCCGGCTACTTGTTTGTTTTGCGTCCGAGGTGGAGGGGAAACTGGGCCTTCCGTGGTCTCCACATCTCAGCAGCTGCTCCAGCGGGACTCCTAAAACGCGCAGGGTGTGGGCCTTCCCGGTACCCACTTCCCCAGGCAAAACAGACAACCGCAGGGGGTCCCAGTCACAGCTAGAGGCCGAACCTACTGCTGGGGACTAAGGAGAGGACAACCCCGAAGTTGAGCCCTCCTCCCCCCGTTTAGATGGGAGTCGGGCGAGCAGCAAGTAGACTGCCGCCTTTCTTAGATACCGGCAAGACGGGACCGCAAGGGGAGACCTCGTATTAGGCAATCGACCACTCTAGATAAGGTGCTTTTCAACCGCCCTGGTCCAAGCCCCAGGTGGCCCAGGCCCCGGCAGAGGAAGGAAGGCCCCGACTTTCCCCTGCAGACATTTCTTCGGGCCACTCGGTAAAAGTGCGGCCCTGGGACCACAGCGGTGCAGCTCCAGGGACGTGGGCGCGGGCGAGTGGGCTCCGAGTCTTTTCTCGCTGGCCTGCGGCTGGCACCGGAGGGGAACGCATGCCCCTGCACCCGCCTCTCCCCCTGGGCAACTTGGTTTCCAGCCAGGCACGGTGCGACTGGCCAGGAAGAGTGTTCCCCGGGCAGTCGTGGGGAGCCATGGAGGTCGGGTTTCCCCCGACACGTGCCCCGACGGGTGCAGGTCCCTTGGGCATCCAGCGCCCCCAGGCCAAGAGATCGGGG
Organism: Sylvilagus floridanus; assembly: GCA_949820135.1. Lineage (NCBI taxonomy): Eukaryota > Metazoa > Chordata > Mammalia > Lagomorpha > Leporidae > Sylvilagus > Sylvilagus floridanus. The sequence continues at coordinate 67,911,488 of OX463239.1, forward strand.
TCGGGCAGGGTCCCGCTAGGCCCGGGAATCCAGAACGTGAAGCCGGGCGGTTCGGCGCAACGGGGCTGGCGGGGGTGGAGGGGTGAGGGGTGCGCACTGCTTCCGTGGACAAACAGCCTCGGTACACTCTGGACGGCAATTTTTTTAAATTGACCGCTGACAGGCTGAGGGAGTTTGTTTTAGTGCTGAATACCCCGGGAACAAAATCCTTTTGAAAGGAAAGCTAAGTCGTTTCACGCCACCAAAGTGCAGATTTGGGGAAGAATGACGGATGGGACAAAGCGGCGCGGTGCATTAGCGCGCGTTCCCAGAGGGAGCCGAGCACTCGGGCGAACGCGGGGGGCACCCGGGAGAACCGGGGCGGGGCAGAGGAGACCCGCCAGGCCCCAAACCCAGAAAGTCGGTGGCGCTCCAGCCCTTAGCCCTCTGCCCCCCAACTCCCGGCACATTTCTCTTCCGGGGAAGTTCGGTGGGGAAGTGCAGAGGAGAGGAGCGCAGGACAGGGGTGAGCGGGAGAGGAGAAAGCGGGTGGAGGGGGCCCAGGAAGGTGTCGCCCAGGCGCTCCCGGCAGCGACTTCACTTTCCCAAGTGGGGCTGGCAGGGATTGTTTTTGGCGCCTAGGAAACCCTCGGAAGCTCCGGCTACTTTCTCTCCACCTCCCCCCCACCCCCACCCCCGTTGCTGTTTGGTAAATATTAACAAACCAGGGCGAGTTGTTTTCTCGAGTGTGGATGGAGGGGCGGGCGGGGGCTGGCTGGGGACCGCTTTCCCCACCCGGAGCCCCCTCCCCCTCCCGCAGCCCCACCCTTCCTGCACACTCACGCGCGCGCACACACACGCACACACCTGCTTGACAACAGAAGGAATCAAAATCAATATTGTGTGTCACCCCCTCTGTCTCCTTTTTACTCCCCCAGCAGCCCGGGTGCCACTGGAGCGAATTGTGGATTTACGGTGGGAAATTAGCATAAATTATTACGAAATCCGTAGCCGTGTGTGGTCCAGCTTGTGGGAAAAGAGGCTATTACGAACTCGGCAAGCGAAAGGCGGTCGGTGGCGGGCTCTGGGGAGGCGATGAATAGCTGTTGCGCGAAGGAGATTTCCATTTGGTGTGCACATGGGTATAATTGACTTATGTGTATTTTATACAGTTTTCCCAACAACTCTGTAAGCCTCCGGGTCGGACGTGCCTCCCCCACCCCACCCCAAGCTTCTGTTTGCTTTGGATGGTGTACAATAGACTCTGATGCACTTTTCAAGATTTCTGGAAAGTGCTCCTTCCCTCCTCCAGCTCTTCATAATACCAGTCTTAAAATGCTGTCGAGGGCATGCAAATCCACCCTCCCGACCCCAGGCTGGGCAAACCTCCAGCAGGAACCAAGGTATAACTTTGTAGCAAAGCACAGATTTTAAATGGGCATCTAAATGGGCATCTCGCCACTTTTATCTGCACCCAATTGCAAACTGGTACAGTCAGATCCCGTTAACTTAATTCACACCGGGCAGGAGCAGTGTGCCTCAACTCTTATTCCTACTCTTATTTTCAGATGACTCAGACATGGATTCCTACTTGGATCCTCACATGTTGGATATTTGAAGTTGACAACATTCCCGGGGAGATAGACAAAGATTTATTTCACCTTTTTTTTTTTTAACTCCCAACGTTTCTTCTCTAAGATTTGAATCTTCTGTTTACTCTGAGCAGTGATTTCGACAGCCATACAATGGCCCTTTCGCAAGACAACAAAATGCCAATTGTTGAAAGAAGAAAACACCCCCCCCCCAAATTCCCACCTTCAAAAGGCGTCCGTACGGGGTAGAAGAGACTCACCCCAACTGTCACTAGGTGGACGGCAAGATTTTGCTCCTATGGTTCGAATCCCCTATGCAACCACCCTACACATCAGTGTGAACTGATGCACCTATCTGCTAAGCGGACCCTAAAAATTCTTGGCAGCTTGGATGCTGGTACCTTTTCAGCCCAAGAGAGCTCCTGCTGCTCCCATAAGAGCCCAAGGAGGCCAGCTGTGGTCTGGAGCAGGAAAGCCTGGGCCACAGCCTTTTCATTCTAGAAACAACACTTCCCCACAGGCTGGTTCCCCAGCTGATTCTGCAGCCGAACCCATCATGCCAAATGCCGCACCTCTTTAGGAGCTGCAAGGCACGCAGCTTAGGCGAATTCTGCCACTTCTGCCCGAAGCTGGGCCAAGATCTCCCCCTCCCAATCCAGCTAGTTCGTCTTCCAAGAAGGGCAATACCTTTATCTGCCCTCCTGGAGCTGTGCCCCCAGGGACAGGTTAGTGTCCTCTTCCCCACCCCCATGCCCTCCCACCCCCTCCTCCCGCTTATTTTTTGCGAATTAAGGCGGTGACATTATTCCTTTTCTTCAAGCACTTCTGTTAATATTGAAAAACGTGCGCTTGCATCTCAAGCGAGGCAACCCAGACACGAGAGCCATTTCAATATTAATGAAATTGTTTAATCTCCTAAATTCGTCGTGTTTAAGTTACGTTTTGCTGAGTTATTGACCGCCTCTGAAAACTGGTTAATGAAGTTTTGTGTGCATGTGTGTGCTCGCGCTAAAAGATCTTTTTTATGCTAACCCCAAACAGCTCCCCTAACCTAACCCCACCCCACCCCCCACTCTTCTTAGGGGGAAGGTGAATAAAGAGGGCTCTCACATTTGCAGACTTTGCAGGTGAATCTGTGTCGACCATAGGCATTGAGTGATTACTGCGAGGAAATGAAATTCTTTTTGAAACCTGAAAGGTTGGAGAAGGCACAGAAAGGCGTGGGAACGGAGGATCTACTGCATGCAGGCGGTGTGGACTCCCTATTTATTTCAGAGCAATCTGATAATGATGACGCCGACGATGATGATGATAATGATAATAATAATGATTCATTTAACCCTCCCAAGGCGGAGCCCAGCGCAAAGGAGTCTGCAGCCCACACCAGGAGGCGTGACCCCAGGCACCTCGCCCCCTCCCTTGCCCGCCCACTCCCCACCAAGGAAAACTCCCTGCTTCTCTGTCAGCCTAGGTCAGCAGTGCTGTCGGAGGGGGAACCGCAGGTAGCCTTTGCTGGGCTCTCTAAACCCTAAATAGATTCTCCCCTTGTTTAAAAAAAGGGGGGAGGGGGTGTTCCGGCAGTAAAATGCAAATTTCCAGGAAACGCCTGACTGCTGAAGTTTCAAAAGACCTGGAGAGAGCCAGAGTCCCGGCGGCTCCTCTGCTGACCATGCGTCAGGCGGACTCAGGCCCTCCCTAGTCTACACGCGGTCTGCGCCGACGGCCCCGGAGCCCGGACGACTTGGAAAGCAAGCATACACCATGACTCCTTGCCCAGGTAGACCATCTAACTTTTTTTTTTTTTAATTTGGCCAATACTTGTCGATTCAAAATGAGCTCTTACAGGGGGCTGTCCGATGACATTTACACCTCATCAGCCACACACCTTGTTGAAGCAGCGGCCAGCCAGGGCCAATGAATCGTCCACCGCCTGGAGGACCGGGGCAGGGGGAAGGGCTTGTTGGCATTCTAATAATCCACGCAAACAACCCTCGCCAGTGCTAAGCGCAGGACAAGGGCCGGCTTTGGGAGAGAGCCGTGCCTCGAGTCGGCTACCAATACAAACCCGAGATAACGCAGAGGAGACAGAACACCCCCAGCCCGGCCATTTCCACGGCAAACATCCTCAGCGCCTCAGCTCTGTCTGTGACGCCAGCGGCCGCCCGGCTCCCCGCTCCGCGGCCACCGCCTCCTCATACCTGCACCCGGCGCACACCGGCCGGCGCGTCTCGCTCCTCGCCACTGGCCGAGGCTCTTCCCCATCGCCAGTCTGGAGTTGCAAGTGATTCCTATTGGCCAAGGTGTCCATGTAAATAGGTGTGAAAGAAACCAGAGCTGGCCGGGCTCTCCCTCCCGCTCAGTCCCCTCCCTCTGCAGCCCCCAGTCCCCCCTCCTCTTCCTCCTCCTCCCAAGGCGATTGTCATATGATAGCTAAGAAGTGGCACATTAATGAAGCGCCGCTACAGGGGTCTTTTCTGCTCCTGTCACCGCTTAAAACTATCAGATGGTTCGAGGAAGGACATGGAGGCAGCCACCTAGCTCAGCGGAGCCACGGAGCCCACAGCAGCGCCCTCCCGAGTCCCCGAACCTCTGCAGCCAACGTCCACGCCTGGACTCAGCAGCCGAGCTCGCCGCCGGTCGCACGCAAAGCCAGAAGCGCCACGGAGGCAGCGGCGCAGGGTGCTGCGGGTCTAAGGGCCAGAGCCCTGGTTCGCGCCGAGGAGTCCAACGGAACCTGGACGCTGCTCCTGGGCCGCGCATCGGGAGGAACGTAACGAGCAGCGCGCCATCCCGGATGCGGACGCGCAACTTGGAGCAACTTTAAGGTGAGCCGATCTCAGTGGCGTCCCCGCCGCCTCCCAGCCTGGTCCATAACTGGGACTCCACTTACTTCCCTGCTATCTTCGCGCGCAGCTCTAGCCCTCTCCTGTCCCTGGGCCAGTCAGCGCGCAAAGTTGCTGGCCAAGGAGAGCGGGCGCCGGCTGATTAAGCGCGCAGCCCCTACCCGCAGCCCCGAAGTCTGTCTCCACCCCCCCCCCCCCCACCGCTCCCCGTCCCGCCTGACTACCCTCGCGGTGTCCATGTGCGTCCCCACCCCTCCCTGACCTCCCCCCTTCCCAGATCCGAGCATTCCGCCTGCCGGCGCGGACCCAAAGCCAGAAGACAAGCGAGAAGATGCCTCGGCCGGGCCGCAACACGTACAGCGACCAGAAGCCGCCCTACTCCTACATCTCGCTGACCGCCATGGCCATCCAGAGCTCGCCCGAGAAGATGCTGCCGCTGAGCGAGATCTACAAGTTCATCATGGACCGCTTCCCCTACTACCGGGAGAACACGCAGCGCTGGCAGAACAGCCTTCGCCACAATCTCTCCTTCAACGACTGCTTCATCAAGATCCCGCGGCGGCCCGACCAGCCGGGCAAGGGCAGCTTCTGGGCGCTGCACCCCAGCTGCGGGGACATGTTCGAGAACGGCAGCTTCCTGCGGCGCCGAAAGCGCTTCAAGGTGCTCAAGTCCGACCACCTGGCGCCCAGCAAGCCGGCCGACGCGGCGCAGTACCTGCAGCAGCAGGCCAAGCTGCGGCTCAGCGCGCTGGCCGCCTCCGGCACGCACCTGCCACAGATGCCAGCCGCCGCCTACAACCTGGGCGGCGTGGCGCAGCCCTCCGGCTTCAAGCACCCCTTCGCCATCGAGAACATCATCGCGCGGGAGTACAAGATGCCCGGCGGCTTGGCCTTCTCCGCCATGCAGCCGGTGCCCGCTGCCTATCCGCTCCCTAACCAGTTGACTACCATGGGCAGCTCGCTGGGCACAGGCTGGCCGCACGTGTACGGCTCCGCGGGCATGATTGACTCGGCCACCCCCATCTCCATGGCGAGCGGCGACTACAGCGCCTACGGAGTGCCGCTGAAGCCGCTGTGCCACGCGGCGGGCCAGACGCTGCCCGCCATCCCGGTGCCCATCAAGCCCACGCCGGCCGCCGTGCCCGCGCTGCCCGCGCTGCCCGCGCCCATCCCCACCTTGCTGTCGAACTCGCCGCCCTCGCTCAGCCCCACGTCCTCGCAAACAGCCACCAGCCAAAGCAGCCCCGCCACGCCCAGCGAAACGCTCACCAGCCCGGCCAACACCTTGCACTCGGTGGCCGTGCACTGACCACACAGGAGCCGGCGCCCTCTCCTTCCCCTCCCCGCCGCCTTGCTCACACCTCTCCGGGCTCCCGCTCCTGCCCTCCCCGACCCGGAGCCGCCACCCTCACTTGTCCGTTTCGCCTTGCCAAGCGCACCCTAGCTCCCTCCAGGAGAACTTTCTTCTGTATCCAGGAGACAAGACACAAAAAGTTGCAGACAGCCCAGGAGGCGCGAGGGAGCTCTTTTTGCTTCCCCCCCTTCCCTTACTCAAGATAAGGGAAGGCAGGGTCCACCCGGGCTGAGCCGCGCCCGCGCCCCGGGGTCCCGAAACCCGGTCCCGAGGAACTGGTGGGGCAAATCCCGCAGCTCGCCTTCGTCCGGACGAGCGCGTCTTCCCTGCGCTGCAGTTCGCGGAGCTCTGAACTCTGCGACCCCGGGTCCCAAACCCAAGAAAACTGGCTCCCAGAAACGGGTCCTGGAACTGCTCCCCGGCGGAGGGCCGCGGCAGCCGGGCGCAGGGCCGGATCCCCCTGGCGTCTCGGAAAATCTGCTGCGAAAAGAAGCCACTCACCTTCCCACCGCGCCCGCCTCCGCGCATCCGGCAGGGGCTTCCGCGGAGCTTTTGGGGTTTTTGGTTGTTGTTTTGTTTTGGGTTTTGTTTCCTGCCGGAGGCTCCAAACGCTGCGAGTTAGGGGGAGAGGCTGCCTAGCGGAGAAGGGGACGCTGGTCGTGCGCGCGAGCAAAAGTAAAAGGAACCTTGTGTTGTTTACAAAGCCGCCCGGTAAAATGTCAACAGTGCACTTGGTTTCGACCTGCCAGGCGCGGAGCGGGCAAAGCCCACTTTACAAGTACCTGTTGTAATGTGAATGTTTACCCTTGCTTTCTGGCCAGGTTTGGGGATGGGGAGGGGGGAGGGGAGAGGAAAGTTAATTGGGACGTTAACTTTCCGACTACTTAGAGACCTTTTTAGCTATTTATTTTATTGTCGACAAAACTAAAAGAAAGAAAAAGCAGAAAAATGAAATAAGCCCCCAAATCAGGAAACATCAAGGGCAACCCCGGACGAACTCAGACAAGCTGACTGGGCACCGGAAGGGGGTTGTCACCGGAAGGTTCTCCCACGGACGGCCTTACTGTCGGCTGCGAGAACTTTTCCAAGAAGCTGAAGGGCTGCGAAGAGGTGTAAATACTTGTGAATAGGAATGATTATACACTGTGTAAAATGCACTTTTGTTTGCTATATTTCTTTAGAGGCTTAGGTAATTTGCTGGAAAACGAACTGTTGTTCTGGTGTGACCTGCTTAAGTTAAAAAAAAAGTTGTAGTGCTATCTGAGCTGTACGATTTTTACCCTCCATTTTTCTTCCTTGTACAGAATTAGCATGGCATTTTAAATGTTGGTGTTCCTGTTCCCAGCATGCCTGTTTTAAGACAAAGAATTTTAAAAAAGGTGTCTACATTAAATTATGACCTAGTACAAATAATATTTTCTCATTAAAATATGTAAATTCAAATTTTAGTTTTCTGTGTCTTTGGAGAGTTGCTACAAACAATAACTTTGCAAAAGATGGAGGTAGTGTTTCCTCCCTATCCCCAGCATTGCCTTCTGCAGTAGATTGTCTGTGTTTGCCTTTTGTATCACATTGGGAAAACAGTCAGACTTCCCTCTGTGCACCTGCAGATTGTGGGGAAAATTTACTCAGATGGACGCTGAAGTTATTTGTGCATAGGGAAAGAGGGCACCCGGCTATTTCTATTATGCATCAGGTGCACAGGATTAGTGTGGAAAGAAAAGCTTCTATTGGAAAAAAAAATACAGTACTTTATCTGTGGTTTTGTACAGGTTAAAATATACATTTTATCACATATACAGCACTTTTGTAAGTATAAGGCTTATGTAGGCATCAGGTAGAAATGGTACCAAGATTTAAAAAGTACAAAGAGATGGGTATTCATTTGCTCAATGCATATTTGCTGATGCATCTTACTTGGACTGAGGATTCATTTCCTTGCTCTTTTAAATTATTGCAGTTGTTTAAATTTTGTTCTATAGAAATTACTTAAAGTTTCATTTCACATGTCAAGAAACCCGTTCCCTTTGAACTGAAGAGATTTCTTTCACTTCTTCATGTGGGAAAATAAGACTTGATGCATTTATTTTAAAGATGTGAATGAAGTTCCTTTAAATGCCTGACTCAAAGAAGTTGTTTTTCTTCAGATTTCAGCAGAGAATTAAAATTTGCTAAGAATTTATGGCTTAAGTTAATTGACACTTTGTTGAAGGGGTCCCCTATATCTCCATAGTGAGGTGTGTATTCAAGTAATGAAGTTACAAAACAAAGAGAAATTTAAATGGTGATTAACACTTCACTGTGTAAAATGATTAAACAAGGGATCCTTGTGGTGAAAACCTCGCATAGAAACTATGATCATTAGGCCTGCATGAGCGGAATTCTTAGCACCTGTGATCCTCATATATTTAGAGGGCTACCTGGAAAACAATTTAGGATTAATGCAAAGGGTAATTAATCCTGTTGTGACCATTTTTTTTTTTTTTGAAAGGAAAGATCCCACACACAGCCAAAAAAAAAAAAAGTGGAAAATAAATGAATCATTGGACTGATTAAAATGCATGAAGCTACTAAAGGTCGTCAGACAGGGAACAACTAAACTCATTCATCAAGGCCAATTCACAATTATATCAACAAGATCAGCTAAAGAAAGCCTGGAAAACTTAGCCATCCTGGGCTAAGAAACTCTTGAAAGTTTGTTCTCTACAAGAAGTCGTCTACATTAGAAAAAAATCAAATAGGGCCTCACAGTTTCCTGCAAAATAAAATTAGGGCTATCTCTGGACTAGTCTGATCATGAATTTAGCAACATTGAATCTGAACAGATGAAGGAAGTGAAGAGGGCTAACATAGGCCTCATACATTTGGGAAATCGTTAGCTGAGTCAGGTAAAATATTCCTCCTAGAGTATGCACAGAATAAATAAGCGGTGTGTTCATACACAGATTCCCTACATGGAGGGAAAGAAGAATGCGGATCCTAGTTCTGATTTTGAGCAAAGGCGAGATTTCAACTCAGTATTTGAAAATGCTCTTTTCAGCTACTAGGTTCGTCATGGTGTATTGCAAAGAATGAAATAACTTGGGCATTGTGAGCCCTCCTTTTACAATTGCAGGCATCTTTTCTCAGACGAAGTTGAATGAGGAAAGTAAAAAAAAAAAAAATCCATTGATGATATTTTGACCTTGATCAGAAATCCAAAGGCAGCCCAAATACACAAGCCCCCCACCTTCACCCCCCAGCTCGGGACTTCTGCCCTGTTTAGTTGAAGTGCCGCACAAATAAGGAAGTTTATAACTATGATACCTTCAATGGCTCTCTTTGTCATGTTAAATCTTTTCACCTGGCTCAAGTCCAAAGTCAATACACCAGCTTTAAAATAAAACTGGAAGAGACCCCAGCATGCAGAGGGAAAGTAGTGTGTCATACTCTGAGAACGAGAACAGTTGGACTCTGCTATTTTGTGCATTTGGGCAGTACTGACTTTTATGAATTTAGGTTTTGGATTTGGAAACAGGTATTCTGCTATGTGTGGTTTTCACGTGCTTTTGCATTTAACTGTGAGCTGTGGAATGGCTTACGCCACAGGTGAATTCTGTACACTGTTCTCCCTGTTCCTACTGCCTGATTCGGAAGCTCTGAGAAAGCTGACGACGGGAGCTATGGGTGATCCTCCAAGCAACTTCAATACCATAGCAGAGAGATGAATTCCTTCAAAAGGAGAACGCGGAGCATCTTGGAAGCATGAATCTGGTCTCGAGCTTAAATAAGGCAAATTTGCCAGGTAGGAGGAGGGACCCAAGGCAAGTAGTGCAGACTGTAGATTTTCCATGGGTTTATGCAAGGTTGGGGGATTGGAGTGCAGAGTGGAAGGGTGTGAACGACCCTTCACACTTTTCCAAATGCAAACTCCCCTTGTCAAGGGTATTCACCTAAGAAATGGAGAAGATCAGAATCCGTTCTTCAATTCATACTATAAATGGCAATTAATTTTTTCTCCTAAAAACCTACCTATGCACAGAAACACCCAAACAAAAACAAAACAACCCAACCCACCGGCTGTGAAGCCTCAAAGGGGATGCATTTGTTTCGTTTAAACTAACAACAAATTATCTAATTAATATGTTTCAATTACAGCGTGAAAGGCCCAGCCCCTGGACCGCCCGCCGTGGGGGCACAATAGCCCCAGAGTCCACTCTGGTCATTTACAATAACTTCACATCTGTTTCTTTATTTTCCACTTTTTGAGTCTAAAACTCCTCTCAAGATCACTTCAAACCATGGCCCGAGTTATGAAATATGTCCCGGTGTTAAAGGGGGCTGCAACTTTGCCCACCGATGCTTCATTTGCAAGCAAAAACGTGAAAGCCCATTGAGGAGCATTAAACAAATATATTAGAATTCTGTCACTTTATGCAATTGAGTAGATCAAATGAAGGGTCCCGGCCACTTCATTCACTCTCATTCACTCGAATAGAAAATGCAAAGAATAGCAACCCGAGACTGGGCCACCGATGTAGATTTAGCTCCTTTTTACTGGGAGACAAAAAGGCTGAATTTTCACAAACACATTGCTGACTCGGGGACTAGGAAACCGGCACTGGAACCCCTTTGGAATTTAAATTCATTTTATCTTCCTCTCTCTTTGCGGGGATCTGTTTGCACTACAGTGCAAGATGCAGCCGGCATCCCCGGCTTCTGAAAAAGTGGGGGAGGGGAGGCGAGTGAGTGGGGGTGAGCCAAGTGGCACTCAGGATTCCCAACTTCAGGCTCAGGTCTGAGGGAATACGTTTGATTGAAACAAATCTTTATCTACATCAATATAAACATCATTAGATCACAGACATCTTGGAGGCCCTGACTGACCTCTGCGTGGCTTACATCACAGAAACAACTTGTTCTCAAAGACTGGAACTGCACATGGTCATGAAGCTTTCTTTCCATTAATATCTCCGGTCGTTGGTGTCAAAACAGACCTGACAATTGAGCTTGCAACTTGACCTGCTCGTTCGCTCGCTCTCTCTCCCCACTTCTAGCTATCTGACCACTGTGATGATTTGAATATTGCATTCAAATCAGGAGAAGAGATCTCTTTGGTTAGAATTTCCAAATCAGAATTCTCTTCCTTTGTCATTTCCAATCCTCAGAGGGATACAAACAAACCGCATGTGCCAGGGTAATTGGGATAATGCGTTATGGGAATACTTCAGACCCGGGTTTTCTATGGTTGACATTTGTTGCCTTGGTGAACTTTCAGACTTTTATGTGTGAACATCTTAGAAAGCTTGCAGGGACATTCAAGCTGCTTCTTGAGATAGAATAGAAAAAAAAAGTCAAAAAGCAAACTTCTCAGCATCCGAGGTGTGATTGCAGAGGAATGAACTGATTTTTTTATCTTAATTGAAAGAGAAAGTATTTGCAGGGCATTCTACTGGATTTTATAGTTTTGTCTGGTACTATTTCAAGGTCCATCAGAAGTCTTAACCCTTTTCATTTTTGTTGCAAGATTTATAAGGTCACATCTACCCTATTCTTGGTTAAATTCAGGGGAATGGTGCTTGAAGCTGGACAAGGAATTGAGAGGGGAAATGCTCAGATTACAGATTCAAAAAAGAAATGGAAGAAATAGTTGGATGATTTATAACCATTAACCATCCAACTTGCTGGAACTGATAATAAACCAACCAGAAATTACCCTTGAAAAATTAGCACTGGCTGAATAAAACCACCTTAGGAAGATTGTTCCTTCCAGAACGTCTTCAAGAATATTTGGACAAAGGGTTCCCCTTTGGGGGCAGCCTCCTTTTGCTTGTGTGTGCAAATAACTGGTGTCAAATCAGTTGCAAGCTTTTGAAGGAACAAACTCTGGGAGCATTAATTAGAACAGATTAAGCTCACGGATAAAAAGCATTCTTTATCTATTGTTTGGAGACATTGTGATTTTAATTCATGCTTTGCAGCCTGAGTTATATTTTTATTTACTCAGTTAATTTCTTCTCCAGTGTTCCCTATTAACTGGTTTACTAAGGTATACATAAAGAAAGGGTCAGTGGCAGGCTGAACTAATTATTTCCAAACTCTGCTTTTGCTACAGATTTCTCTCTTCTCCTTCATAAAATGAAATGTGTGGGTCCAATGATTCCAGTACATAGTAGCATCTAGAGAAACTGTTCAATAAAGGATCTTAATTTTGTGCCACTCAGATGCAGCTTAGCGCTGATTAAGTAGTATCTAGAGTGTTTTGCATTAATTAGAGCAGCTCCTTGGAGAGACACTACAGCCAACAATGGTTTCACACAACAGGAAAACTCCCCATCTCCTCTGGACCCTTCCAGGAGAGCTGCTGCCATGAAACCAGAGCTGTCTGGCTTGCTCAGAAATACCAACACGTATTTTATTGATTTACATGTGCTTGATAGACTGAAGAGCCATGCAAAACAACAAAATGATCATTGATCATTGGTGTGGTGTTCCACACCAGACCGGGAGCCATCGTCTTAGCATCAACTACCTGCCTCTCATCCACAATAAAGTAGAAACAACAGTTTGTTTCAAGATTCCTAGTGTGGTTCAAGATTCATATCGGAGAAAAATTGACAAAGGATCATGCAACCACACCACATTCAATGGCTAAGTCCAATGGAAGGAGCTATTTCTGGGACTGTCTAGACAATGCCAGCAGTTCTTGCTCTTATGTTGTGTCTTGAGGGAAAGGGACAGTCAGGGGAGCTAAGATGAGATTTTCTATCAGAGTAGTTCAGAGCCTGTGTACGCAGCGCTCCCCAGCATGCAAGAACGACTGATGACTGAATGATTGCAATTCTGGAAACAGTCCTGTTGGTTTAGCCTAGGTGAAAATGCCACGCCTTTGTTCCAGGTGTCAGGAAACAGAGCTGACTTCTGCTGTGATTGATATAAAGCCTGTAAAATCAAAGCCATTGAAATGCATTTAAATTTATTTGCAGATGCTATTGGCTTTAGTAAAAGGAGAACCCTTCACATAAGACAAGAAAATGAAAATGATTAACTTTGACATAGAAATATAAACAGCAATTTGATTAATTATATTGCTAATTATTCTTTGCTGTAGAGCCAAACATCATCCAATCCTTAAAATGACAGATGCTGAATAAATCATATAAAATGATTACTTGGAGTTTCACTGCAATGAGAAATGGCACCATTCAGGGAGAGATGTATATTGATTTCTAAACAGGTAATTGGTTTTGTTCTATTTCATTTAGAGCTTAGTTTTTACTGTAAAAATACATTATAAAATTTTAAAACTATTTTTCCTATGCATATTTAAAAATAATTAATTTCTCCTTTCAATATCGCCCATAGTTATAATCAGTATAATACATTTCTTGTCTTGCTTTTCTCCAGCATTATATCATTTTCCCATGTAGCTACTTCATTTTCAAAACTATTGATTTAAAAAAGCAGCCTTTCCTTATTTTTCATGTATTTGAAGGACAGAGACACAGAGAGAGAGAGAGAGATCTTCCCTCCAATGGTTCACTTCCTAAATGCCCACAACAGCCAGGGCTGGGCCCAGCTAAAGCCTGGAACCCCATCAGGGTCTCACACGTGAGTGGCAGCAGCCCAAGCACTCCGAAGGCAAACATTCCCACATGGGACTTAGGCATCCCAAGCAGCATCTTAACTGGTGCACAAATGGCTGCCCCAGAACTACTGATTTCCATGGGTTGTATTAAAGTCAATTAAGATAAAATGAGCAAATCCTGCTTCTCCCAGTTAGGGCATTTAGGGTGTTTTTTAGGTTTTGTTGGTTTGTGTTTGCTAATGCAAAGATTGTTAACAGTAAGCATCTTTTATACCTAACTAAACACTATTTCCAACAATGTAAAATACATTAGCTTTTGCATGTTAAATTCCCTCACAGCTTCCTGCAAACTCAGTAATGCATTTTAATTTAGGGTTTTCAAAGCTTTGGCTCATCCATGTGGGATCTTTAAAAAGTTCATGGAAAATGTGTACTATGAAAAAACTATGAATGGATTTCAAATTTTTTCCACAAAAAGTAAATTTACCTTTTCAAAAGCAAATTACTTATTTGAGAAGCAGAGAGAGAGGAGAGAGGGAGAGAGAGAGAGAAAGAGAGAGAGAGAGAGCGCCTACCCACTATTTATTCCCCAAATGCCCACAACATCCAGGACTGGGCTGGGCCAAAGCTAGGAGCTGGAAACTCAATCCAGGTCTCCTATGTGGATGGCAGGAACCTATCACTGCTGCCTCCCAGTTCTGCATTAGCAGGAAGTTAGAATCAGGTGCCAGAGCCAGCAGAGAAACCCAGGTCCACTGATGTTATGTAGCTTGTCTTTTAATTCCATTTTCCACTAACCTTTTGAAGTACCCTCTCATTTCCAATGTTATCTGCCCTGCACATGCACAACCTGAGCAACAATGCCTCAACGTGGAATTATAAGGACACTGAATGTTAGAGCTGGAAAGGCCCTGAGAGGTTCTACATAAGCCAATTCATCTATTTGACTTGTTAGGTGAATTCCTCTCATCTACTCCTTTATCACAATAACTCAACAGCAACACGACACCAGGGTTGGGTTCTGAAAAGAAATCAAGAGTTCAGTCCTAGCACAGATGCCAAATGCAACTACAGCTACAACATCACAAAAGTACTGGAATTGTCCAAATGAAGGCTTTCTTTGTGAATGGAGTGCACCTGCTGTACAGGTAGTTCCTGCAGCATGGCCTGCTGTGCCCTTTTTTAAGGTGGTGGTGGTTGGGGGGTGTTTCTTGGGGCAGTTTGTGGCCTTGGAGGCAACAGACAAGGCTCAAAACCAGATCTCAAAAAACAAGGAATGTACCCTAAATCAGAACGATTTCTCATGCCCCTGATACTGTCCCCCTAAACTGAAAAAACCTTCCAGAAAATATTCTCCAGCCTGAAGGGTCCAGGCCTGCAGCAGCTGTTGGCTGTTTTACTCTGGCAGCTGCTTTGGGGTGGCTAATTCTCAAGGGGCCGCGGGGTCCCAGCTGAGACATCGTCTCCTTACAGCAGTGTCTGTTTTGACCTTTCTTACGTGCTACTTTCATGCCTGACTTCTCTGTCCCAGGTTCTTGAGATCTTGTTTGTTTTTAGTAAAGTGGCTTACCAGTGTTAGGTGTATGACCCAGCACCCAGCAGGTGCTTGTAGGTTAGAAGGAGGACAAGCACACGGCCCACTCCCAGGAAAGTGCTTCTCATATCCAGTAGCTAAGACTGAAGTCCTTCCCCTGAACTACAACCAAGGTTTGTTTGAAAGGAAAAAACAATCATGAAGCCAAAGTAATTTGTGCATAATTATTGCATTTTCTATAAACACTATACCCTGTGCTGGCCATTCCTGCTCCTAGCTTCGCTCTCTTAACAGAGAGAGGAGATGTGGTGAGAGAGGACCTCTGAGAGAGAAAGGAGAAGCTGGATGAAATGTTTCTATTAGCATGGTCCTCTGTCTAGGATCCCCAGGATGTTTGGCAGCGTGTCCTTTTAATTCAGTTCAAGCCAATCCAATTCAATGGGATTCAACCCAGCTCAACACACATTACTAAACATCATCTGCTACACATATCACTCACAAGGTCTTCCAAGGAAATACATGGGTGCAGAGATCTGAATTTGAGTCTTGTTTTTATCCCCATTTAGCCAATGGTTTGAAGTATTGTTTCTTTGGCTCTCATTACCCATCTTTCACAAGAGAAAGACTGGGGTTCCCTCAGAGGCTTGTCCCAATGATGGAGTGGAGCAGAGTTGACTAAAACAGATCAAAGTATCATGCGAAGTGAAGTTACTATTATTGTTGATGATAGAAAGATGGAAAATGAGAAATAGGGCGCCGGTGCCTGTGGCGTAGTAGGTTAAGCTTCTGCCTGTGGTGCCAGCATCCCATGTGGGCACCAGTTCATGTCCTGGTTCCTCCTCTTCTGATCCAGCTCTCTACTAATGGCCTTGGAGGGCAGTAGAAGATGGCCCAACTGCTTGGGCCTCTGCATCCACATGGGAGATCCAGAAGAAACTCCTGGCTCCTGGCTTCACATTGGCCCAGCTCCAGCAGCTGCAGACATCTGGGGAGTGAAACAGCGCATGGAATATATCTCTTTCTCTCTCTCTAACTTTGCCTCTCAAATAAATTAATAACTATTAAGGAGGGAGAGAAAGAGAGAGAGAAAAACAGAAAGAGAAATGAGCATTAGAAATTTTCTGCCCTAGAGGAAGTTGGTCTTATAACTTTTTTAAAGATGTATTTATTTATTTGAAAGGCAAAGTTACACAGAGAGAGAGATCTTCCATCCTCTGATTCACTCTGCAAATAGTGTCAACAGCTGGGGCTGGGCCGGGCTGAAGCCAGGAGTCTGCAGCTCCATCCAGGACTTCTGCATGGATGGCAGGGACCCAAGCACTTGGGCCATCTTTCTGCTGCTTTCCCAGGGGCATTAGCAGAGAGCTGGATCAGAAACAGAGCCTATGGGACTGGAACCTACACTCTGATTTGGGATGCCGGCACCACACAGCAGCAGCTCCACCATGGGCCCAGGAAGTGAGTCCCCAGCTCTTCAAGTGGACAGCAGTCTTGCAGAGGGAAGCCCTATTTTTTTTTTAAATCATCTATTTTTTTTAACCCTTTCAGACTGTTAGTGCCTGCCTCCTGTTCCTACCTCCTGTTCCTACCTCCACCAGAGCAGGAGGTGAGGGGGGAGAGAAATGGTTGCTCCTGTTTTGCATATTCTCTCCAAGTGAGCCTTTTCACAGCTTTTAAGGCCCGAGGTGGACGGCCAGTATTGAACATTGCTGAGACGAAATGAGAGGAAGCAGGGTGACAGCCAGGCACGTGCAGACACTCGACACAAAAACTGGGGCCCTTGGGGTTGTCTTTTCCCACTGACTGATGGCCCAGGCCCGGACCTCTCGTGCTCACCACTCCTCTCTGTCCCCCACGCCTCAGCCCCCAACTCATGACAGCATTCAGGTGCTTGCCTACCACTTAAAAAATCTAATAAATGCATAGTTTTTCTTATGCCCATTTTACAGATGGGACTACTGAAGCACAGGGAATTCAACTTGTCCTGGGTTATCCAGCTAGTAAATGGCATTAGTGCCTACTTTACTCTCAGTAAAAGTTGGTTTAATGACTTTTGTTTCTGAACATAGTCTCTTACATGGTTTCCCTAGATTCA
The DNA here is from genome assembly GCA_949820135.1 of Sylvilagus floridanus. Lineage (NCBI taxonomy): Eukaryota > Metazoa > Chordata > Mammalia > Lagomorpha > Leporidae > Sylvilagus > Sylvilagus floridanus. The sequence continues at coordinate 67,928,452 of OX463239.1, forward strand.
AGGCCATTGAGAGAAGGAAACGGAGAGGGAAGGCTCCCACCTACGGCTACAGAAACACGACGATATCTGCAGGTGCCATTTCAGTCACTCTTGTTCCTTCTCTTACCCTTCCCAGCTTTGCCTGGAGTTAGGATTTACCAAGCTGCCTTTACTTCCTGTCTTTTATTTAACTTGCACGTGTTGGGGGGGGCTTCATTAGACCCCAAAAATACCTCTCTACCCCAGCTCACAGCAGTGTCAGTCTTTGATCTCAGCCAGATCATATACCAAAAAAGTCACAGTGGAACATCTCCCTCACACCAGCCCTGAGACAGCCCTCGGGCAACACCCAGCCTCTCCCGATCCATGCATGATTAGTTCCACTCTTCTGGGATAGAGGACAGCCAATATGAAATCTAAGCAGTAACCCTTACAGGTACAAGGAAACGACCAATCTCTCGGTCTTTCTCTCTCCTGGCGAAGTCTGTTAGATCATAAAGAAATCTGAAATAGGGAAATTGCACTTCTGATGCCATCTGGTAAACAAGGAAAGAAAGGATCAGGTTGATAAAACTTTCCATCTCAACGTACATCCCTTTGTCAGCTGTTGATGGCACCGGGTATTGGAGGCGCCGATATTTAATATTTTCTCCCTTTTTTAAGATTTACTTATTTATTTGAAATTCAGAGTTACACAGAGAGAGAGAAGGAGAGGCAGAGACATCTTCTATCCACTGGTTCACTCCCTAATTGGCTGCAATGGCCAGAGCTGCACAGATCCAAAGCCAGGAGCCAGGAGCATCTTCTGGTTCTCCCACACAGGTGCTGGGGCCCAAGGACTTGGGCCATCCTCTACTGCTTTCTCAGGCCATAGCAGTGGAAGTGGAGCAGCCGGAACTCAAACCAGTGCCCATATGGGATGCTGGCGCTGCAGGTGGCGGCTTTACACTCTATGCCACAAAGCCGGCCCCAATATTTTCTCTTTTTATTTAAAGATTTATTTACTTATTTCTTTATTTGAAAGGCAAAGTTACACACAGAGAGGAGAGAGAAAGAGAGAAAGAGAGAAAGAGAGAGAGAGAGAGAGAGAGAGAGAGAGAGAGAGAGAATCTTCCGGCTGATTTATTCCCCAGATGGCCATAATGGTTGAGGCTGGGCCAGGCTGAAGCCAGGAGCCAGGAGCTTCTTCCAGGTCTCTCACATGGGTGCAGGGGCCCAAGCACTTCGTCGATCTTCCACTGATTTCCCAGGTGCATTAGCAGGGAGCTGGATTGGAAGTGGAGCAGGCTGGCACTGTGGCTCACTAGGGTAATCCTCCGCCTGCGGCGCCAGTTCCCTGGGTTCTAGTCCTGATTGGGATGCTGGTTCTGTCCTGGTTACTCCTCTTCCAGGCCAGCTCTCTGCTGTGGCCCGGGAGTGCAGTGGAGGATGGCCCAAGTGCTTGGGCCGGCCCTGTACCCGCCTGGGAAACCAGAAGGAAGCACCTGGCTCCTGCCTTTGGATCGGCACTGCGCACCAGCCGTGGCAACCATTGGGAGGGTGAACCAATAGAAGGAAGACCTTTCTCTCTGTCTCTCTCTCTCTCACTACCTAACTCTGCCTGTCAAAAAAAAAAAAAAAAAAAAAAAGGAAGTGGAGCAGGCAGGACATGAACTGGTACCCCTTTGGGAAGCTGGTGTTCCAGGCAACGACGTTTCCTGCTACACCACAGCTTCAGCTCCAATGTTTTCTTTTTTTAGTGAGCTTTCTAAAGGCACTTGTGTACTCACATATCTTTCCCACTTCAACTCCCAGGAGGCTGTCCTTGGCACATTTTAATTCATGTGCGTTTTAACACCAGAGTGTGCCTTAGCGTTTACTGTCCAGCCCTAGAGCCCATCTTGGCCCCGGGTCTCCCTGTGACTCCAAGGAAGCAGCTTATACTTCATACTCCGAAAAAAGGCTCCTGCATATTCAGCAAGCCTCTCCGCCTTTCCCAAACAGAGCTGTGCACCAGTGAGGGTATCCCGGTCTTGGTGTCCGTCCGTGAATGCCCATATTCCCTGGGGCTCAGCAGATGGCACAGGGTACATGGGGAGAAGATGCTTTCTGAAACTCTGCTACGAGGTGTTCTTGTTTTGCCTTTAATTACCGATTTTCTTTCCTTCCTTCCCTCCTTCCTCTCTCCCTTTCTTTCTATGATAGCAAGAACATGTATTTATATATTGTTTTTGATTAACATGTCACTCTTGTACATTTTTATGGGGTACAGTGCACTACTAACCACCCTGTAAAGCATCTGCAACACATAAAAGAAAGAAAAATCTGCTAGCACTTTGCAGAGCAGTTTCCTGTGATTTCTGCTGCAAAGGTCTCTGGCATGTTCAGAGTGATGCTGGAGCATCCATGCCCCAACAACTCAGTGATAGCTGCTGGAAGGCTGACCCACAGCTTCCCGATCTTACAAAGGCACCTGATCCAGAACCCATAAATGTGGCAAAGCAGAAAGGCTTTTTGAAAAAGTTCCTAATTGGTCAAAGCAATATATGTGGTCCTACATGGCATACGCTGCATGCCATATATTAGTACAACATGACCTAAAGTGAGAGGAAACGTAAAAAGATACAGAAGGTCTTCAAAAAGTTCATGGGAGGCTGGCACCGCGGTTCACTAGGCTAATCCTCCGCCTTGCGGCGCTGGCACACCGGGTTCTAGTCCCGGTCGGGGCGCCGGATTCTGTCCCGGTTGCCCCTCTTCCAGGCCAGCCCTCTGCTGTGGCCAGGGAGTGCAGTGGAGGATGGCCCAAGTGCTTGGGCCCTGCACCCCATGGGAGACCAGGAGAAGCACCTGGCTCCTGGCTTTAGATCAGCGCGGTGCGCTGACCGCAGCGTGCCAGCCGCGGCGGCCATTGGAAGGTGAACCAACGGCAAAGGAAGACCTTTCTCTCTGTCTCTTTCTCTCTCACTGTCCACTCTGTCAGTCCAAAAAAAAAAAAAGTTCATGGGAAATGTGTATTATGAAAAAACTACAGATGGATTTCAAAAATTCTGGAACCAAAATAAACAGCTTATACATTTTCCCTCAACTATTTTAAGTCCCCTTGTGTGGGGACTGTGAACACTTGAAATGCAAATTGCCACACTAAGGGGTTGGGTTAAGATCAGGGAATCAAAGATGTAAAGAAGGGCATCAGGGTGGGCATTGTGGCCCCCGGGGGGTTAAGCTGCCACTTGTAGCACCTGTATTCCATATTTGGGTACTGGCTACTCCATGCTTCCACTCCAGCTCCCTGATGGTCCACCTGGAAGAGCAGCAGATGGGTTCCACATGAAGAGACCTGGAAGAAATTCTTGGACCCTCGCTTTGACCTGGCCCAGCCCCAACTGTTGTGGCCATTTGGGGAATGAGCCAGAGGATCTCTCTCTCTCTCTCTGCCATTCAAATCAATCAATAAACATTTTTAAAAAATATTTATTTATTTCACCTGAAAGTCATGGTGTTTCACAGAGAGAGAAGATGCGGGGGGGGGGGGGTCTTCCATCCACTGGTTCACTCCCCAGATGGCTGCAATGGCCAGAGCTGCGCCAATCCAAAGCCAGGAGCTTCTTCCGGGTCTCCCACGTGGGTGCAGGGGCCCAAGCACTTGGGCCATCTTCCACTGCTTTCCCAGGCCACAGCAGAGAGCTGGATCGGAAGTGGAGCAGCTGGGTTTTGAACTGGCGCCCATATGGGATGCTGGCACTGCAGGCAGCAGCTTTACCCACTACACCACAGTGCCGGCCCCTCAATAAACATTTTTTAAAAGGGACATGGAGCACTGAAACCTTTCAAGATTTAGTTTCTTTGTCTAAATGCTGAGATCTATTAGAGACGCAGACCTGATCTATCCTCTCTAAGCGTTAAATTTGCCCCTCAACTCTTTGTAAAGTTTGTTTCCCAAACTCCTGGCTTCCTGGGAGCTTCTGCAAACAGGAAGAGCCTGGGCAACGCAGGGAGGTGGGGGAAGAGGAAAGCAAACCTTCCTCCTGATTGGCTGTTCCTGTCACCTTTCTCCCTCAGTGGCTTGGGCTTGCCATGTCCTCTCAGGTGTGCCAGCAACAGTCTGAGCATCAGCTGCTCAGGGTTCCTCTGCTGGTCCTCTGGCGGTCAGCATGGCAATACCCCTCCCCCAAACCCCCACTCAAGTCTGGATCTCTGCCCTTGGCTCTGCCTTGTCCAACCTCTATCTTTTGGCTCTGTACTTCCTGGGGGTACTGCTTCCTGTAGTTACTCCTATGTCCTCTAAGCCTACCAGCATCCATGTAAATGACGTTTATATTAAAGTCCCTCTATTTAAAATAGCATAGTGTGATTTCTGTCTCCTAGTTTGAATTCTGAGTAAAGGAGTGTTTAAGGTCATGGTCCAGTTAGCCTATCATATGTATACACAAGTGTGTATTCTCTTATGCAACTCATGCTTTGCTAGTTCAGCATGGGCATGGACACTCAACTGTGGGAGCTGGGCAATGCAGAACAGTTGCAGATAAATGTCCAGGAGCCCTGACCTCCAGGAACTTCCGTCACACAGAGGACACGTGAGGCCATGCCGCGGGGAGAGAGCAGGTTCTGTGGAAGATCTGAGAAAGGAGGAAGAGGAACAACAGAAGGCCTTAAAAGGATCTGGGGTTTAAGGCTGGCTAGCTCCAGTTCACTGGCAGAAGGACATTGTGGAGTGCATCTGGAAGACAGTGAAGAGGTCTCTTGGTGGGACAGGAGGCTTTATGGTAGAGGTTAGAGGGAAATCTGATTGGGAGGCTCTGTGACATGGAGGATTCTGGAGGCCAGGGTGAATAGTCCACGGTAACAATGGAGATCTCAGGAGGTTTAGGAGCAAGGAGAATGCATGCTGAGATGGTCTCAGTGGGAAGAAAAGAAGGGAGGAGCAAGGTGGATGGACAGGGAGCAGGGCTCGTGCAGAGGACACCTAAGAACACCATGAAGATGGGAATCGGGGTTTCCACAGCTTCTTTCACCCAATGCTAAGAACTTTCATTTCTTGAGTATCCACTGAATGTACTGTAGGGTTCACATATTTCACTTTCCTCTTTTAAAAAGACTTGTTTAGTTTAAAATCAGAGCATCAGAGAGAAAAGAGAGAGAGAGGAAGAGACAGAGAAAGAGAGAGAGGTCTTGCATCCATTGGTGCACCCCTCACATGGCTGCAACAGCCAGGTCTGGGCCATGCTGAAGCCAGGAGCTGGGAACTCCACAGAGGTCTCCCACATGGATGGCAGAGGTCCCAGTACTTGGGCCAGCAGCCACTGCCTTCTCAGATGCAGTATCAGGAAATTGGACTGGAAGCAGAGCTGGCACTCCAATATGGGATGCCAGCATTGGAAGCGGGTATCACAGCTCCCCGCATCACAATGCCAGCCCCTTTATTCTCCTTCAGTTTGCCCATCAATCATATGAGGTAATCCTTATTACACAAATGGGGGAAGAGTTAAGCTTTTAGGTTGTCTGATAAATGACAAACTGAGATTCAAATCCCAACTCTACCTGACTCTAAGTTCAGTCCTCTTGCCAGCCTATTCCAGTGACACTGTAACAGAGAGCATGTCCTTCAAAAAACATTGAATAGAAAACATTAAAACTACTGTGACAAATAGAAGGAGGGGATGGTGAAATAATTAAAATAGAGGGGCCAATGCTGAGGTGTAGTAGGTTAAGCCCCAGCCTGTAGCGCCAGCATCCCATATGGGCACTGGTTCTAGTCCCAGCTGCTCCACTTCTGATCCAGTTCCCTGCTAATGACCTGGGAAAGTAGTGAAAGATGGTCCAAGTGCTTGAGCTTCTGTACACATGTAGGAAACCTGGAAGAAGCTCCTGGCTGCTGGCTTCAGACTAGCCCAGCTCTGGCCATTGTAGCCATTTAAGGAGTGAACCAGAGGATGGAAGATCTGTCTCTCTGTCTCTCCCTCTGTATGTAATTCTGCCTCCCAGATAAATAAATACATCTTTTCTTCAAAAGGTAATAATAGACCCATGAAAAAAGATGTATTTATTTATTTGAAAGGCAGAGTTACAGAGAGGGAGAGGGAGAGGGAGAGGGAGAGGGAGAGGGAGAGGGAGAGGGAGAGAGACAGGAGAGGAGTGGTGTCTTCCATCTGCTGGTTCACTCCTGAGTGGCTGCAATGGCTGGAGCTGGGTAGATCCAAAGCCAGGAACCAGATCTTCTTCTGGGTCCCTGACGCGGGTGCAGGGGCTCAAGGACTTGGGCTGTCTTTTACTGCTTTCCCAGGACATAGCAGAGAGCTGGATGGGAAATGGAGCAGCCAAGACTCAAACAGACCCCCATATGGGATGCCGGCACTGCAGGCATTTACTATGGCTTTACCCACTACACCACAGTGCCGGACCAAAATATATCTTTAAGAAAAAAAAAAAAGTTCCAGGGAGGAACCTAATTCCTTGTTTTTGAGTCATCCACAGAGCTGAGAATCTAGAATCCTCTGATTGGCCACCTATGGATCATGTCCCATCCCTGAGACCCTGGGAGGCAGGCCCAAGGCACAGAATTACTTAGACTTGGGGCTAGCGCTGTGGCATAGTAGGCTAAGCCTCTGCCTGCATCACTAGCATTTCACATGGCCCCTCCTCTTCTGATCCAGCTCTCTGCTATGGCCTGAGAAAGCAGTGGAAGATGGCCCAAGTGCCTGGAGCCCTGTACCCACGTGGGAGACCCGGAAGAAGCTCTTGACTTCTCGATTTGGACTAGCCCAACTCTGGCAATTGCAGCCATGTGGGGAGTGAACCAGTGGATGGAAGACCTTTCTGTCTCTCCCTTTCTCTGTCTATAACTCTACCTCTCAAATAAATAAATAAAATAAATAAAAAGATTTACTTAGACTGATTGCCTTGTATGACTCTAAATCTTCAAACCTCACTAACCAGAAATAAGGTGTCCTCGATGGAAACAGGGTTGGTGGAGAGTGAGTGGCTTTGGGAGTCAGACCTGATGAGCTTGCACCAGCTCCAGCAAAGAGGCAGCCTAACCCTGAAGACATCCAAAGATAAATTGAAATCACTCCCTTATTTCCTCAGATAGTTTAAATCTTTTTAGCTTTAAAGGGAAATGTGTGAATTCTAGGAATTTTGGACCATTCATTGACTTCAATGGTAGAGTGATAAGGACAGAAAAAACATAATGATGGAACTTACAGACCTTGGCCAAACATACAACCACAAGATTTATGAAGAGTTAGATGAAAATAGTATTATCCGAACAAATAATTTGTACATCCACTTACAAAATCTTGGGTGTCAAAAGGAAGCCATCACAGCCCCCAAGGCAAAAATCTTTTGTTGCATAGATTTTTTTTTATTTTCAATTATCTTTATATACAGAAAATCGATTTAGTATATATTAAGAGTTCATCAGTTTGCACCCACACAGAAACACAAAGTGTAAAATACTGTTTCAGTACTAGTTATAGCATTACTTCACATTGGACAACACATTAAGGACAGATCCCACATGAGAAGTAAGTACACAGTGACTCCTGTTGTTGACTTAACAATTTGACACTCTTGTTTATGGCGTCAGTAATCTCCCTAGGCTCTAGTCATGAGTTGTTGCATAGATTTTCTGTGATTAATTTTTTTTGATAGGCAGAGTAGACAGTGAGAGAGAGAGACAGAGAGAAAAAATCAAAATCAAACCACCCTACTTTGTATGAAGCTTCTATAAGTTGCAACCATATTATCCCTTAGGTCTAGTAAGCACATTCTAAATGGAATGAAGATCAGCTGGTCCCCTTAGCAGCAGCCTTTATCTCCTTTCTAAAACCTCCAGTTTCAGATTGGGAATGCATCAAATTAAAAAAAAAAAAAACTGTTTCTATTACGCCAAGCTATTGAGGCCATTTCCCCAGGCAGAGCAACTGGTCAGAGATGGGCATCTGTGAGCTTCTTTGGTTCAGTGATTCTCAGAAATCTGGCAGGAATGCCCCAATGATACTCTCTCTTTCTTACGTGGGTTGAATGAGAAGTGGCTATCAGGAGCTGACTGTCATCTTGGGAACCTCAAAGAAATGACCTTGAGATGCAGCTGACATGGCAGAAGAAGAGACCCACAGAAACTATTTTGGACATCATCGAGTCACTCCGAGGAGCACTACCTAGTGTTTACCAAGTTCCCCCTGGACCTTTGAAGTGTCATGAACCCAGAAAATCTCCTTTTTGTCAAAGCCAGTGTGAATCAGGTTTCTATTTACCTTTGACAATACACATCAAGTAACAAAAATTCTTTCATTTGCTCATTTATTCTTTTATAAAACACTGTGTATGTGTGTTTTCTGATACCAAATGTTGAGTCTCTCTGAAACAATAACCACAACCAATTCTTCCATTTTCAACAGTAACTCTGACATTAAGTACCAAGAGGTAGCAAAGACCCACAGGCAAGGGTTCCCACAAGACTGCCCCCATTTCAGACACTAACCACAATTGGGGTGCCCAGTTCACCTGTACTTCTTCCCAGCCAGCTACGAATTCAGGGGTCCCCATCCTCCTCTTCATAATCTATAATTCACTATAATAGCTCACATGTTTGTTTATTATAAGAGCCACCTCAGGAACAGCCAAATTGAAGCAAAACATAGAGCCAGGTATCTGGACCTGTGGGTGGGGGCACAGTTTCCAAGCTGCCTTCTCAGGGCATCAGTTTACTCCCCAACCTGGAAGTTGCCCCAACACTGCCATTTTGTGGTTTTGCTGGAGCTCTGCCTACACAGGCCCAGCTGATTAAATCATCGACTGCTAGTGACGGAACTCCATCTGCAGCCTCCCTCCTTGTCGCAGGAGGTGGAGCTGAGAGTTCTAATCCTGTAATCTCTTGGTTGGTTCTGCGGGCAACTGGCCCCACAGGAAGCAGCTCATTAGCATACCAAAGACAGCAAATTCCAAGTATTTTAGGAGCTCTGTGCAGTGTGGGGGGGGGGGGACAAAACTCACGTTTGTTCTTTTTATTTTTTTAAATTTTATCACAATCATACGTAATTACTCTGGTCAGATATGCTCAGCCCTGGAAAACACTCAGGCTTGCCTTTGCTGGAGTCGCTGGGTGGGGTGGGGGAACAGTACTGGGTCGGGAGTGTGGTGCTCAGACACAATTCATGACATTTAAGTCAATGGGCTACAAATAGTGTCTATCAGAAAAATGGATATCCTAGGCATTTTTAATCATTTCTAATCACGACTTCACTAATACACAAAAGGAATTATCTGGAGTTTAGATCACATTTTGTATCCTTTTCTCAGTCGATCATGAAAGTAACATTAATTAATAATCAATTAATCACATAGCCAGCACCGTGGCTCAATAGGCTAATCCTCCACCTTGTGGCGCCGGCACACCGGGTTCTAGTCCCGGTCGGGGCGCCGGATTCTGTCTCGGTTGCCCCTCTTCCAGGCCAGCTCTCTGCTGTGGCCCAGGAGTACAGTGGAGGATGGCCCAAGTGCTTGGGCCCTGCATTGCATGGGAGACCAGGAGAAGCACCTGGCTCCTGGCTTCGGATAAGCGCAATGCGCCAGCCTCAGGCACCAGCCGCAGCAGCCATTGGAGGGTGAACCAACGGCAAAAGGAAGACCTTTCTCTCTGTCTCTCTCTCTCACTGTCCACTCTGCCTGTCAAAAAAAATTAATCACAGAAAATCTATGCAACAACTCATGACTAGAGCCTAGGGAGATTACTGACGCCATAAACAAGAGTGTCAAATTGTTAAGTCAACAACAGGAGTCACTGTGTACTTACTTCTCATGTGGGATCTGTCCTTAATGTGTTGTCCAATGTGAAGTAATGCTATAACTAGTACTGAAACAGTATTTTACACTTTGTGTTTCTGTGTGGGTGCAAACTGATGAACTCTTAATATATACTAAATCAATCTTCTGTATATAAAGATAATTGAAAATAAAAAAAAATCTATGCAACAAAAGATTTTTGCCTTGGGGGCTGTGATGGCTTCCTTTTGACACCCAAGTCACCACAACGTGTGTCTTGCCGATTGCCCACGTTATAATTCCCCAGTGCATCTAGGGGATTTCTTCATGGGTCTATTGTTACCTTTAAAGAACAAAATTTCCCAATTTGCCCTTCATGCTTTTGTTTTTCCTTTTTACTGGAGTATCTATGTACTAGAATATGTAGCCTTCTGTATCAAAAAGCTGAATTCCAGGGAATCTTCGATTTGGCCATTCCAAGAATCTTTTTCCTTTCTATTTCTTCTTCTTTTTTAAGATTTATTTATTTATTTGAAATGCAGAGTTACAGAGAGGCAGAAGCAGAGAGAGAGAGAGAGAGGTCTTCCATCTGATGGTTCACTCCCCAGATGGCCATTGTGGCTGGAGATGAGCCCATCTGAAGCCAGGAGCCTGGAGCTTCTTCTGGGTCTCCCACGTGGGTGCAGGGGTCCAGGCACTTGGGCTATCTTCTGCTGCTTTCCCAGGTGCATTAGCAGGGAGATGAATCCGAAGTGGAGCAACCGGGTCTCGAACCAGTGTGTTCATATGGGATGCTGGCACTCTAGGCAGCAGCTTTGCCCACTATGCCACAGCACCAGTCCTTCTTTCTTCTTATATTTATTTTTGTTTAGTTGAAAAGCAAACACATCTAAATACACACACACACAGAGTTCTCCCATCTGCTAGTCTATTCCCTATATGTCTGCAACACCTGGTTTTGGGCCAGGTTGAAATCAGGAAGTAGAAAGTCCATCCAGGTCTCCCATGTAGGTGACAGGAACTCAAGTTATTTTTTTTAAGATTTATTTATTTATTTATTTGAAAGTCAGAGTTACACAGAGAGAGGAGAGGCAGAGAGAGAGAGAGAGAGAGAGAGAGAGAGAGAGAGACATAGAGGGAGAGAGAGAGAGAGAGGGAGGGTGAGAGAGAGAGAGAGAGAGGTCTTCTATCCGATGGTTCACTCCCCACATAGCTGCAATGGCTGGAGCTGCACCCATCCAAAGTGAGGAGCCAGGAGCTTCTTCTGGGTCTCCCACTTGGGTGCAAGGGCCCAAGCACTTGAGCCATCTCCTACTGCTTTCCCAGGCCACAGCAGAGAGCTGGATCAGAAGAGGAGCAGCTGGGACTAGAACCAGCGTCCATATGGGATGCCGGTGTTTCAAGCCAGGGTGTTAGCCCACTGCGCCACAGCGCCGCCCCCGGAGCCCAAGTTCTTGAGCCATCACCTGCTGCCTCCCAGGATGCATATTAGGAGGAAGCTGAAATTGGGAGTAGAGCTGAGACACCTTAATATAGGATGCCATTGTCCCAACTGGTGTCTTAACTACTGTACCAAACGTCCACTCCCCTTGGAAGTTTCTTGAGTGCAACTATGCCAACAACCCTTGGATGGGTGGGAATCCTGAAGATGCCAGATGCTAGCTATCATGACTGGGCTATCTTAGATGCTAAACCACAAAGCACTCAAACACCCACAAGTATGTAATGTTGTTACCAGGAAACAAAGGAGGATATAGTAATAGAATGCTGGCAGTGATAATGGCAAAGGACGCATGGTTTAGTGAAAGGAATACAGTCTTAGAGTTGGACAGGTGCAAATTTATTTACTGACTGTTTCACCCTGGCCAACTAAAAGCGTTTTGAAACTTCAGTTTCTTCCCCTTAACTGGGGGTCAGATTTCCTGTTTGCTGAGATGAACATAGCAAATGAGCTAATGGCTGCATGGTCTTGGTCCATGGTTGGTACTAAATAAATTATTGACATATTCATTTCTAATAAATACCACACTATCCTATAAGTGGTTGTGGATTTGAAAATTCTCAAAGCATGACAGTATGGTTAGTACCCTAGACCGGGTACTGGGCCCATGCTCTATGTGCAAACCCTGTAGTCATGACCGTAGATCTCTCCAAACACCAAGGAATCCACAGGCAGAGCTATGAAACAGTAACATCAGAACAAAAGATGATCATTCAATAGTACAAAGGAAAAATTTTAAAATAGAATCCAAAGGTGCAGGCATTGTGATCATTAAGCCATTTGCCTAGGTCACCCACAGCCCGTATTGCATATTGGAATGCCAATTTGAGGTTCAGTTACTCCACTTCTGTTCCAGAATATGGTGGACCAAGTGTTTGGGTCCCTGACAGCCATAAGGGAGACCTGGGTGGAGTTGCTGGCTCCTGGTTTCAGGCTGGTCAGCACCGGCGATTGTGGTCATTTGGGGAGTGAACTAGCAGACAGAAGATTCTCCCTCTCTCTTAATCAGTCTCTGTCCCTTTCTTTCTCTCTTTGTCACTCTGCCTTTCAAATAAAGAAATAAATGTCCTTTTAAAAAATCCAAGGTGAATTAGCACACAAACTAAGCCAAGTGTTACAGAACCAAGAAGAAAGCAGAGTTATAAGTCAAACTACTCCAGGCCATTTTAGTTTTCATCCCAATTCAAAACTTGTAAAATCCTTTCTTTTTGTCAAGGTGGAAAAGGAGCCATTTGGATTTACTGACATCCTGCTTCCTAATGAGTGGCCTTCCTGATTCAAAAGTCCTATCAACACGTCTCAGGGATGCAAAATCAAGGGGCAGAAGCTCAGCGGAAAACAAACCTCCCGCGTCCTAGATCAACCCTTCTGTTCCCAATTTGGTCCTTATTTTCAATTCCAAAAACAACACACAAGGCCTTAGAAGGTACACACTCCCTCATGTTTATGCATGCGGCCCTGGAGAAACTTGGCTTTCAGACGCCTTTGATTGTGAACTGGGTGAAGAAAACATCCACCTAAAGTAACTTAGTGAAGAGTCGGCCCTCCCTGCCCCCACTGCACCTCACACCCAGAGAAAGCTCCATCCTGCATCAATTTACAACAGAGTACTTGACGTGACTTTATTGGTATATCTTTCTTATGCATTTGACCAATCAAAATGATAATTTAGACAAACTGGGGATGGCAGAGTGCATTATCCAGCCATATCTCATTATTATGCAAAAAATCAGATATTCACAGCAACTGTCTCATCTATTTATTGTTTGGTTACTCATCTGGAAATTTTAATACTTTCTTCAGGGGCAGGGACTGGCAATAAAAAAATAGACCTATATATCAAACCTTTAGCTTCCAGCCATCATTGTGTGCCATAATACAGATGGAGTGGCTATCAGCGAGCTTTACTGTGTTGGTTTATTTCCTTCAATGGAGAGTGTGGATTTAAATGGGATAAAAAGCCACAGAGTCGACTTAAGGCTGGAGAGTCCTTTGGAACCTTCCAGTTCCCCTGCAAGCAGGGATAACTGGCTGTCCTTGGGCTCCCCAGAAAGTGAAGAGAGTTGTTTGGGATGCAGGAGAAGGCTTGGCCTCTCAGAAAGACCCCCATCCCCCTTTACTGTCCTTTGCCCAGCAAAGGGTCACTTTCCCCTGCTCACAAACATAAAGCTTACTACTCTGACCACTCCACGATTACTCACTTACTCTTCAGCACAAGCCTGTGAGGTAGGTTGTCTTGTTATCCTGTTTTCTAGGTGGGTAAACTGAGGCACGGGAAGATTACACTGCTTGTTGATTAATAAGCAGTGAAAGTTAGACTTCAACAGTGGAAGGCTAGCTCCAGAATTTGTGCCCAGAACTACCACATACCAGTTGTACAGAAGTACTCCAAGGGCTCTTTCTCTTTTTTATTGTCTGTCCTCAAAGAGTAAATCTGAGGGAGTAAACAGAAGGCCTTCTGGAGAACAATTTTAGACATTTTTTAAAAGTTATTTTATTTATTGGAAAGGCAGTCACAAAGAGGGAGGAAGGGAGGGAGGAAGAAAGAGAGAGAGAGAGAGAAAGAGAGAGAGAGAAAGAGAGAGAGAGAGAGAGAGAGAGAGAGAGAGAGAGAGAGAGAGATCTCCCATTTACTGGTTCACTCCACAAATAGCTACAATAGCCAGGGCTGGGCCACAGAAGCCAGGAGCCAGGAGCTTCTTCTGGGTCTCCCACAGGGATGCAAGGGCTCAAACGTTTGGGCCATCTTCTGCTGTATTCCCCAGCACATTAGCAGGGAGCTGGATCAGAAGTGGAGAAGTTGGGACTTGAACTAGTGCCCATATGAGATGTTGGCATTGTAGGTGGTGGCTTTACCCACTATGCCATATTGCCTGCCCTAAAATATTTCTTTTCTTTCTAAGATTTTATTTATTTATTTGAGAGGTAGAGTTACAGAGGGAGGGAGAGACAAAGAGAGAGATCTTCCATCTGCTGGTTCACTTCCCAAATGGCTGCAATGGCTGAAGCTGAGCCAATCAGAAGCCAGGAGCCAGGAGCTTCTTCTGGGTCTCCCATGTAGGTGCAGGGATCCAGGTACTTGGGCCATCTTCGACTGCTTTCCCAGGCCATAGCAGAGAGTTGGGTTGGAAGAGGAGCAGCCGGGACTAGAACAGGCAGATTAATCTGCTGCGCCACAGTGCCAGCCCCTGGAAATATTTCTTAGAGATGAGATTCTCAGACCCAGATCAATTGATTCAGAAATTCTTCCCATGAGATTAAAGAACATGCATTTTTAATAAGTTCCCTAAGTAACTCTTAATTACATCAGAGACATTACCTGAGCTGTCCTCTGCTGGGTTTCCTCATCTGTAAAGAAGATATATCTGCCCTGCATTCTGCACAAAGCATGTGAGAGAAACCAGCAAGTGGGAAAGCAGCTCCAAATATGAGCAATGATTTGTCTCCTTGTTCCATGAGTATAAGAATTGTACTGGCAACTCCTGGAGGGAACGAGCCCAGTCACCACACTGCTTCTCTACCCTATAGTAATTTGTACCATGCTAAGCAAGTGGCAGGTGATCAATCAACATTCGCTTAGTTGAACACTTATTTATTTATTGTTATTTAAAAGGCAGAGAGACAGAGACAGAAAGAAAACTCCCGTCCCCTGGTTCATTCCCCAAAAGCCTGCCACAGCCAGGGCAGAAGTGAACTTCGTCCCAGCCTCCCTTGTGGGTGGAAGGGACCCAGGCACTTGAGTCATGATCTGCTGCCTCCCAAGCTGTACATTAGCAGGAAGCTGGAATCAGAAGTGGAGCCACGACTGGAACCCAGGCATCCAGATATGAGACACAGGCATTCCAAGTGCTTCTTAACTGCTGGTCAATTCATTTTCTAAAAAATGAAAGTAGGCCCACAAGGGGCCAGCTCTGGCAGAGTAGGCTATGCCTCTGCCTGTGGCACCAGCATCCCATATGGGTGCTGGTTCGAGTCCTGGCTGCTCCTCTTCTGATCCAGCTCTCTGCTATGGCCTGGGAAAGCAGTGGAAGATGGCCCAAGTGTTTGGGCCCCTGCAGCTACGTGGGAAACCAGGAAGAAGCTCCTGTGTCCTGACTTCAGACCAGCTCAGCTTCAACTTTTGCGGCCATGGGGAATGAATGAACCAATGGATGGAAGACCTCTCTCTCTGTCTCTCTCTCTCACTATCTGTAACTCAACCTCCCAAATAAATAAATAAAACCTTAAAGAAAAAGAAAGAAAGCAAGCAAGCATGGAAAGCCAAGACACTGTGGAAAAAAAGAAAATGACCTAAATGAAAGATCTCTGAGAGTGAGATCCCAGTGGAAAGAACAGGGCCATCAAAGAAGGAGGTACCTTTCTTTGAAGGAAGGAGAAAACTTCCACTTTGACTATGACTTTGCCTAAAAAAGATCAGAGTCGGTGAACTCAAAAGGTTTCCATAGCTTTGGCAACTCATGACAAGAGCCTAAAGTGATTACTGATGCCATAAACAAGAGTGTCAATTTGTTAAGTCAACAACAGGAGTCACTGTGCACTTACTCCTCATGTAGGATCTCTGTCCTAAATGTGCTGAACATTGTGATTTAATGCTATAACTAGTACTCAAACAGTATTTTACACTTTGTGTTTCTGTGTGGGTGCAAACTGTTGAAAGCTTTACTTAATTTATGCTAAATTGATTTTCTGCATATAAAGATAATGGAAAATGAATCTTGATGTGAATGGAAGGGGAGAGGGAGCGGGAGAGGAGAGGGTTGCAGGTGAGAGGGAAGTTATGGAGGGGAAAAAGCTATTGTAATCCATAGCTGTACTTTGGAAATTTATATTCATTTAATAAAAGTTAAAAAAAAAAAAAAAGAAAGCAAGCAGGTCCACAGAGTGAACACTCTGTTATCGGCAATCCTAATGACCAACATTTGTATGCTGTACTTCAGCATCCATAGAATGCCATTATATTTACAATCACACTGAATCTACAAAAGTGTTGTAGCTTTATGGGCAGAGAGGGTGATAGCTCCCTTTTACTGGAAAAGATGAAACTCAACTTAAAGTGATTTGCCCAAAGTCACCCAGTTAGCATGGACATGGCTGCTTTTGCAGCATCTTTTTAAAAATATTTATTTATTTGAAAGTCAGAGTTACACAGAGAGAGGAGAGGGAGAGAGGGAGAGAGGGAGAGAGAGGGAGAGAGAGAGGGATAGGGAGAGGGAGAGGGAGAGGGAGAGGGAGAGAGAGAGAGAGAGAGAGATCTTCCATCCACTGGTATACTCCCCAGTTGGCTGCAACGGCCAGAGCTAGGAGCTTCTTCCAGGTCTCCCACACAGGTACAGGGCCCAAGGATTCAAACCGGCACCCATATTGGATGCCGGCACTGCAGGCAGTGGCTCCACTCACTAAGCCACAGTGCAGGCCCCTCGCAGCATCTTCTGACAGCACACAGCACATGCCCCAACTCTGGAACAGCTGCTACGAGAGGGGCCGCAGTTCAGCAAACAAAGTCACTGCCGCTGAAGACTAAGAAAAATGGTGGTGGTGAGGGCCAGGGGAAATGTTGTATTACACGCCACGCCATGATTTCTGACATGCAGGAAACTTGCCATGGCTGCCTAGATGGCAGGAATGAAGCACACAGGGCAGGGGGATTATCTGGGAAACTACTTAATTCTTCCCCTGCCAACTTATGAATTACATCAGCCTTTAATTCTCTTGCATTAAAAAAAAAAATCAGAACGACTTAAAAATAAATAAATAAATAAAAACACGATTGTACAAGTACTAAGGAGAAACCAGGCAGTGTTTCTGTGGGTCACAATAATGTTATTTTTCAAAAAACATGTTTTCCCCTGTGCAGTCACTCAGCTCCCTGGCAAGGAAAGGAGATGTGGGTCCATATGGCAGCTTAACATCTTCTACTTTTGGGAGACATCCCTGGATTGCAATAATGCATCTTTCAACATGAACCAGCTTGTCAAAGGCAATCTCAAACAAATGTCGTCTGTCAGATCTGGTCCAAACAAACTCAGCATTCTGAAATCCTTAAATTTGCTAGTAAGAAAGTCTCTGGGTGACCCAATGGACTGAGATTTATGTGAGCAATCTTACTGACAGGATCATGCTTGGCTAATGGATCTGAAGTATCCTTGCACAGTGGATAGTTGGGGTGAAGCCATCTAGTATGTTGATTCTGAACAAGTCCTAGCTACCAGAGCACCCTCTTGAAAAGTCAGATCGTGCACTGTTTGACCCAAAACTCTCTCTAAAAGGTTGTTTGTTTTTTTCTGGAATAAAAAAAAAAAACCTGACAATAGAATGCTCTATTTCTTGGAAATAGAAAATACCTAGCACAGGCAATATAGTTTTGAAAAAGAACTAAATTGGAGAACTTACATGTCTTATTTCAAGACTTACTATGAAGCCACATAATTAAGATGTGTGGTATTGGCATAAAGATACACATAAATCAGAAATAGATCCAAATAATATATGAATGCTTAGTTGTTTTCATCCAAGTTTCTCAGGTAATTCAAAGAGTAAAGGAGAGTCTTTTTTTTAAAAAAAGATTTATTTTATTTCTTTGAAAGACAGAGTTACAGAGAGAGGTAGATTCAGAGAGAGAGGTCCTCCATCTGCTGGTTCACTCCCTAGATGGCCACAACAGCTGGAGCTGTGCTGATATGGAAGCCAGGAACCAGGAGTCTCCTCCAGGTCTCCCACATGGGTGTAGGGGCTCAAGGATCTGGGCCATCTTCCACTGCTTTCCCAGACCATAGCAGAGAGCTGGATGGGAAGTAGAGCAGCTGAGACTAGAACCAGTGCCCATATGGGATGCCTGCGCCTCGGGGCAGGGCTTTAACCCACTGTGCCACAGCACCAGCCCCAAGAAGAGTCTTTTCAATAAGTGATGCTAAAATAGATGAAAATTTATATGAAAAAAATAATTTCATTCCTTATCCCACAACATTCACAAAATATAACACAAATCAGATAACAGACTTAAATGTGAAGCCTAAAGCCAAAATATTTAGAAATAAAAGTAGGAAAAATTTTTGTTGTGATCTTGGGGTAGGAAAAGATTTCTCAGAGAAGAGAAGACAAGATCGCTTGGGCCATGAAAAAAAATTGATACCTTGGCAATAAGAAAAATGAAAATGATAAGCCACCTACAAGGTAAATATCTGACAGAGGGCTTGTATCAAACATACATAAAGAACCTGTCTGCATAGGATTTACTGAGGCACTAAGAAGGATAAGACATCAGTTTGAAAAGAGCCCCTTTCAGAACAGCATGAATTCTGCTGACACAGAAGAACAAATTCAAATTGATTGTGAAGTGTAGATAGAAGAATAATGAAATCATCGGTGCTTTGTGATAAGTTTATGGGAAAGAAAACAGCAGTTTTCAGTTGGGTCATTGGTTTCAGCAAGGGAAGAGATGATGCTGAAGGTGAAGTCCACAGGGAAAGAATATCCACATCATTAGTGAGGATAAAATCAATCTCATCCACGCCCTAATCAAAGAGGACCAACACAAACAATGGCCAACACCAGCGATGTTTGCACAGATTCAATTTATACAAAACTGACTGAGACAGTACAACTGAGCAAGCTTTTTTTTTTTTTTTACAGGCAGAGTGGACAGTGAGAGAGAGAGACAGAGAGAAAGGTCTTCCTTTTGCCATTGGTTCCCCTCCAATGGCCACCGTGGCCGGCGCACCACGCTGATCCGAAGACAGGAGCCAGGTGCTTCTCCTGGTCTCCCATGGGGTGCAGTGCCCAAGCACTTGGGCCATCCTCTGTTGTACTCCCTGGCCATAGCAGAGAGCTGCTCTTGGAAGAGGGGCAACCGGGACAGAATCTGGCACCCCGACCAGGACTAGAACCTGGTATGCTGGCGCCGCAAGGCAGAGGATTAGCCTATTGAGCCACGGTGCCGGCCCCTGAGCAAGCTCTTGTTAAGTGCAAAGTCTATTGTGCCTAGATCAGCTATAACAAAGATTCCAGCGCAAAGTTGAACCAAGTGAGATCAAGATTCTGAAGCATTTCTTTGGAGAATTTTAACAGAAGATGAAACATGGCTCTACTAGTATGATTCTGAAGAGAAAACATAAGCTAAGCCATGGCTACCAAGAGGCAGAAGTGACCCAGTCAAAAACCAAAGCAGACCAGTCAAGAGCAAAGGTCCTGGCCACCAGTTCTGGGGACATTCAAGGCATTTCACCTGCTGACTTTTTCAAGAATCCAGAATAGTTACCATTTATTTAGTAGAGAGCATTTTAAGAAAGCCAAAGCTGGCCGGCGCCGTGGCTCAACAGGCTAATCCTCCGCCTTGCGGCGCCGGAACACCGGGTTCTAGTCCCGGTCGGGGCGCCGGATTCTGTCCCGGTTGCCCCTCTTCCAGGCCAGCCCTCTGCTGTGGCCCAGGAGTGCAGTGGAGGATGGCCCAAGTGCTTGGGCCCTGCACCCCATGGGAGACCAGGGAAAAGCACCTAGCACCTGGCTCCTGCCATCGGATGAGCGCGGTGCGCCAGCCGCAGCGCGCCATCCGCGGCAGCCATTGGAGGGTGAACCAACGGCAAAGGAAGACCTTTCTGTCTGTCTCTCTCTCTCTCACTGTCCACTCTGCCTGTCAAAAAAAAAAAAAAAAAAGAAAAAAAGAAAAAAAAAAAAAGCCAAAGCTTAGGAGAAAAACACCTGGGAAAGTTTCCCTGGAGTCCATCTCCATCATGGCCAAGTTCTTGCTCAATCGTCTCATTAAACTCAAGGCCAACTTTGTGACAGTTTTAGTGGGAAATCACTAGGCATCCACCTTACAGTCCTGATGTGGCTCCTTCTGACTTCTTTTTATTTCCTAATCCTAAGAAGTCTTTCAAGGGCACCCATGTTTCTTCAGATCATAATGTAAAAAAACAAAACAAAACAAAAAAACAAAAAAAAAAAAAACTGAAAACTCATCGAAAAGGTTAAATTCTCAGGATGCCGAATTCTTGGGGGATGGACTAAATTACTATACATGGGTGATACTGGAGCCCCTCTGTATATAAAACTTCAGCACAAAAGAAGAATGAAGTTCTGTCATGTACAGCAGTGGATGAGGCTGGAAGACATTAAGTGGAAAAGGCAGGGTGCACGTTTGGTGAAGCAGATGAAGTTGCTGCTTGGGATGCCCACATCCCTTGATGGAGTGCCTGGCTGCTCTCCTTCCCGTCCCACTTCCTGGTGATGTGTATCCTGGGAGGCAGCAGATGATGGCTCAAGTGCCTGGGTCCCTACCATCAGTGTGGAAGACACGGATGGAGTTCTGGGATCCTGGCTTCTGCCTGGCTCAGCCCTGGCTATTGTGGGCATTTGAGAAGTTAACCTCAGGGCCAGTGCTGTGGTGTAGCGGATAAAGCTGCCACTTGAAGTACTGGCATCCCATTTGGTCACCAGTTGCGACCTGGCTGCTCCACATCTGGCCCAGCTCTCTGCTAATGCACCGGGGAAAGCAGTGGAAGATGGCCTAAGTTCCTGGGCCCCTGTACCCACGTGGGAGACCTGGAAGAAGCTCCTGGCTCCTGGTTTCAGATTGGCCCAGCTCTGGCTGTTGCAGCCATTTGGGGGCGTGAACCAATGAGTGGAAGACCTCTCTCTCTCTCTCTCTCTCTCTCTCTCTCTCTCTCTACCTTTCAAATATTTTTTTTTTTTAATTTTAAAAGCTGGTTTTTAAAAAGTCCTCCCATTGGCTCTCACTTCTCCAAGAGGAAATGATTCTGTACAAGACAACAGGTCCTCCAAGACCTGGCCCCACTCTCTCTGTGATCATCTTTCTCTGCCCTCATTCCCCATCCCACTCCCTCTTGTTCTTGGCTCAGCTGCAGCAACCTCCTGGCTCTGAAGCCTTGAGGACCACACAGGCACCTGTCCTCTCTGAGCACATCCTTCACAACTGTGGTTAAAGATCTTGTGGAGACAGGCCCACAGTCTCTCAGTGGCTGTTCTTTGGGTAGACCTCAGTTTGCTCATTTGTAAATGGAGGAAGTGGAATAAAGGGTCTGTCTGACATGCTACAGTTCTGACACTTGCCTTTTGGGATGCGCAGCTCCAGACAGATGAACCTATGGTGTAAGAAGGCATGAAATGATAAGGGGAAGGTGAATGGGATAGAGTTCTGCAGTGCTCCGAAAGCAAGCCATCTCTTCCAGCTGCCAGAATTGGAGGAGGCCTCCTGGACAAGCTGGCTCCTAAAGTGCGGGTAGGATTTCTTCACAGAAAACCAATGAACTGCTCAAATGGGATCTGGTTCTAGTTTCTTCTTAGATTAAAACTCAGGCTTTGGGGCCAGTGTTGTGGTGCAGTAGGTTAAGCCTCCACCTGTGATGCTGGCATCCCATACGGGCACCAGTTCAAAACTTGGCTCCTCCACTTCCAATCCAGCTTCTTGCTAATGTGCCTGGCCTGGGAAAGTAGTGGAAGATGGCCCGACTGCTTGAGTCTCTGCACCCACATGGGAGACTGAGAAGAAGCTCTTGGTTCCTAGCTTCAACCTGACCCAGCCCCAGCCATGTGGCCGCTTGGGGAGTGAACCAGTGGGTGGAAGATTGTGTCTCTCCTCCTCTACCTGTAACTCTGCCTTTCAATTAAATAAAAAATATTTTTAAAGCTCTGGCTTCTGCTTAATTTGAGTAAGTTGAACATCTCCCTGCTTGAAAAACATCATAGAAAATGGCCATACCATCAGTGATTCAGAGCCTCTCTGGCACACACGGTGCTGCTACTGGCAATGAACTGACCAAGATTCACAATACATCAGAGTTGTGCCAGCCAACAGGTAAACTGAAAGATCTCTCCCTTGCTATTGTCATAAATGTGCAAGTATTCGTTTATACTAGATTCCACTCTTGTACAGGGGCAGTATTTGTGCCTGTATCATCTTGGGATCCTCAATGATGTAGCATGGTAAACTCAAAGAACAAATATTCCTGAAAATTTTGAGCACTCTGCTTGCCTTAATGTGCACATCGGGGAAGAACAATTAGCAAGGTCATTAATCAGGACTCCACTTAATTGTTAAAGCTAATTGCCTATTAAGTAAGGCAAGCCTTATTTCCTTAATCAGGGGGTTACAACCTGAACATGTTGGTGAAATCTGAGACCCTGATGTGAAAGACAAAATGGATGAAGTTCAAGCACAAAGCTGAAATCCCAGGGTCTCTCATTTACTCCTGTTTATTGTGGTGTTTAATCAAGGTACAGTCTTTACATAACAAACTTCACAGGGGAAACACAGAACCCTAGGCTGTGGTTTGCATCACTTTCTTTCTATAACAGACGTTCACTCTGGTTACTGACTCAATGTTTGTGCTCCTGCTCAGATTCATAGGTCGAAGTCCTAAACCCCAGTGTGGCTATAATTGGAGATGTGACCTTTAAGGAAGTAATTAAATTGAGATGAAGTTATAAGAGGGGAGCCCTGATCTGATAGGGTTAGCATCCTTATAAGAAGAGACACCAGAATGCTCTGTGTGTGTGTGTGTGTCTGTCTGTCTGTCTGTCTCTCTCTCTTTCTCCACATACACATACCAAGGAGAGGTCATGTGGATAGGCAGCCATCCTCAAGCCAAGTAGAAAACTGAATAGGCTGTCACAGTGATCATGGACCTCTACCTTCCAGAACTATGGGAAATTATGTTTCTATTGCTTAAGTCACCCTGCCTGGTGTTTTATTATAACAGCCTAAGCAGATGACGACAACGTCAGTACATTCTCTCATAAATAGGTCCAACATTGAATTCTCAGATACGCTGATACAGAACTTCTATTCCAAGATATGGCTTAGCCCAGGGATTTCCAGAAACTTCTGATTCCCCAACTGACCAGCTCTCTCTTAGTTCTGTACTACTACAAGTATTACATAAAATTGAGACTTTCTCTTTTTGCACAACATTATCTAGTTACCAATGATTCATTTCCTATAGCCATCATTTATTTATTTATTTTTGACAGGCAGAGTGGACAGTGAGAGAGAGAGAGACAGAGAGAAAGGTCTTCCTTTTGACGTTGGTTCACCCTCCAATGGCTGCCGCGGCCGGCGCGCTACTGCCGGCACACCGCACTGATCCAAAGCCAGGAGCCAGGTGCTTCTCCTGGTCTCCCATGCAGGTGCAGGGCCCAAGGACCTGGGCCATCCTCCACTGCACTCCAGGGCCACAGCAGAGAGCTGGCCTGGAAGAGGGGCAATCGAGACAGAATCCGGCGCCCCGACCGGGACTAGAACCTGGTGTGCCGGTGCCGCAAGGCAGAGGATTAGTCTATTGAGCCATGGCTCTGGCCGCCATAATTTATTTAGATATGAAAACACATCCTAGCAATTTTGGATGATGAAAGTTGTTATAGTAACCAAAGACTATAGACTTTATGCTGGTGTATGTGTGTCTAAGAAGGAGAGTGAGAACCAACAAAAAGCCTTCAAATCTGCCTTTTCTAACATGACACAATATTGTGTTCCAGTCAGGGATCTCCAGGAAACAGAATCAATAGGAAATAAATAGATGAGTGAGAGAGAAAGAGAGAGAGAGAGAGGCAGAGGGATTTACTATGAAGAATTGGTTCATGTGATCATGGAGGCAGAGGAGTCTCAGGATCCACCTCCTGCTGTCTGCACACTAGAAACCTAGGTGGTGTAATTCCAGTCTGAGTCTACAAATTTGAGAACCAAGTGAGCCAATGGTACAAGTCCTATTCTGAGGGCAGAAGATGAATTTCCCAGCTCGGAAACAGGAAGGAAAAGGGAAGAATTCTTCTTTCCTCCACTTCCTATTCTATTCAAGCCCCCAGCAGATGGTATGATGCCTATCCACCTCAGGGAGGGCCATCTACTTTACTGAGGGCTTT
Organism: Sylvilagus floridanus; assembly: GCA_949820135.1. NCBI lineage: Eukaryota > Metazoa > Chordata > Mammalia > Lagomorpha > Leporidae > Sylvilagus > Sylvilagus floridanus. Next base: position 67,952,546 of record OX463239.1, read on the forward strand.
GATTCAAATGCCCATCTCGGGCAGTGTTGTGGTGCAGCAGGTTAAGCCAGCACCTGCAGCACCAGCATCCCATATGAGCAACAGTTCGATTCCCGGATGCTTCACTTCCCATCCAGCTGCCTGCTAACTAGACTGGGAAAGGAACCAAAGATGGCCTCACATGGGAGGCACAGATTGAGTTCTGGGCTCCTGGATTCTGCCTGATCCAGCCCTGGCTCTTGCAGCCATTTGGGGAGTGAACCAACAGATGGAAGATCTCTCTCTCTCTCTCTTCTTCCCCCTCCCTCCCCCTCTCTCTTCACTATGTTTCTCTTTCACTCTGTCTCTGTAACTCTGCCTTTCAAATAAACAAATAAATCTTTAAAAAGTTGCTCATTTCATCTGGAAACATCCTCACAGACACACTCAGAAATAATGCTTAACCTAGGCATCCCATTGGCATAGTCAAGTTAACACATCACACTCTCAAGCAGTCTTTGGGGGATATTTGGGGACATAGAAGACTTTTAGCATTGTGTAGAATGAATCCAAATTCCTCAGTTCATAGTAGTAGATGCCATGTGACTAACTTTCACCCCTGCAGTCATTAAAGCTAGCTAAGAAAGTTGTAAAGTTAATTGCATTCATCTCCTCAGGCCCAGAGTGTCCAAAGCATTTTTATTCTCAGTGTTCACCTTGTGTCACACTGCAAATGCCATCTTGGGCCCCAGGGCTCTGAGTAGGCAGCTGGAGGTCCTTTTTCATTTATTCTGAAGGCTGGTTTTCCAGTTATCACAGTAATGTTCTTTTATTTTAAGTTCTCTTAGTTTGGAAGCTGAGGCAATATTGTATGGCAAAAAAGAATGGGTTTTGAAGTTGTTATATTCTCAGTTTTATCGCTCACTTTCTTTCTAGAATCAGCTTTCTTACTTGCAATGTAGAGATAGCAGTACCTAAGTTTGCTGTGCATTTAACAATGATAATAGCTAATCTACATCACTGGATATTTGGGAGTTGGTCAGAGTTAAATCAGAGAAACACAAACACTATAAGAGCTATAGAATCAAGCATTTATAGGAATCAGGACTCTGGCAATTCTAAGAGCACGTGGAGATCTCCTCCAGGCTGTGTCCCCTACATCTGGTGTTGGGTCTGAGGCTGACACCCTTAGCTGGGTTGGCCACTGGAATAGAAGCGTCGACATGGACTGGAGGCAGAAAGGACACACTGGAGCCCAGGAGGATAGAGTGGAACTGACATCTTTCTCTGCAGGCCCACATCTTCCAGGCCCTAGTTAATACTGCTTTTAGACAAACCAGCCACATCAGGAGACTATCAGAAAACTTCCTGCACTAAACCTACTCTTGTCTGGATAGACCATGCACCGTACTACCGTATACATATTCTCATGGTGAAAGTAGGAAATTGTATAGTAAACTGTCAACAGCACACCACACTTGTTTAACAAATGTGAGATGAAAAACAAAGGAAAAATCACACAGGTTCAGTGCTGCCTTCTACTTATTAACATGGAATCACATTCAAACCCTAAACTTGCTCATTAATAAAATGTACATTTACTTTTTGCTTCATGTGAAATATGCAATACATAAATTACTCCACCATATGATAATCAATTATGGAAGAAGTTTCTAGAAATCTAATTAATCATGGGCATGGGAACAAACTATCAAGAACACATTTATCAATCTACTAGTCATCAATCCCTTCTGACCTTTCAATATTGCATAATGTCACTTTCAAAGCTTTTCAATACTTTTAAATTTCTTTTTTTGAGAAACAAGACATTTAAAATTAGATTAAAATATATAAAAGTATACAGTAAAGATTCCCATGCAATCTCCTATCTGATCAGGTTCTTTTTGCCTCCCCCAAATAGATAACATTGTAACCAGCTTCTTGTATGTTCTTCCAGGCACTCTTACCCACATATGAGCCAAGACAAACATACAATCGCCTCACTACCAATCTTTCCATGCAAATGGTAGAAGAGTCTGCACACCATTATTTTCCATCTTGTTCTCTCTCCCTCTCTCCCTCCCTCCCTCCGTTTCTTTGTTCAAAAGAAGCAGCACAAATGAACCTGACCCCTGGATTTGGACAGCCTGGAGTCCTCCCCATTCCATGGAGCCAATATACACAGGCATTGTCATGAGTAAGCCGCCTCCTCTGCCAGCGACGTTAGTGAGTGTGACCAACGCTCCATGTTCCATCATGGAACTTGAGCTTTAAACCCATGCCACACTGTGCCCAGCTGCACACTGGTGGCTCATGCACTCTGCTCGCCCAGACACCTGGAGCTGAGTCCACCCCAAGTAGCTTTTCTCCCAAGACAAAGCTCCCTTCGTGGTTCTAATGAAGCCCAATTCATGTCTTGGGTTAGCTCTCCTTAATGACATCTATTGATGTTGAAAAATGCTCAAAGGGACTGCTGGCACTTGCAGTTGCCAAACAGGCAGGTTTGACATGATGGCCACTGGAGAGATGCACACAGGCCAGATGGTATGTCACAGCATATGTTAATGACCAGGACAGCCTGAAGACACTCTGCATGTGCATGGCCCATGGCAAAACCTCCACCTGGGATCAAAGGGATGAAAGCAGAGCACACTGGCCCTGAGCCCTGCAGTGCCTCTGGGGAGGAGGTGGGCAGCCCTGGGTATGCCCTCAGGGGGCGGGGCAAGGGCCTTTCCTCTAGCATGAGTACACTTGCTTTTGGAGTCTGTGTCCTTCTGCTAGGCGCATGAGAAGAAGCATGTACTCGCCCTCCGTGTGGGACAAGTCACAGCTGAGGAATCCCACAGGGGCCTGGAAGGCCTGACACCTTTCTGTTTTTAAGTGAATCCATAAAAGCACTGGGAAGCTTGGGAATTCATCCCAAGTCTTTCACATGGATCCCTGGTAACAGCAACTTGGTTTCTAAACTGAAATGAATGCATGTGCATGTGTGTGTGTATTTTGCAACTTCACATGCCCACATGAATGTAGAGTTCCGTTGACTTGACACTCTTTCAATTCTGCCAGTTTTGAAAGACTCCCAGGGTCATTTTGATAATGTGACAACCAAACCCTCTTGTTTAAAAGCCCAAAGACAGAACTGCCTTACTCATACTAATCATAGTAATAGCCAACACTTACTGATTACTTACTGGGAATCTATCACTTTGCTAAGCACCTTAGGCCCATCATCTCATTTAATCTCCATCAACAACACTGTGACATAGGTTCTATTATTACTCAAGTTTTACAGAAGAGGGAGCCGAGAGTCAGAGGGGTTAAGTGTCACACAGCACATCCAAAGGAGAACCAGGATATCTTAGAGGCTCTGTTGTCATCAAATGTCACTGTGGAGCCTCGTTTTTGTCACAGGTCAGTTAACAATCTTAGCACTTCTTGTTTGCTAACAAGGTCAGGCAAGAGAAAAATTTCCCTTTGGGTTTAGCCATCTGCTGGTTCTAGAACTCTTTACCTTGAAATTGTACTCTCTCCTGAATATCAAGCCTTGCTTCTTTAGTCCAATGTGGAAAATGTCAGTTAAGCACTGGGAGGCTACGCATTCCCAAGGGACATCTGCATTACTCCCTGGGTAACTCCCCCAGAAGTTCTCCCAGCCCCACTGGAAGCATCTCAGTTCCTGCCTCAGCCCTGGCTAGAGGACACGCTCTCTGTATGGCAGTGGTCCTGTGACTCTCTCACCCCCAGGAGCTGTTGGACAGCAGGAACCTGGTGACATTCACCTTCGTATTCCCTGCATCTGGCCCAGAGCTGTGGCTCCATAGATAAGTGAAAGGCCTCTGTGGGACCCGCACGATGGCAGCCTGCCTCTCCCTGTTGTCCCAGCTTCCACAAGAGGCATTTCTGAGGGGCCTGCTGAGCACTATCAACTTCTGCCAAATCCCTCGTCTAGGACGTGCTGCTCCATGGTGGGGAAGTGGGGTTCTTGTGCCCGACTCAGAATCACCCAGTCCACGCCACAGCTCCTGAACAGCATCAGAAGAAGGGAATTTGATGCCCCAAGGAACTTCATCAGTGGTAAAATGTAGACTTTTAGGCCACAACGGGTTTCACTTTCCCTTCCTTCCCTGTGCTGTGACTGGGAGACAGGGGTCAGGAAACTCTGGGAATTCAGTTTCCAGTGGTTGTGGTCTGCTATTAAGAGCTGTCCTTGCTGATAAAAAACACCAGAGATTCTCTACCTTTGTTATAAAACGAAGATCAGTTGTATACTTCAGGTCAGTTGCTTTTGCACAAATTTCAGGTTAAATTAGGACTTCATGAATATTTTTCAGGTACTGTTGGACTAACTCTGAAGTTAGAATTTCAGGCATATCCAACTGTTTCCCAGAGTGAACAATTTTTCTTTGCGATCCTAGTGTATCACTCAAACACCATATTGTCCAAAATCGAATGACTTAAGGACTGTCTCCAGCAGAGGAGCCCTACATTAGCATGCCAATGAAATTTCTAAGAGAACAACGTTAGAATAGATGCAATCATCCAATGCTACCATTGTCTTCCCTTTACTCAGCAGCTGATGCTCAATCTAACAAACTTGCACACCCGTCCTTCAAGACCCATCTTAATGCCACCTCCTCTGAGCATCTTGCCTGGCTCCACCAGTCCCAGTTGGATGTCATCACCTATCACAGCACTGCCATTTCCCATGTGACCTATTTGTCTGTCCCATGAACTCCCTAGCTGTTTTTATCACTTTCATCTTTTGAATGGAAAAGTATTACAGACTCAAGAGAGAAGAAGGAAGAGGATGGGGAAGGAGAAGCAGGATATCAAATAAGCACTTTCCCCTTCCAACTCAGATCTCCTGTACTGGCCAGAAACAAACTCTCTGCATAGGTGTTTGTGCCTCTTCCTGAATTCATTGATGTGAGGACAAACAGATATAGGCATATATGTTCCTGTTTCCTTCTTTAAGAAATAAACACAAATACAGCAATTCTTAATCACTGTGGTATTCTGACACTAGACTCAGTGCTAGGAATACAGCAGGTGCTCAGGCACTAGGAGCTGACTGAGTTGGGGGTTATCTGGTCCTTTGTCTCTCTGCTCCCTCTCCCAGCTTTCCCTGGAATCTAGACCGTCCCTTTTCTGTGTGATGCTCTCCCATCCTCCCTCCCCCACCTCTACTATGTCACATACCAGGGAGGCAAAACTCAAAGCAGTTAATTTTACTACCTAGAGGCAGGAGCTCCATAAAAAGACAACAGAAGATTAATTCTCATGGGTAAAATACACACTGGTTTCAATTTTCTCTACTGCAGTATCCACTGATGGTGGCAGATAATGGAGAACTAATCACACCTTCAGCTGGACTCGTGGTAAGTCTTCCTTACTGTAAACTCAGGAATATAAAGATGACAAAGCGAAGATGCCCCTGGCTTAGCAGTACAGAGTCCCACCAGGAACATGATTAATAGGACTTTTATTATCGATATTTTAGAGACTGAAGTGCTTCACTGGTTGATCCCGTCATTTCCGTTTTGCTTTGTTTTGCCTTCTTTTTCCACCTGAGTATCCCCAGCAGATTCATAACTTTTCACAGAGGCATCTAATTTCTTAACCTCAAAGCAGAAGAGAAACATTTTTCAAATTCTGCTATGATCGCCAAGGGGGCGGGGTGTTGTAGAATCTCTATACTTAGATGAATTAAACTCAGACCTTCTTGGGGTGGATGTGTGGGCTGCCCAGAGAAAGATGAAGGTTAACGTAGTTTAAGAATGAAATATAGACCATCCTGTGCAAAACCACTGTGTTGCAGTTTAATTAAAAGTATTCATTAAAGTGGTGCCCCATCCAGGGTAATTAGTATGCGTAATTTATGCATTCCCTAATACACAAGGGCAGCAGCCTGAATAATAAACTCAGGTTAACCTTAAGTGGAAGAGATTGAATGGTCAGATGTTTATTTAGCTCAGGTTTGCTCCCGAGTTAAGGTTAAAGAGGTGAAATTCAGTTACAGTTAATTAATTAATTTCTCAGGTTTCTCCATGAAAATCCTGCCTGTTCCATGGAGTAAAAGTTCTGTCGATGGCAGACAGCACTCTTTTTATCCATTGGCTAGTCTCTCACATGTCCTCTAATGAGTTAGCAACCTTTTGAAGGATTTAAGGGAATTGCAAAGAGAGAAAATATAAGCCCCCAAACAAAACAAAGCCCAAGCGATGAGCAAATCTGGGGTATGTGCCACAGATTTAGGGGGGATGCCACTGGCAGAATCAACGTGTTGGGGCTGACTAGGATAAGGGTGTCCAGTTTTGCTCAGTTGGGGTAAACACATGTTTAGGAATTCCTTGATGTATTTGAGTTTCATAAATTTCTACTGACAATCAAAGCAAGAGTCAACACCTGTCACAGTCTGAACCAGTGCTTATACACTTTCTGGTCATTCCCTTTTCACAGAAACTTTTCATTATGAGGTGGGCATTTGGTGTAGTAATTAAGGCACCATTCCTTGGGGCACTCATAGAGTGCCTGGGTTCAAGTCTGGTCCCGTCTCTTCACTGAGCTTCCTGCTAATGTGCACACTGGGAGGTAACAGGTAATGGCTCCACTAGCTGGGGCCCTGCCATGCACACAGGAGATCTGGATTAAGATCCCAGCTCCTGACTTTGGCGTGGCCCAGTCCTAGCTGTTGTGGGCATTTGGGGAGTGAACCAAAGGATGGGAGACAGCACTCTGTGTCTATCTGTCCATGGGTCTCTCTGCCTTTCAAATAAAGACAATGAATAAATAAAAAAGGAAAGACTTCATCATGCCCCAATTCTGTGATGTAATTTTTGTAGAATTAAACTTGAAGAGTTCAAAATTATGCAATTAATTGTATTCAGCTTCAATTACAAGGACTTATTAATCAAGTACTTTGGCAAGACACCTGGCGCCCTGCAAAAGGATAGTGATGAGAAGCGGCTAGACCAGGGAAACTTACTGGTTCATGTAAGCAAGCTAATGAGGTGAATTGTTATTGATTGACTGCTTCATCGGTGGCTGCACTGAGGTAGGAGGGCTGAGGTTTAGGAGCTGGAGTACGTCAGAAAAAGTCTAAAGTAATTTGGGGCAGGGGACAGGAAAGAGTGGGGACTATAACAAGATCAACAAAATCTGTCAATCATCTGATTTTTACGAAGTATCGATTATGTCAAAGTACTAGGCTAGCCTCTGGCCTCATATGGACCTGAGCGTAAGAGAGCAGTGTTCTCCCTTCACTCGCTCCCTGACTGCCCAGGATGCATGATCTAGTTGAATGTTAGTACAGAAACAAAAACAACTACGACAGGTCAACAGGACAGTTGACTGTAGAGTCACATGAAGCTAAGCAATGGACATCATTAACCTGAGATCATTTCAAACTTTGCAGAGCAGCCTTTCCTCCAGTCCAGATCTTTCCAGGGGCTGCCAACAACGCCTTTCCCTCTGTGCACATGGTGTGCACATGGCCCAGGCGAGGTATTCTGATCTCGTCTGCAGGGAGACATCCAACAGGCAAGAAAGGCATCTGGCACCGAGTCAGCCATGGACTGTGCCTGACGGCCTGCTGAGATTCCTGGGGCTGCCATAGCTCCTTCCAAGAAAGTGATTTGTCATCGCTCCCATTTTGTGAACTTAATAATGTCTGGGCAAAATCTTATTGGATGTTTGTTAACCAGCGTTAGTTTCTGAGGCATGAAATCAAAGATTCCTGGTAAAGACAATGAATGCTCCCACAATTCAGGGAGGAAATGTAGTTGGAATGATATTGAAGAATTGTGTAGAGAGGTAGCAGGTACATTGGATATAAAAATAGGCAACCCTGCAGGACACACAATAAACATCCCCATCTTACAGATGGTACAACTGAGGTCCAGGAAAATTATATGAATCACCTGAGGCCATGATGCTAGCCAATGGCAAAGCTGAGACTTGAACCTAGGACTTCCAGATCTCAAAAGCAGGTTCTCTACCTGCTCTAGCTTCTGGCCTTGGGCATATCGCTTAGCTTCTATGGCTCTGACTTTTTTAGTGGTAAGCCTTGGATGGTAACAGCTGCCCTGACTTCCCCTGCAGGGCTGTTGTGATGATCAAAGAGGAGTCTCCATGAAAGCACTTTGAAGCCTGTCACACTCTCCAAGTACTTGTAAAGGCTTCCTACTGTTAGGTGGGGCTCCAGCCAGAATGGACAAGCTTCTGAGAGGTGACAAGGAAGGGGCTGGTGCAGGGCATGAGCCCAGGAAGAGGACACCGGGGCACTCCTGGGACATAAAACAGAGGTTGGGACCAGCAGGTTGGGGGCAATGGTTCGTGATCCACCAATGCAGAACACCAAGTCCTGGAGCCTGGATGCTGCATGTCGGAAGCAGTTGTTGGGAAGGCCAATAAAAGGAGGTGCTACTTTGCAGGTGGTGAGTCAAGGGAAAGTCTTATCTTCAAGCAGCAGGGGCATCTGCATATTTGTCACCTCATCAGATCTTCACAAGTGCAAGGGTCGGTGTCATGCCCATTTCACAAGCTGAGGCTGTGAGCTGAAGAAAGCCACCCGGTGCCAGAGTGCAAACTACAGGAGCAGATTTAAAACCGGGTTTCACAGAGTTTTGTGCACAGTCTTTAGCTTCCTCGACCACTCCCTCCCACCTTCTCTCTGTACCCACAACTCATTAACTGGAAAGCAAATGTTCAAGGGTAGTCTCACAGAATGGACATGCTGTGTGGCTTTAGATCAACCACCTAACCTCTCTGTAATTTAGGCTTCTTTACTGGCACAATGATCTGGCTGAACTCTAAAATCCTTCCATTTGCATAAGTCTCTAGCTTCAGAATCAGCCCCAGGGCTCCACAGCTGCATCCTAAGCAACAGGGGGCTGGGGATACCACTCAAAGGAAACCCCTCTTCTGGTGACGCACCCATTGTCAGATCACGGTTTTCACTGATCAGATCAGTCCCTTAGTACATGGTGATCCGAGTGCTTCTCGGTAAGGGATAAGGAGCCCCCAGTCAGCTTACTGTTCTTCACCTAGGAGGTCATTGCCCCTCTAGTTTTCCATTTGCCCTGTTACCCACTTCTCCATTAAGACTAGCACATGTTAGCCCAAGGAATAAGAAGGGAGAAAGGGGAATGAAACCAGTTACCCAGAGTGAGAGGTGGTAATCGTGGTCAATAACACAAGCTCCCACTAAGCTCCACTTTGCATGTTCTGCTTGGCAGAATTACTGTGCACCAATAAGACCTTACCCCATTCTAAGAGCACAAAAAGCACCCTCCCCGGAAGAGCTCCGCTTTGAGTAAATTCACAAACGTTAACCTTGAGAAGAATTTCCCACAGATGATATTTTTCGCTGCAATTTTCTGTCCCTCTTGCATGAGACTGTAAACTCCATAGAATGGACACAGTAAATAATTCTTGTATGTTCCAGTTTTTACTCAAACAAGGTTCATAAAACAATTCGAGTCTGGTAAGTTTTAAACAGGGGTGAGACATGAAGAGGGGAGTGGACAAGAACACCCTGGTCTTCCAGGTCAGTTTTATACGAGTTCACGCTGAAGCAACTGGACACAGCGCCCCGGCACACACAGCCTGGGCTCTGGGTTCAGACTAACACTTGCTACCCCAGCCCTTTCATTGTTGAACTGGATGACCTTGCCCAAGTCACTGAATCTAACTGACTCTCAGTTTCTGCATGCAAAATATGGATCACAACGTACAGGACCGCTCTGAGGAATTATTGTTACCATGTCTGCAAGACCATCTAACAAGGGGCAGGCATTTGGTCCAACAGCTAAGAAGCTGTTTAGGAAATCTGCATTCCATAAAGGTGTACTCAGGTTTGATTCTCAGCTCTGCTAATGCAGACCCTGGGAAGCAGTAGTGATGGCTCTAGTAATTAGGTCTCTAACCAGATGGGAGACCTGGAGTGAGTTCCTGGCTCCCAGGTTAATCTGGCCCAGTCCTGGTGGTTCTGGACATTTGAGGAGTGACTCAACAGATGAGAGCCCTCTGCCTATCAAATATAAATAAATAAATAAATAAATAAATAAATAAATAAATAAATGGAGTACCTGATAAAATGAGGTACTTACTGTCTTATTGCCCAAAGTTGTACTGTCCAATAAGGTAGGCACAAGACATGGGTATCTGTGGTGGAGCATTTGAAATGCTGCTGCTGTGATTGAAACTTAAAATTTTAATTACATTTAAACTTAATCTACTTAAATTTAAAAACAGAAAAATTTAAAAAGCAATATCAAATCCTTTTCTCTTAGACATAACTTTGTCTTACTGGTAATGCAACATTTTCCTGTAACCGTTGCATGGAATAAGTAGTGTTTGTTTCAGGCTCCAGTGTTGTATTCAGAATTACACATGAACACATTGCTGATTCAGTCAGAAGACAGATTGATTCAGTTCAGATCATTTTCCTATGCATTAATGGAACATTATAATGTGTTTGCTTGCATGTTTTATGTACAAGTTCAAGTTCAAGTTACAGTGATTCCTATGTAAAGTGTAATTGGTAATTAAGTTGAAATAGCTATTTTAATTATAGTCAAATTATGTTTCTAGTTTAAAAAATAAGAACAATTTTTAAAACTGAAAATGAAGGCATACGGCTGATATAGATCTGAGCAGCTACATAAAAGGCTGTGGTAGGAGCAGAATCAGAAGAGAAACAGTAAGAGAGGCTGGGAGAAACGGAATGGTCCGGATTTCACAACACATGGCAACTGCAGTTGGCTACCAGAGCTAAACAGAAGCCTGTCATGTTTTAATAAAATGACAATAAAGCAAACGATGCTAAGAGCACTTTAAAACAAATACACATGGGGCCGGCACTGTGGCATAGCAGGTAAAGCCACCACCTGCAGTGCCGGCATCCCATATGGACACCAGTTCGAGTCCCAGCTGCTCCACTTCTCATCTAGCTATCTGCTATGGCTTGGGAAAGCAGAAGATGGCCCAAGTGCTTGGGCCCCTGCACCTGTGTGGAAGACCCAGAGGAAGCTCCTGGCTCCTGGCTTCAGATTGGTGCAGCTTATGGCCATTTGGGGAGTGAATCAACAGATGGAAGACCTCTCTCTCTCTCTCTCTCTGTCTCTCTCTCTGCCTCTCTGTAACTTCGCCTTTCAAATAAATAAAATCTTTTTAAAAAAAATTTAAAAAAACAAATACACATTGATAAGAAGTTTCCTCTCAACAGATAAAAAAGGAAAGAAATGAGTCACTTGAAATCAGAACTAAAAATACAATAAAATGTTCTCAAACAATTTGGGTAGGATATGAGTTTGCAGCTTTGCTCAGATATAAAATGGCTTGACTTCTACAAGAAAAAAAAAAGAAAACCACATTTAGATGGAGAGACTGTGAAAGAAATCATCTCAGTTATAGAAATTTTGTTAGAAAACGATAAGGAAAAAACCGAAATATATTTTTCAAATAATGACAAATGTCAGTGAAGCCACCAAACAAGTGATTATAGCATATATGAGTAAGAATGTCAAAGACCAATCAGTAAAAAGGTGAGAAATTTGAGGTTTGTTTTGTTTTAAGCTTTAGATACATCATATAGAGGCACTATCCAGTTAATACTGTAGGGACATTTTTCTCGAAGGACTTTCAAACTTACTTAGAAATGTTGTCTATTTCTGTCCTCAAAAAAAATCTAATTCAATCTGCAGACAATTTTGAATCATTTAAAAATTTCAAAGAGTTTCAGCTCTATGTGAAAAAATTAGTCTTTCTCAAGAAAGACAATGGGCCAGCTCTGTCAAGTCAAAATGCTGGATTTGGAGCTTGCATTTGGCCTACCAGTAAAAACCCAGGCACTCTACATCAGAGGGCCTGATTCTAGCCTCCTGCTGATGTGCCCTGTGGGAGGCAGCTGGCAATGGCTCAGGAGCTTAGGATCCTGCCACCCACCTGGCAGACCTGGGCTGAGTTCTGGCTCACAGTTTCAGTCTGCCCAGTCCAGGATGTTACAGGCTTTTGGGGTGTGGAGCAGCAGATGGGGAACACTCTTTCTATGTCTCTGCCTCTCAAATAAATAAATTAGTAAAATCGGGATTTATCAGAATTTTGAAAGCAGTGAGGTTACCCTTATTGATTCATTCCACTGTGTGATATATATTGAGAATAACTGCACTAAATTTTCTTATGAAGTGTCATGGACTTAACTGTTAAAACAATGTAGTATACACATTATACAAATCACCAGTTCATGGAACTGCTGAAAGAATGAATTTAATGATCACATGCTTTACCAACATTCAATGCTTGAGTCAAAGAAGAGTTTCAAACAATTTACAGTAGGACCGACATGGTGGCACAGTGGATTAAACTGTGGCCTGAGACACCAGCATCCCATATGAGTTCCAGTTCAAGTCCCGGCTGTTCCATTTCCAATCCAGCTCCATGATCTTGCATTTGGGAAGACAGTGGAAGATGCCCCAAATCTTGGAACCCTGCCACCCACATGGGAAACCTGGATAAAATTCCAAGTTCCTGGCTTTGGCCTTGCCCAGTGCTGGTCATTGTGACTATGTGGGGAGTGAACCAATGGATGGAAGACCCCTGCCCCACTCTGCCTGTTCTTCCATTGCTTTCCTTTTGAAATAAATACAATCTTTTCCAAAGAATGAAGCATGATTTGTTTTCTCAATTATGTCACATTGCATATGAATCTAAAGTTAAATTCTATGGGAGGCCAAAAGTATTTGTGTTGGTATTGAAATTTTTCACCAAGCAAATTAATGTTTGCACATCTTTAAAATGTGAACCAAGAGGCATATTTTAATTGTATTCAATAGTGTTAAGTAACTTCACTGCAAAAACAACAAGTAAAACGTGAACATCAGTTTGTTGATAAGTAGAATTGCTAAATGTTAATATTACTGGGTTAATACAAGTACTGATAAATTCACTTGGACAAAATGTAGCTTTTTTGTCTCTTTAACATCTGTTGTTTCAAAGGTTTTATAAATGTTATTTAAATTTTTACTATTTTTATTTATTTGAAAGGTAGAGAGAGAGAGAGAAGAGAAGAGAAGAGAAGAGAAGAGAAGAGAAGAGAAGAGAAGAGAAGAGAAGAGAAGAGAAGAGAAGAGAAGAGAAGAGAGAGACAGGAAAAAATTGGTCTATCTGCTGGTTCACCCCCCTAATGCCTGCAACAACTGGGGCTGGGCCAGGTACAAGCCAGGAGGTCCATTTGAGTCTCCCATGAGGGTGACAGGGATCCAATCATTTGCACCATCATCTGTTGCCTTCCAGGCTGCACATTGCAGGAATTAGGATTCAAAGTGGAGTTGGGACTTGAACCCAGGCCCTCTGATAAAGGATGTGAGCTTAATGACTGTGCTAAAGGCTCTCCCCATTTATGTAGTTTTAAAATTGACATGGTTTTTCTTCCAAGTCAAGTCAATGTTTTGAAGCAAAAGGATGAACTAGTTTTACAAATATAAATGCAAAGATTAAGGCAAAATAATTATTAGTACAAGGTTCAGTAATCAGAAAATGTTTAAGTATTTGAAACAACTTGGATATGTGTCTCTCCTTCAGTTGTAGATTTTATGAAACCTAAACACAGATAAACTATTTCTCAATTGATATTTGTGTAAGAATAAAATACACAGCAGATTTCAAATACTGTGAGGAATGAAAAGAATATAAAATATCTAATTAATACCTTTCTCTGAAGGGAGGAGAGAACCTCCACTTTGACTATGACCCTGTCAGAATAAGATTGAAGTCAGCGAACCCTAAAGGCTTCCATAGCCTTGGCAACTCATGACTAGAGCCTAGGGAGATTACTGAGGCCATAAACAAGAGTGTCAAATTGTTAAATCAACTTCAGGAGTCACTGTGTACTTACGTCTCATGTGGGATCTGTCCTTAATGTGTTGTCCAATGTGAAGTAATGCTATAACTAGCACTGAAACAGTACTTTACACTTTGTGTTTCTGTGTGGGTGCAAACTGATGAAATCTTTACTTAGTATATACTGAATCAATCTTCTGTATATAGATAATTAAAAATGAAAAAAAAATCTTGGTGTTAAATTGGAAATTGCCTAGAAAATTAATCAATTTTTTAAAAAAATATATCATGTAGGATCTCTGTCCTTAAAGTGCTATACATTGTGAATTAATACTATAACTAGTACTCCAACAGTATTTTTCACTTTGTGTTGCTATGTGAGGGCAAACTGTTGAAATCTTTACTTAATATATAGTAAACTGATCTTCTGTATATAAAGAGAATTGAAAATGAATCTTAATGTGAAGCAAGGGGAGAGGGAGTGGGAAAGGGGAGGGTTGCGGGTGGGGGGGAATTTATGGAGGGGGAAGCCATTGTAATCTATAAGCTGTATTTTGGAAATTTATGTTCTTTAAATAAAAGCGTTATAAAAAAAACAAAAAAAATATCTAATTAATTTTTTATATTTATTATATGTTGAAATGATCATAGCTAGGATACACTGGTTTAAATAAATTATAATATTTAAATTAATTTTAGTTTTCTTTCTATTTATTTTAATTTTGCTTCCAAAAATTAAATTACATTTGTGACTTGAATTGAGTTTCCACGGGACAGTTGGAATCTGTAGGTACAAACACTATTCCGCATCTTAGGCTACTTTCTCCCATTCAGAAGGCTCCCAGAGTTCTCCTTTAAAGGATTCTACCTGAAAGATATCTATTCTGTCTTTAGAGGATTCAATCTGTCTTTATATCTTGTTTTTGTGTAGCACATTAAACAGCAGTTTCTTGGGAAAGAAAAATGCTTTTGAGCCTTGCAATTCTGAAAATGTCTTCTGTCCATACTCTGAGAGCTTGGTTGAATATAGAAACATGGGTGGGGACATATACAGTCATGCCTCACTTAATGACAGGGACATTTTCTTAGCAATGCATCTTATCAGGTGATTTCATCAACATACAAATAACAGAATGTACTTACACAAACCAACATGGTATACAGAAACAGTTGATAGGCCTACTTGAGGAATCAAGATATGCAGTAAGCATAGGTGTAGGAGGCTGCTACCACCATAGCATTATTTTACAGTAAACTTTTAATTTAATGTATTAAATATTTATTTGAAAGGCAGAGTAACAGAGAGAGAGAGAGAGAGAGAGAGAGAGAGAGAGATCTTCCGCTGCTGGTTCACTCCCCAAAAGCCCAAAAAAGTCAGAGCTGGGCCAGGCTGAAGCCAAGATCCAGGAACTCCATTCAGGTTTCCCACAAAGGTGGCAGAAGCCCAAGTGCTTCTTCCATCATCCGTGGCCTCCCAGGCACATTAGCCGGAACCTGGATTGGAAGTTCAGAGTACTCGGGACTCAAAACAGCACACTGACATTGGATGCAGGCATTCCAAGTGGCAGTCTAATCCATTGTGTAGCAACACCTATCCCTACACTAAAGAATTTAAGTAGAGGGGCTGGCACTGTGGTGTAGCAGGTAAAACCACCACCTGCAGTGCTGGCTTTCCATATGGGCACTGGTTCGGGTCCCAGCTGCTCCACTTCCAATCCAGCTCTCTGCTATGGCCTGAGAAAGCAGTAGAAGATGGTTCAAGTCCTTGGGCCCCTGCATCTGTGTAGGAGATCTGGAAGAAGCTCCTGGCTTTGGATAAGCACAGCTCCAGCCGTTTCAGCCAATTGAGGAGTGAACCAGCAGATGGAAGATCTCTCTCTCTCTCTCTCTCTGCCTCTTCTTTCTCTGTGTAACTCTGACTTTCAAATAAATAAATCTTTTTTTAAAAAATACCAATTTAAGAAGAACATTCTACAATAATAAGTAAAATTATAAAACAATAAAAAATGACAAAAAGTATATGACAGTGAACACATAAATTAGTAACATAGTCATTTACTATCATTACCAAGCATTATACACTGGATGGAACCTGTGTATGAGGTACTTTTTTACAATGGGCAGAGCAATAGGTCTGTTTCTACCAGCACTACCACAAAAGTGGGAAACACATGGTGATATGATGTCACCAGCACTATTAAGCTCACTAGGCCAGAGGGATTTGTCAGCAGCCTTATAATTTTGTGGGACCACCATGCCGTGTGGTTCACCAATGATGGAAGCTTCATTACGTGGTGTACAACTGTGTTTACTGATGAAGTCTGAATCTTGAGTCTTCACTTAAAACCCATTTTATTCTTCTCTCTTCCCCTCTGGAAGCATTTATGATTTTTCCCTTGTATTTTCAGTATCCTGAAGTCTCACAATAATATTCCATACTTGCTCCATTCTTTTCTGGAATTCATATTATTCAATTGTAGGATCAAATGATGGGGAGGTTCCATAATTTTATTTCATTAGTTTCATTTCCATTTTGGAGGGGGAGGACTTTGCCTTGCTTAATTTTAAAAAGATTGCCTCACCTTTATCTATCACACTTTCTACTGAATTTAATTTATATTCTATGCTTTTTTTAAAGAGACTGATAGAGAAAGCTTCCATTCACTTGTTCATTCCCCAGATGCCCACAACATTAGGGGCTGAAGATGGGAGCCGGGAGCCCTCTCCAGGTCTTCCATATGGTTGGTAGGAACCCATGAGCCATCACCCACAGCCCCCAAGGAGGTCAATTAGCAGGAAACTGGAATCAGAAGCAGAACCCTGGTATGATTTCAGAGGTGTACTCTATAGTTTGAATGTTTTTGTCTCCCCCAAAACTCCTGGTGAAAATCCCTAAGGCAATGGTGTTCAGAGGTAAGACCTAATGGGTGATGTTTAGTCCATAAGTGGACTAATTCCACTCAACAAAGGGCTTGTAGAGGGTTAGCTCTTTTCTCCTATGTGAGAAACAGTGGCTCCCCGACCCAGAGGATTCTGCAGTCAAGGTGCCATCTTGGAAGTAGAGACTAAGGTCTTACAAAACACCAACAATTTTGGTGCCTTGATCTTGCCAGCACTCAGGTTTGTCACATCTGCTGAATTAGTCATTGTCTTGTATGGCTATAAGTGGCCACATAAGACTAACTTGCCACTTATGTTATAGCTAGGGCCTGGCAAAGAGCCCAAGCCAATGATGGACAATGCCACTGTATCTCCTACATGGGTGACAGAGACCCAAGTACTTGAGCCATCATCTGTTCTCTCCCAGAGTTCCAATTAGCAAGAAGCTGGATCAGAAGTAGAGTGACTGAGACTCAAACCAGGCATTCCCATACTGGATGCAGTTGAACTTAGTGGCAACTTAACTGTTACATCATATTCCTGTCCTACCCTCATTTTTATTCTCTAATTCTTATCCATTCATTCCTACAGGAATAAACTCAAGTCTTTAAAGTAACTTAGTCAAGATATAACCGTTATAGGTGTGTAAACAGGTTTGGTTACCAAGATGCTTAACTCCAAGAAAATGTCCTGTTGACCAGATGATGGATGTTTGTATTCAACGTTCAGCTCATTTATTCATGAAAGAAATTCGTGCTCTTCTCCTTGCCTCCATAAAGGGGAAGAGACATATATACTGCCATCTGTTTTTTTCAAAAAGAAGACTAGTTCTTCCCAAGTCAAAGGCCAGAGCTACAAGTGTTTTTACCAGAATCCAATATGGAACTAATTGGCTGTTTATGTCAGAGCCAGGAGCTGGCCGAGGCCACAGGCAGGGCAGAGGCAACACCACTGGGGAGTTTACATTGGATCCCCTCACCTCTCACGAAAAAAGTACCCCACTGGGTTTAGAGACAAAGGACCAATGGAAACATTTGAGCCTCTTCAAACAACAGGAAACTTCTGAAGCGCACTATGGCTCTGTCTGGATGGCTGGATGGCAAATCCCACGTGCTTTCTGACTGCTGAGTGCACGCACATATGACGCTTTGAGCCAACATTTCCATCCACCAAATGTGGTGAGATCACCACTTTCCAATCATGAGAGTATAACCTACCCAATGTGACCAGGAAGTCCCCTTCAGCAGCCGACCAATCAAACCTCACACCTGATCCCCACCCCTCACTTTCTCCCTAATAAATGTCAATCGCAAAAGCTGCTCATGGAATCATATTTGAGCATTGCTCCTGGTGCTGCAGTTGGCTGCCTCCTAATAAAGTTTCCTTCTGCGAAAGACACAAAAGACACCGTGGCCTTGGTGCCTGGCCTTCTGTGCACACAAGCAGCCGAACTCGGGTAATCACAACTCCTATGAAGAGAAGACTCCCTTCTGGCCAGTTAAGTGGCTAAAAATAGCCAATGTTCAAGGCCCTTTCCACTCCTAATAACCACCACAGCTCCACTATCACCTGACTTCACACCTGTGTTTAGATATCACAGGCTCTTGATTCGCTTTTACAATCATGGTCTGTGGGACAATACACTTTTCCTACTTCACCAACCTCATGGGCCTCCACTCCACCACCAGGTTAGCTGTGGACACCTGAGTCTCCCCCTTTGTCTGATCACTAATACACATTGGCCTCACATGTGGGAAGGACAGACCAACATCACCAAGGCTCTACTTGCTAACAGAGACCTGCTTAGTTGGCTTATTGTCCAAATGACGTTTAGTTCCACTTTAAAAGTCAACGCTGTCATAGAAATGCCACAGACACGGGGGATTCATCTTATACTGTGGATACTGTAGACTCCCTTCTTCAAAAATTAGAATTAGGCTGAGTGCAGCTAAAACAGAAAAATAGGTCAAGGCACATCAAAGAGATCCCCTTGAATGTATCTGCCCATGGTACACAGTTTTACTCAGACTATGTCCCACATTCAGTCGTGCCCAAAACAGAAGTACCCATGCCTCAGTATTAACCACAGCATTTCAATGTGTCTGTCACATTTGTGTCACTTCAATTACATTTTCAGACTCCCTCCGTCCCCACTCTGTGGGAAGTCTCTTTGCAATAAAGCCTACTTTTGCTTCTGCTCCTCAAATTGCACCTCCCAAATTGTGGCTTCCAGGAAACCTTGCCCCTGTACGTCTGGAACCTTTCAATACGTGGCTCCACTACCAGCTGGCCACAGACGCTGCAGGGCTTTCGAGTCTCCTTCCCAGAGGGTGAGTGCTACTCCTGCATCTTGCTAGAGAGCTGCTGCTTCAGATAGTGGCAGGTTGGAGTGAGATTTTTTTTTCCAGGAAAACCTTTGTGTGACCTTGCCTGTCTCATGGCCATCATCCCAACAATCCCAGTTGGTCTTCTGCACCTTCCCTGTCAACACAAGTGAGTGCTCACTGAGTGTGATGAGCTCACTGCTAGGGATGCTGAGCCACAGTCCTTGTCTAGTGGGGTCCGCTGTCTTACACAGGAGAAAGGCATAAGGGAATTTAGGATGACCCAAGGAATTTCGGAAGATGGAAAATGCAGGGTGAGAAGGGGGCAGTATCAAGAGAGGCAGCAGTGTCATGCTGCTAAGTCTTTAACAGCAGGTTCTTTAGAGCAGGAGAAAAAGCTCTGATTGATGGTCTGATTTACACCCATTTCTGTGATGCAAATGCTCCCGCTGTGGCTGATTTTCAGTTTCCAACTTGTCATGCCTGCACAAGGAGTTGAGACGAGATGCTAACAATTAGCCCTGGCAAGCATGTGCAAACCGCCTCTAGTACTCCTCAGAGAGGCTTTTCTGGAGAAGATGAGTCTGCACTTGAAGCTGAAAAAATACAAAGGCATTCATTTGGCAGGAGCAGGAGCATGTGAATAGAAACACAAAGGGCTGTCCAGTGGGAGCAAAAGCATCGGCCAAAAGTGTAGAGAAAAGAAACGAATGGATGGAAGTGTAGGGCAGAGGGCTAAAAATAAATGAGGACAGTAGGAGCCTGTGTTCTATTATCACCCAGGTGGGAGAGAAGGTGGAGAATTGGTGTGGTGACCTGCATGCATGGCTTCAATTCTTTATCCCTCTTTGTCATCATTTGACACAGTCCACCTTCTCTGACTCTGGGCTCGGGGATGGGACTTGCTTGACAAAGAGAATAAAGCAGAAGTGACAACTGACACTTGCCAGTTCCAATCCCAGGTCTCAGGAGCATTTGCACACTTCCATTGTCTCACTTGTACTCCTTCCAGTACTTTTCTGGCCAGAGCTGTCCTAGCTGGGTTGGCCTACATTAGAGCCTACAATTGACCTGGAAACAGCGGAGCTAAAATAATTCATGGCAGCTGTGTTTTAACCATGACTTTTAAGGTGGTTTATCACCCAGCAACAAGCAACCCATTCAAGTGGGCTGGAGCTAGGCTGTGGCAAGTCGACCATCACTTGCTATTGAACTGGGATTTCATCCTATGGATGAGGAATCCACCGAGCAGCTTTCAGCAGGGTATCGATATGGCCACATTCGTGTGTGGAAAGATCATCCTAGTAGTCAGATGGTAGGTGAATAGAATGTAAGGTGGTTGGCATAAGGTAAAAGAGACTTAAAAGGCACAAATCCTTTTTTTAAAACAAGTAAGGCAGAATATAAGAAAGCCTAGATGGATTCAATAAAAGGAAAAATCCCTGAGCTGAGGGTGGCAGGTGTATGAGAGGCCTCCAGAGCAAGAGAACCAATGGGATATGTGTGTGTCTCCTCCATCCATGAGGATGTAGATCATGGAAACTGGTTCATGCACTGAGGCAGGCCGAGGAGCCCCACAGGATTCCTTCTGCAAGGGGGAGACCCCAGGAAGCTAGTGATATGTCTCAATGGAGCCCAAAGGCTTGAGGACTTGGGGACCACTGTCCAAGTCCTGGAGCCTGAAAGCCTGGGAGAGCCTCGAGCTTTGATGTCTAAGCACAAGAGAAGATGGATGTTCCAGCTGTAGAGGAGACAGAGAATTTGCCTTTCCTCTCCCTTCCTGCCCTACTGGGGCTCCCAAGGGACTGGATGATGCCTTCCCACATGGGTGAAAGCAGATCTTTCCCACTCAGTATCCAGATTCAAGTGCTCTTCTCTTCCAGACATACCAATAAATTATGCCTTACCAGCCATCTGGGAGTCCCTTAACCCGCCAAGCTGACACACAAAATTAACCTTCACAGCAGGATACTGGGTTCCCAGTCTGTCTCTGCCTTTAATGTTTAATGGATGAATTCTGTCCCTATGAGAGGCAGGGTCAGGGAAGCCAGGGTGATTTTGTGGGATTTTATTAGGTTCTTTGAGATCAATCTTAGATACTTACATAAAAACAGAGTTTCTTTTTCCTATCATATGATTACTTCAGAATTTATTACTGTGTTTAGAAGTCACACTTGGTTCTTCCTGGCTCACAATTGGAAATTTTGAAGCATTTAAAGGAATCACTAAAGAAAAACTTCCAATGGGAAAACGAGTGAGGCTCAGTGGGTACTACTTAGGAGCGCATTCCCAACTTCCTCTGTTGTTTTACCGCGTCTCCGTATCTCTGCCTCTCCTCGGGTGCCTTCCCTCATCTCGCTCCTGAACATCTTGCTCTCCAGCAACTGTCAGAGTGAACCTCAGGTGGAAACGCCGGAGGCCCTGAGGACCAAAAACCACCCAAGACACAAAAGACTGCAGCCTTAATAGTGCCATTTCAGACAGGGTGACAGGCAGCAGGAAATCTAATTCTGGCATCGTATCCATTACAAGGATGGCCAATCAGTTCTATATTTCGTAGTGCAGGAATGAAATTTCATCTAATTCCCAACACAGAAAACATGCCTGTGTCAATTTTACTGTTTTCTATGTTCCTCTGATCAGCTCACCCAGCCGGCCAGGTGCCAAGGAGTGGATTTGGGCACTGCCACAGAGTCCACGCCTGCTGGGGAGGTGGTGGGATGCCTTCTTTAGGTTTGCTCTTTTATCTCACGGACGCAGAAACCTCATCTTCCTGCCTTCTGTGCCCTAGAACATTTGCCAAGTAGTGATGATTACCATTACTTCCCCTGGTCTTGTGCATTCACACGGTTTTTATTTATTTTTTAAATCTTTTTAAAAGACTTATTTATTTGAAAGACATTACAGAGAGAGAGAGAGAAAGAGAGAGAGAGAGAGAGAGAGGTCTTCCATCTGCTGGTTCACTCCACAAATCGCCACAATCGCTGGAGCTAAGCTGAGCTTCTTTCAGGTCTTCCACGCAGGTGCAGGTGCCCAAGGACTTGGGCCATCTTCTATTGCTTTCCCAGGCCATAGCAGAGAGCTGGATCAGAAGTGGAGCAACCAGGTCTCAAACCAGTGCCCATATGGGACACCAGCACTGCAGGCCAGGGCTTTAACCTGCTGTACCCAGCGCCAGCCCTCACATTGTTTTTAGACACTGACTAGGACTTAGAGTTCTGGAAATCCAGTCCTACTTTTCTCCTCCAAAAGGAAGAGTTTTTGTTTTTTATTTTCTAAAATGCAATATTCTCCCTACCAATAGTTTATATGCCAATAGTATATTCATTTAATGAAGATAGTACAGGAAAATATCAAGTGGAAGGTGAAGCTCATTTGTAACCTCACCACTAAGATATGGTCATTGCTAACATGTTGAGGAAACTTTGAAATAATGGGGGCCAATGTTGTGGTACAATGGGTTGAGCTGCTACTTATGATAGTAGCATTCCATATCAGAGTACCAGTTTGAGTCCCAGCTACTCTGCTTCCAATCTAGCTTTCTGCTAACAGACCTGGGAAAGCAACAGATGATGACCCAAGTGCACATAGGAGGCTCAGATGGAGTTCCTGGCCTCAGTCCGGCTCTGATAGTCATTTGGGAAGATAAACCAGGATGGAGTTCCTTGCTCCCGTCTTTGGCCTGTCTCCTCCCTGGCTATTATGACTATTTTGGGAAGGTGAACCAGCTTATGGAAGATTTTCTCTCTCTCTGTCACTTTGCCTTTATATTTATAAATACTTAAAAATATACTTAAATACTTAAAAATAGTGGTTATGTATTGCATAGTAAATTAGCCCCAAACTTAGTGACTTAAAACATAAAATGCATATTATTTCACAATCTGGGACTCTAAGTCTTACTTAGAGTTTCTTATGCAGCCACAGCCAAGATGCACACAGGCTTGACTGGGGCCAGAAGATCTGCCTCCAAGATGGGGCACTCATGCCTGGCTTGGTGCCTTGCCTTAGTATGTTGTTGTGAGGCCTTCTCTGCATGGTTGCTTGAGCCATCGTGCTGACAAGGCAGCCTGCTTCCCCCCAGAGAGTAACCTAAGGTAGCAATGCCGAAGCTAAAATGTATACATTGCTCAGAAGTTAGGATCCATCATGTCCACCCTGGCTGCTGGTTGCAGGGTTAGCCTGATCTGTTGTAGGAGAGTGGGCAGCATGGGGACGAGGAGGTGAACGATCCTGGAGGCTGGCTTGGGACTGACCACCACACATATATACACCAAGGTATGTTGTTCATACAAGGTTGTTCATAGTGCTGGGAACACAGTATTATCACTGAGTGGTCCACCATCATTTTCCCATGACAACATACTGTTTTATATCATTGTTAATGGCCGCATAATATTTTGTCATCTAGCTACAGTCAAATTGACTTGATTCCACAACTTTGAACAGTTGATTATTTCTAATCCTTTGTTTACTGTATAAACAGGGCTGTGAGGAATATCTGCATATACTTACACACAAACTTCTCTGAAAATATATCTAACAGAGGGAAATACTGATATCCAAGGTAATTTATTCTACTTACAAGTCAGGCCACAAAAATGTTGCATATAATTCCCAGACAATTGTCCTCTGTAATTATCATTGTTAAAAAAAATAAAGCTCAGAGTGTATTAAAAAAAAAACACATCAGCTTCTGTTAGAGGTTTCAAGTTAACTTTGGAATTAACAAGAGCTTAAGGCAGACTAACCTCAACAAGGGATGGGTCTTGTTTTCTGTTTTTGGGCGACAATTAATGAGTAACTTTGGTGAACTATTTATTTAGAGATGTTGTTAGATCTAATTACAATCTTTTGTGTTCTTTCACTGCCAGTGTTTAAGAGGTCAGCTTTTGCAGTAGTGTAGCTGTTTGTTAGGACATTCTAGTTCTTTCTATGCTGATTGAGAATATCAAGATGTAGAAATCAATAAAGACAGACTCCTCGGGTGGTTGTTGGCTTCTCATTTTGCCGACCAGATGGTGAAGCAGTAAGCACTTTTGATGTTGATAAACTTTGAATTCATGGTCTACCCAATGAACTTATTTTCTGTTGATTCAAAAGTGTACAAGAGGTCTTAAAACTTCAATCATCAAAGAGATTTTTTGACACATGAGCACAGAAAAAGGAAAACTGAAGTCTCTATCACTCTGTGGTTCTATTTCCTCATCTATTTAACATCTTTGCCTAGAGGATTTAGGTTGATTTAAGAAACTGTAAATAAATATTGATACATCATAAGAGAAGCTATTACTCACATTCTAAGTAAACCACTGATTCTAATTTACTCACAATTTTGCAGTGGCATCATTCCATGGAGAAAATTAGATTTTTACATATCATAGCAGATCACAAAGCCAAAATGTCAACTTCATATATCAGGCAATTACTTGTACTGTTTATTTTGGGGGGAATTTTCTACATATATTTACTTAGAAAGCTGCACGGGTCCTCCAAAATAAATAAGGGCCATAATTCTTGCCAAAAAATACACAGTTCCAGAGAGCCACTCATCAATTTCCAGCAGCATTAATGAGCAAAGGCGCTGAGACAGTCATTCATACTGTCTTTATGATAAGAGTAACCTACAGGGCAAATCAAGATTAAGGACAAGAGCAAGATAAATGGTTTGGGAGACTCTGTCTCTTTGCTTAATCAATCATGGGGGATCTGCATTTACCACCTGAGGTCCCTGTGGAACACTGGAACCTTCCAGGAGCAGTGAGATTCGCACTGAAGACATCACCTTTTTGGTGAGAAGATCTCTTTGTGGGTACTGAAAGCTCTGGGAAGATGTGCATTGAGTTGGATACAGCACTGTTGCGGGGATGTTCCATGCACAGCAGGACAGTAAGTGTAGTCCCTGGTACCCTCTTCCCGGTGGTGACAGCACGAAATGTCTGCAGCACAAAATGTCTGAAGATACTGGCAGACATCTCCAGGCAGGGGGAGGGCAAAGTTGTCTCCAGATGGGAACCTCTGTCTTAACAGAAGGTTGAGCTTCTCAAAGATGCATGTCACTCTTAGGCCCTCACTATGTAGTGAGCATCAGGGCAGGGGCCTCTCCCCAAGCTGGAAAACGTGGGAAGGACTTTTCCTAAGGGGGCTGGACACCTGGGTGGGACTTTCTAGGATGTATGCTCATCAGTTTGCTGCCAGCAGTTTTCACAGGTAGGGGCTGATCTCAGAGAACCAGATGGGAGGACCCTGCTCAGGTAAGTTCAGAATGGGTCCATTTGGGTGGGTCCCTCACCATTAACAACACAGCAATAAACTTTGGCCCATTTTTCTTATGAGCTGAAGCTTTATTTTAAGGAGGATAATATACGGCAAATAAAAATGACTTCTGGGGACTGAGTTGCAGCTCCACTTCTCATTCACCTTCCTGCAAATGTGCTTGGGAAAGCTGGGGAAGGTGGCCCAAGTGCTTGGATCCCTGACATTCACATGAGACATTCACATTCAGATGGCGTTCCAAAGTCCTGGCCTCAGCCTGGCTCAGCCTTGGCCTTTGTGGCTATTTGGGGAGTAAATCAATGCATTGAAGATTCTCCCTCCTTCTCTTTCTCTTTATTTCTTCTCGTCTCCCTCCCCACCTTTTCTCTCTGAAACAACTCCTTAAATACAAATGACTTCTGCCTCTCCCATGTATGAGAAATGTTACTTAGCAGTTCCCAAAGTGGAGCTGTCATTGTGTTGCAATTGTCTGGGACACCTGCATCCCATATTGGAGTACCTGGGCTTGAGCTCCAGCTACCCCTTTTCTGATCCAGCTTCCTGCTAATGTGCCTGAGAGATAGCAGATGATGACTCCAGTACCTGGACCCCTATCACCCATGTGGGAGACCTGGATGGAGTTCCTGACTCTGGGTTTTGTTTGTGGATATTTGGGAAATGAACCAGAGGATGAGAGATCTCTTTGTCTCTCCCTCCCTCTCAGTCATTCTGCCTTTCAATTAAATAAATAAATGTCTTCAAAACAAAGAATTCCCCTAGGCGGCCCCAGTACACAACGTTGGGAAAGAGAAACTAAAAGAATATTAGCAGAAGCAAAGCTGAATTTTACTCCTAAACAAGACAAAATAATTGAAAAGTGACCAAAAGTTTGTTAAATTCTCCTCCTGGTCATACGGATTTCTTCCTCATCTACCCCAATTGCTTTCTCCCTTTCTCCTATCTAAGCATAGAAGAGATTCCTGCAAATTAGCAGGGGAAATCCAGTCAGCGACTCAAATGTAGCATTAGACCTCTAGTTTCTGCTGACTTAGGAGGTGGGTCTAGAGGACAACCTACCATAACCCACTTAACGTCTACTTGAATCAGTGGAGACAAAAATCACTTTAAAAGAAAATGAAAATAAAAAAAAAAAAAAAAAGAAAAGAAAAGGCCGGCGCCGTGGCTCAACAGGTTAATCCTCCGCCTTGCGGCGCCGGCACACCGGGTTCTAGTCCCGGTCGGGGCACCGGATTCTGTCCCGGTTGCCCCTCTTCCAGGCCAGCCCTCTGCTGTGGCCCAGGAGTGCAGTGGAGGATGGCCCAGGTGCTTGGGCCCTGCACCCCATGGGGAGACCAGGAAAAGCACCTGGCTCCTGGCTCCTGCCATCGGAGGAGCGCGGTGCGCCGGCCGCAGCGCGCCGACCGCGGCGGCCATTGGAGGGTGAACCAACGGCAAAGGAAGACCTTTCTCTCTGTCTCTCTCTCTCACTGTCCACTCTGCCTGTAAAAAAAAAAGAAAAAAAGAAAAAAAAAAAAAAGAAAATGAATGGAACTGGATTGAATTTGGAATTCTCCCAAGCCCTGGCCTTGATGCTGCAGCTTGTTCTCGATGCTTCCTCTCATATGACACCCCCAGACTCCCACGGAAGTGGGACAGCAGCAGAAGTCCCACCTGTACCACCAGGTGGGGTACTGGAGATGCCATCTCCCCTGCCCCAAACTGCTCTGCAAAGCAGGAGAAACCCTGTACCTCCCAGGCTGCCGATCCTCCCAAGTGGAGACCTTCTGAAAGGCCTGCTCCCTCTCCAGGCTCCCTTGGGTGGCTTACCTGCTCTGGAGATTTTCATCCTGCCCCTGGCTTAATCCAGCCCTCTGCCAGATTCTCATTAGCAAAAGGAAGCAGGGAAAACTTCCTTCCAGACTTCATCTTCTAATGTAGCCAGATGGTAGATAAATAAATAACAGCAAAGAGGAAACACACACTTGCTTTTGCTTAATACAATACTGACGGTATATGCTGTTGTCACAGGAAATGTTCACTTGTCAACAGCAGATGAGCACGGATGGTGTAGGAGAACAGGGGCCTAGAAGGAGAGGCTTCCTTCTTAGCCTTGGATTTTCTTTGCAAAGAAAACTGGAAGCAGTTTTCTGAAGGCTTGGGGGGGTGTAGGAGAGGTCAAGGAAAATTAAGGTACTAAAGCAAAAATAGTTTCATGGTCCTAAGATGACATTGATTTGGTATTCTCTAAAGTGGCAGCCTGGAAGCTAAATTCAGTGTGGCAGAACCTGACTTGAATGTTACAGCACTGAAACCCCTGCTGGGCAGTCCCCTCTTAGAAGAAATTGCAAGACACCCGCTCAGAAATTCCCACCTGACTTTGGTGCCAGAGAAACAGAGACGTTTGCTATGAATGTGAATGGCTTCTTTGTTCAGGAAAAGAGAACTGTGAGGGAACATTTCCCCCTTTGCATAAACTTCTGGGAAACAGGAAGCCCAAATCAGCACTCAAATCAGCTGTTGTTAACACCGTTATCCCAGGTGTGCCTGTGGGGGCACCTGCTGGAAGTTTGATCAGAAGCAGAGCAGCCAGTGCTCTTGGTAGGAGATGCCAGTATCCCCACTGCTGGCTTAACCCCTGGGTCCCAATGCCCACCCCACTGCATTGCTTTTACAATGTATTACAATTCAGACTTGTTACTGTGTCAGCCCCTTCTTCCAAATCTGTCCAAGTTAAGGAGCTCTTATCACATATACCTTGGACCAGTGTTCAAACATCACACTCCTCAAGGCTTTAGGGTCAAAGTCTACACTTGATTGATCTAGTAGACACATGTAACTTCTGCCTGTCAGACCAGCACCTTGGAGGAACTGGTGTGCGCCACTTTGGCCACACAGTGGAAGGTTAAGTAGGAGAACATCGGTTCCATGGCTTCTCCAAGGGCTGAGTGGGAACCAGTGCTGGATGGTAGAAAGAACCAGGTTCTTTGCTGCTGTGATCCCAATACCTTTCTCCCCAGGGAGCAATGCCTGGAAGGGTCAAAGAAACCAGAGACAGGATGCATTTTTCTGACTGACATCACCTGCAGGGCTACACTTGATCCTGGGGAGCGCCCAGCTTCCTTTCAGCCTAAAATATCCACCTTCCTTCCCTAACTGATCTGAGTTTGAACTTACACCAGTCCAAGTCAAGAAGGAATCATTCATCTGTGAGGCAGAATTTCCATTTTCCTGAGTTTTAAAGGTTATCTCCTAGAGGCTGGGTCCCCAAAGCAATCACGTAAAAGGATAAAAGATAATGCCCAAAGATAATCTGATTTTTGGCGAGTGAGATTATCAACCTCAGTCTTAGAGTAAGTGTTTGGATTTACTTTTTATGTGGCCGAGTACAACTAAAATTAAAAATAAGACAAGTGGACTGGAGTTCACGGTGAATTTTACAACGAAATGAACACACTATAGAGTCATTTAAAGGAGAAACAAAGAGCTATTAAGAAATCAATTTCTTAGTCTAAGGCCCTTAAGTAAGGAAAAGGGAAGGAGAGGCAAAGAAAACAAATAATTGTTGAAGTGCCTGCAACAATGCAAAGAAATAGTTACCACTCTCATTTTCAATTGAAGAAAAGGAAGCTCAGAGAAATGAAGTAACAGAGTTCCCAGACCCCAAGCTACTTAAAGGCAAAGACACTATCCTCTTTAGATACTTAGTCATCACTCAGCCCCATATCTCCCACACAGGAGCTGCTCCATAGGTGATTACTGACCACGAAACAGCAGAGCTAGGACTGGGGCATGGCTTGTCTCTTCCACAGCTACAGCCATGAGAAAACACTGAGGAAATACAGCTAGGCTACAAATCAATCAAAAAATGATTTTCTGATTTTCCAAGTGATACTTATGTTTTAAAACGTCAAAAATTACGCATTTTTATTTATTTGAAAGGGAGAGAGAGCAAGAGGGAAGAAGAGAGAGAGAGAGAATCTTCCATCCATGGCTTCACTTCCCAAATGCTTATAACAGTCTGGGTGGGACCAAGCCAAACCCAGGACCCCAGAACTCTACCCAGGTCTCCCACATGCATGGCAGGGATCTAAGTACTTGACTCATCACCTGCTGTCTCCCAGGAGCGTCAGCAGGAAGCTAGCATGGAAGCTAAGGTGGGACTCAATCCCAGGCACTCCAATATGAGATGAGGGTGTCTCAAGCATTGGCTAAACCTGCTGCATCCCAACACCTGCCTCTCAACGACATTTCAAAAGCATGTACTGAGCATCACAGTGTGCTTGGTACTGTGCCATATATCATGGGAGGCTCAAAGAACATGGAAGACATGGTGCTTATGTTAGAAGATTTTCCATTCTAGCTAATGAGAAAGAACCCAGATGATTCATAGAGGAAATGTTCAGAGCATGTGTGAGACAGCTAGACCACATAAAGGAACAATGGGCTGAGTGGAAGAGAAGAACCTTTTATGCAGTTAGTTATGGGCACAAGTGTTCAAGAAGGAGGTGGCATCCTGAACTTGGACCTCTTGGGAAATATGGAAGAATGGAGGTCATTGTAGCCAAAGAAGCTTTGAGCTATGGTGTATGAGAGGGGTATGGAGACTGGTCTCCTAAGGTTAGATTTCCTTTGGAGGGTACCAATCTAAACTTTTTAAAAAAATTTGTATCTACTTAAAAGACAGACTAAGAGGAAAGGACGGAGGGTAGGAGGGAGGGGGGAGAGAGAGAATCAGCTCTTCTGTCCACTGGTTTACTGCCCAAATGTCCACAACAGTCAGTGCTGGGTTGAGCCAAGCCAGGAGTCAGAAACGCCACCCAAGTTTCCCATGTGGGTAGCATGCGCTCCAGCACCAGAACCATCGTGAACCCAGATACACTTGCAGAAAGCCGGGTAGGAAGCAGAGAAGCCGGATCTCTAGCCAGCACTCTGGTAGGGGATGCAGGTGCTGCAAACAATGGCTTAGTCCACTGCTCCATGAGGCTCACCCCCACGGAGGATGCCGACTCTAAACCAAGGTTTCTTGCTGGGGGTTTTGACCTACAGCTCGAGGGGTACAGTCAACCTAACAAGCCTTGTACCTTCTCAAGGAAGTGTGCAGGTGTGTTTTCAGATGACTGTAGTAGCACGGTGCCAAAAAAGAAATCTGGAATGTGATTTTAAATAAAGAGACAAAGGGTTACAAGGTTTGGAATGTTGACAAGGGGACAATCTATACATGACACATTCCTTCAGAGAACACAGGTTACTGCCATCACAAAGGTTACCCTGTTGGACAGTTTTGATTAAATCACCTTATACCCTGGTAACATGAACACAGTATCATTCCTGGTTATATCAGAAACACGAGGAAAAACAGCTTTCCAAGATTCACCTTCAGTCCTTTGGTGTTTTGAGAGTATTATTTATATAGCTAGTTCATAGTCCCATAATTAGAGAATGTTAGAAATGGAAAAGAATTTAGAAAACATCACTACAATTCCGATATTTAAAAAAGAACATGACCTTGACCCAGACAAGTCATGTGCTCCTCCATGAGCACATGGCTAATTAGCAACCATTAAGTTTTATTTCCGAGGGCCAGGGTAACAATCCCTCAGTACTCTTTTATAAACCAAGTTCAGCTTAGTAAATAACATTCAACAGAAATGTGAACCACTACAAGATAATTCTGTAGTCATAAAACTTTGTTCTTTCCCCAATGTTTGGTATCAATTTTCTCATTTTATTTAGGGGTTGAGGATTATTTCACCTGGTTCATATCTGTACCCTCAGCTCTTAGGACCATATCTGGCACATAGCCGTTATTCGATATATTTTTGTTGAGTTGAGCTAAATTTGAATCACTGATTTTCCTTCCCTTTCTCGGGAAAATACTTTTATGATGTATTCAATTTTTTAAAATAAAAGGGTCATCAGATCATTAAACTGGAAGGGACCATAGAGATTAACCATTGTTCTATCACTACAGACCCTAAAGCCCAAGGAAGGGAAACGACAGATCCCAAAGACTGCACTCCAGCTGGGTCCCAGGCCCTCTCCTCCAGATTATATTATTTGTTTTTCATTTTAAAAATATTAGTTTTCAACTATTCAGAACAGCTTCTAGAATATCAGTGTTTTAAGGAGGAGAAAAATCTACAGAATATTCTTGTGCTCCTGTATGAAACTCATGGCCAATAAATAGAATGACAGAAGGCTTTGATGGCCAAATGATGAAGTGACAAATAATTTCTGGGAAGATTCCCACTGAACATGGTCTTGGGCTCATTTTGAAAACATCATATTAGTAGGAAAAATAGCCCGAGAGAAACAGCAAAATCTAAGGCAGAAAAAGGCAAGACAGTTGGGCCTACAGAGTTAGATCGGGTCCACTGCCATACAAATCCATTACCCTACGCTGTCCTTCAGTCAACAACAACAGCCCTAGCCTGACCCCCTGCCTGTTCACTGCTCACTCATGCCCTAGGAGAACAGACCGTTAGCATGGGACTGGCTTAGGCCAACCCATTGCTGGAACTGAGAAACAACACCCACCGCCACCGCCACCTTCCCGGGACGAATGTTGTCACAGCATCCTGTTCTCACATAAAGGGCTGGTCATTAATCCTTCCCTAGTGGAAGGTCACACAGAGGCTGCCTTGCAACGCTCTGCTGGTTTCATTCAAGTTCTTGATGGCAGTGGCCCTAAAACTCTCTTCATGCTGACAACGTCTCGTGGAAGAGCCATGGGCTAAGGTGACTCTGGAAGCCACCTGGTCAATGGCATGCCACTTGCAGGAAGTCCGGCTCCTAATTTGGAGGGTGTGTTAGTTTGCAAGGGTTGCCATTACCAAAATACCACAGACTGGCTTAAACTACAGACATTTGTTTGCCTACTGTTCTGGTGACTGAAAGTTTAGGATCAAGGGGTTAGTGGGTTTGCTTACTCTGAGGCCCCTCCCCATGACTTACAGATGGCATCTGCTTTCCATGCCCTCCCACAGTCTTTTCTCTGTATGTGCCCATCCCGAGGTCAATTCTTCTTCTTACAAGAACACTGGTCCCTACTTTGGATTAGGGCCCCACCATTAGGATCTCATTCAACCTTAGTTAGCTCCTTAAAGACTCTGCAGCTACTGCAACGGCAAGGTTTGCGGGACTCTCAATCCAGTCCAGAACACAGAGAAACCAGCCTCCCCTCTCTCCTGGTATCTGTGTGACTCTTACTACCACTGAATTTTTGCTGCTCTTTTCTCAAACAGACATTTTTTGATGGATTTAGAAATCAATGAGGATAATCATCTGTGAGTTGAGTTCTTAAGTGAAGTTGTAAAAACTGCAAACAGAAGGGGAAAAGAAAAGAAAATCACCTTGCTGGCAGAAGTAAAAGAGTTATGTGTGTTGCACTCTGCAAGGCGGGGGAGGTACAAGCAAGCAAACAAACCAACCAACACACTAAGACACAGGCTCCAAAGTTCTCTCAACAGAAGGGAGCACGTCGCTGGCAGGCTATGGAGAGCACGGCTTGTCTGCCTGATTTACACAGGTACAGAGAGAACGGGCTGCAGACTGCGGGCCTGCTCAGCCAAACGCCCATGTGTGCATGAAATTAGAATGTCAACATTTGATTCATGCTGCCAAGCTGTGACTGTGAAACAAATTATGTCAGTGGGTGGCAATTGCAATATTAGTCTAAGCAGATAACACTTAACTATAAAGAGGGGCCCAGGCTTCTAGCCTTCTCTCTTTATTATTTTAATATCAACATTGTTAGGCTGAGATGGGATCAATTTTTGAGCAAAGGGGGAAATCTGATGTGGAGGCATGGGTTCTTTAGTACAGGACACATTGTAATTCAAGTGATGTTTGCTCCAAACACTCTGGTTGAAATCCAGCAATCAGGTAATGGTGATGATCATTTTTCCTAACAACCACCGCCCACTCAACTGAGTTCAAAGTGGATGACTGTGCCATTTGTAGGATAATCTAAACTGCAATTAAATAATCTGCCTCTTAGAAAGAAAGCCTTTGATTTCTGAGCAGAAGCTGGGAATTTTATCCCTAAATGCATATGAATTATAGTAAATGACAGATGCCTTCAAAGAGACAGAGAGCAAATTCTTCCAGTTTACTTCTTGGGTTCCATACAAAGTAATTTCCACCAGAGTGAGGTCTGCTCAGAACCGTGAACTCAAATCTGTTATTTTCTACTCAATTGATTTAAGCTTGTACAGATTTAAAATTCATTTCATATGAACATGCATTTGGAAATCTGTCGAGGAATTTCACATAAAAACTAGAGATCTTGTTGGTGTGTATTTTTTCTTTAAGAAAAATTTAAGCTGCCTACAACTTAAACTTGACCTGCAATATGACAATTTTCCCACTAAATGAGGCGCACATCTGTCTCCATTTGAGACCCACTTCTTTAACTAGCAATATTGCAAAACATCAACTTGAAGTTTTATTCCATTACAAACACCCATGTAGTTAAAGTTAATGCCGTGAAAAATCCAACCTGTAGCAATGAAATGTTTATAGAAGCAGCATTCACCTGGCAGTTGAACCAGGCTACGATGACTAGCTATGGGATTGATGTATAGCGAGGACAGTGAGTAGTTTTGGGGAGAGAAGGGTATGGGAAGAGATAAGTGTCACTTAAAAACTTCTGCATGAGTTTAAGCCATTTATAATAATGATCTTGCACGTCTTCATGATTAAATATGAATGCCCTATTTGCATGACATGACGATGTCATGTGTTTCTTGCTGGAGTTCTCATCTCCCCCTCATAGGTTCACGTGTCTGAATTGAGCCTAGAATTGCATCTAGGAAAGGTGCAAGGACTTTATCAAAGGGAAACAGAGAATTTGGTTCTTTACACCAGATGTCCTATTTGAGGAAGAAGACTCTCAAGAGACAAAACTCGAAAATTCATCTAAGAATCTCTCAGCACTAACATTTTTATTCCAGGAGACATGATCCTCGGTCCCAGAACAAGAAATGCCAAGGCAAGACCATTAGTCGGTTGATTTTGAAATTGTTTGCCTTGCCGGAAGGGACCTGTTTCTCAAGACTTCTTAGTAGACACTTCCCCCATTTTTCAGCCAGATGAAGAATGCTATAAACTCACAAAGAAGCAAAACAGATTTCTCATAACTGGAAGATGTAGGGGGGCAGAGAGCCACACACATCAGCTTTGTCTCCTGTACGTGGTTGGGTGAAGGTGGGCACTGAACCCACTGATCTGGTCTCGGCATGCATGTAAAATCCCTGTCATTGTCTGCGACATTTGTGAAAAAGCTGCCTCCGTGGAAAGTGAGACAGATCATTGCAAAAGGCGGAGGGCTGAGGTGAAACGCCTCTCTGACCCACCAGCCCAGTCTGTTGCTTCAGCCTTGCCTATTGAGGCAGAAATGAGTTCTACTCTTGCCTCTCGGGCAAGAATTTCCACTTTGAAATTTCATTCATTCTGAAAACACCCCTTGGTTAGGCCATATTTCCTTTTCATTCAGATGATGTCAGAGCCCGCCATCCATTTTAAAGCCTGACTCTCTTTGCAACCATAGGACATACTCTGCCATTTATCTCAAAACAATTCATAGAGCATCGGGAATACGTTCTCCTCCTGGGCCACTTACAGGTTTGCAACTTCTCCAGCCTCTGAAAATCATAGAAGAAAGTTGGCTTTATATCATCTGCAGTGCTCTGTCAAATGCATTTAATGCTTTATCAGGAGAGCTGGGGACAAAAGTACTCACTGACACCACGTCAAAAAAGTAAATTGAGGCTTTCCACCAAGGAGGCAATTCACTGTGCTCCTCCAGCCAGAGACATAAAAATCAGGATGGAGAATGGAATAAACAATATTCTGATGTAAACAGATGATCCCCACTAGAGAGGAATGACCGTCTGGTTACCCGGGTGTGTGTGGGGGGGTTTATTCAGTTAACACTTCCACCCCTTAAAGACAATGGTGTGCAATCAATGCATATAGGGCTTTTCAGACCCGTTGCTAAGTGACATGGAGTGTCAACAGAAAAATGCCGGATGTACAGAGGACAGCTCCAGGCCCAAGAGAGATCAACACCCTCTGATGATATTTTAAACTTAATTCAGTTCCTGATGAAGATTCTGACAGGTTCCGGTGGCCAGAGCAGAAAAGATGTTTGCACTTGAAAATCCGATTTCGTAAAGTTGCTCTGCTGTGTGCGAAGAGTGTTGAATTTGGTAACAAGTGAATCACGGGCCCAAACAGTCCCTGGTTCAGATCCCCGAAAAGGCGCTCAGCAGGGGCATCCTGAATATTCATTTCTTGCAAGGCACAGCAGTCATCTTACAATCTCAGCCTCAGCATCGGAGCTGACCGTTTGTCTCACATTGCATGTGCATTCTCTCATTTTTTTCATCTCTAAAATCTATTTTAGGAGCAGCTCCCGAAGCCATTTTCAAGAGCTTCTTCAGAAATTCTATAGAGGGGAGAGAAACTTGAATAGGATCCCATCATCCCATACAACCATGAAACCTGTTTTGTGGGTCGTTCTTGAAACCAACCCAGATGCTCTTCAGAGTTTCTGTGTCTATTTATCCATTTCTTTCTCTCCCTTCTCCCTCCCTCGAGGGATTTTTTTTTATATTCAAATACAAAAGATTTCCATGTATACCAAAGATCCACTTATGTATTAGTTTCGAAGATAATGCCATGCTACGGAGAGAGGTAGCTTTTTCATAAACAGATGTTTATAAATTCAGTCTCTGTACTAGGAAAAACGTACCACAAACAGCCTGTTTGCTATAAGTGAAAGCAAAAACCCTTCTGGCAAAGGTTCACATCCCTGAAGGGCAGGAAGTGTTAACCTCGGATATATTGCTTCCCAAAGCCGCTTTCCCAATCTGTAAAATGTTTTCCCAACAAGACGCCGGTTCAGCCTGCAGAACTTAGGTTGCTGCCAACAATATACCCTTGGCTGCAGAGGCCCTAAAAGTTGTGTAGACAGAGGTGATGAGTGCACGATGTACTCAACTCAGGAAGCTGTGTTCGCCCAGGCAGACACAGCTTTGTAAGAGCCCAAGTCATACCATCTTCAGTGGGCAGGTTTGCTCTCTTTTGTTCTCAAGAGCTGTTTATTCAACCAATAAGACCCCAAGAGTGTTTTGTCTAGGGGCTAAAAGCTCTTAGAGCATAGACTGGGGAGAGGGTGGGGAGTGGGACTGACTGCTTAGCAGTTTTCTTCCTCTCTCCTTCCATGAAGCTAATTTTATAGGGTTGTTCCTGTCATGTTGCAGCTACACGCAGTAAGGGGGAGATTGAAGGCAGAGTCACACAAAAGCATTCCCAGGCCTTGTGCGGCTGACTGAGGGCCGTTTTCTCTACAGGGGCAGTAAAGCATTGTGGGGCAATGAGGAAGCAGCCTTCAGAAACAAACAGGCCACACTGATAATTGCAAGACCACCTGCCACATCCCTGCAACCAGGCTCTTCCCACTACAGTCTGCAGGAAAACTCAGGCAAGATTTTCCATGGCTGGAAAGGATGGAGAATATGTTTTTGAACCTGGGTTAGCAACATGAATGGGTAGTTGACAAGATGACTAAATAGAATTCTTTAGCGTTTTTGTATTAATGACTGGGCCCAGCTCCTAAGTGGGTCTTTCGCACCACAGGAGTAAGAACAACCAAATTTTGAGTGACAGGTAAAAGAAATTTCAATTGGAAGAACTTACATTGGAGCTACAAATATTAATTTATCCAAAGGCTCAAAATATTGAATGTACTATAAAGTGAAAACTTACCATTTCTATAAATCTGAGAAAATCAGAGTGGGATTTAAAATCTTTCTTTAATTCCCTTGTGGCATAATGGGTAAAGCTGCCGACTACAGTGCCAGCATCCCATATGGGTGCTGGTTCAAGACCTGGCTGCTCTACTTCCGATCCAGCTCTCTGCTATGGCCTGGGAAAGCAGTGGAAGATGGCCCAAATCCTTGGGCCCCTGCACCCACGTGGAAGACCCAGAAGAAGTTCCTGGCTCCTGATTGGTGCAGCTCCAGTCATTGTAGCCAACTGGGGAGTGAACCAATGGATGGAATACCTCTCCTTCTCTGTCTCTCTTTCTCTCAGTGTGTAAGGCTAACTTTCAAATAAATAAATAAATCTTTTTTTTAAAAAAAATTCCTAGTAAATTAGGAAGAGCCTATTCTTTAAATCTATCCCAATAGGCAAAAATTTCTTTTTTTAAAAAAGGTATTTATTTGAGATGCAGAGAGAGCTACAGGCCACTGGTTCACTCTCCAAATGTCCACAATGCCTGCAGCTTGACTGGGCAGAAATCAGGAACTGGGAACTCACTTGGTTCAAGTCTCTCACATGGCTGGCAGGAATCCAACTCCTTGAGCCATCATTACGACCTCCTGGTGTCTGCATTAGCAGGGAGCTGGAAACGGGAGCCAGAGACAGGAACTGAACCTAGGTACTCCAGTCTGGGACATTACATCTTAGCCACTACGCTAAACAACTGCCCAGCAAATTATTTTTTATGTCTTTTCTGAACTTACCCAAAACCATCACACAGAAATCAGTGATGATATTCCAGTGGTGTGCAATGTAACCACTGGATGCTGTATGCTATCTCAGCAAGAATGTGATAGTTTGGATAACGCTCCAGCTCTGGGCAGATCCCTGATGTCCACAATTCTTTGTATGTGAAAATATGCTCTCCACAATTGCTTGAGGTTACTGTGGTATGTTTATCCTGTCAATGATAATTTCACTCTCCCATCTTGGGGAGAGGGTAAGTTTTCTACTTTGTGCTCCAACTGGAGAAGCACCAGAGTACCTCCCAAAGTTCCTGGGAAGATGGAATTGGAAGGAAAGTTTATTTGGGGACATCAAATTTTGAAATCCATGTGTAGTTTGCTCACAATAAATTTTCCATGAACTTTTGGAAGAGCTCCACTATGCATGGACTTCAACACATTTGCATCGAAATAAACTTACTTTTAAATTCATTTTTCCCCCAAATTTTTGAAGTACCCTTGTATTTGTGCAAAGTCATTCACATTGTTTCTCTTTGTTCTTCTTGTGGGCACTGATAGATTGAGGTTAGGCTACAGGAACTGATGTAGCAGTTGGAAGACCTTTCTCTGTGTCTCTCCTCCTCTGTCTGGAACTCTGCCTCTCAAGTAATTAAATAAATCTTAAACAAAAGAAAACTAGAGTCTCCCACGGGGCAGTTACCAGTGCAGTGGTTGAGCCTCTGATTGGAAGGCCCACAGCCTTTATTGGAGGGCCTGTGGTTAATTCCCAGCTCTGGCTCCTGCCCCCTGCTTCCTGCTAAAGTGCACCCTGGGAGGCAGCAGGTGACTGCCACCCAAGGAAGAGACCCAGACTGAGCTCTAGGCTCTGGGCTTTGGCCTGTCCCAGCCCAGGCTGTTGTGTGCATTTGGGGAGTAAACTAAAGGATGAGAAATCTTTCTCTCTCTTTCCCTCCCTCCCTGCCTTTCAAAAGATAAATAACTAACATTTTTGATGCTTCTAAAATAAGCTCCTTGAGAACTAATATGGCATGAGTCCATCAAATCTTTATTTTCTCCCTTTCCCCCCGGAGTCAGTGCATTCGGTTTAACAGATACTGATTGAGCACCAACTATGCACATGGCTTCTAATCTCAGTAAAGTGTGTAGACACAGCAGCTATTGTCTGGAAAGCAGAGGGAGAAGACCCACCGGGAAAATGTCCATATGTTCTGTGGGGATTGGATGGGGCTTCCTGGAGGAGCCAATGCTTGAAGCCCTGAATGGGAAGAATTTCTATAGGGGGCATCAGAGGGTGAAGTGGGAGTTAGGTCTACTGACATGAGGGACCCCAAGCCTCTCCTTATTGCCTGTCCTGGAGTAGCTGGCTGCAGCCCAGGAAGAACAAAGAAATCCTCTGTCGCCGACCTCCACCTTGCACAGGCTGCAGAGGTGGGGGCAGGGAAGCGCTAAGGTCGTTTGTACAGAATAGCCAATTTACAGCTATGGTTACACTTGAGTCAATTAAAATGTTTTATTAGCAGGAATTTGAATCTCTTACCTTCATTAACATTTAACAGTAAATGGGAGAAAAAAGGTAAATAAAATATTATCTGGCTTTTTAAAGGTCATTTCAGACTGAGCAGTATAAGATGTGAGCTGTGTTAGGCTGGGATGGTGCTTTGTGTGGATTTAGTACCTGGAGCCCACTGTACAGGTCGATCTGTAGAGACATCTTGCAGTGCCGACAGCAGGAGACACCTGAGGACAGGTGAGGTGCTTGGAGGTGGGGCAGAGGGAGGGGAGAGTGATCTGTGACATGTGAGCATTCAGTTTTGGCTTTAGATCTCAGATTATAAATCATTTGGGGTATGCAGCCCTTAGTAATTATGCCCATAATCAACACCTGCTTTTGAACAACCCTGGGATAGCAGCTACCCAAACTATTTAAATGGCATACCTGTCCATTCGCCCCAGGGAGCCCAGCGCCTGGGTCCCCCGCAGGGCCACAGTCAGGGGGGTGGAGCTGAGGCCACCTTCATGCTCCAGGCACTTGCTGGACATTTTACATCAAAGCCTTCTGGGATCGCAGGCCAGAAGCAGAGGCGTGATAACTTGGTGAGGACGCAAGCATTCGGCATGAACAGAGACCCTTGTTATTGCTGAATTCTCCAAAGTGTAGGAAGAGCCATCCAGAAGCTGCCCAGTCAGTATTTCACCCCCAGTGTCATCTGGCAAGTGGCATGTGGGTCCCTATCTGGGCCTGGAAAGGCAACAGGAAGCCAAGGTGTGTCCCTTCAGGGCAGAGAACTTTCTAGAACTTTTTTTAATCAGAAGAAAAAGACTCATCCCTCCCAAACTGGGGTATCCATCCTGTCTACCTTGCCCAAGATGAAAGAGTGGAAAGAATTCCAGGCCTAGAGATACAAACCCTAGCAAGTGGGCAGCTTCCCCTTCAAAGAGTAAGCCCAGTGTCATGCAGATGAGCCAGAGCCACCTGGTTAGGTCCCCTGTCTGGGCCTCCTACATCAAAGGGACTCTTGACTTCCCTGCATGGGAAAATAGAGGGGAAATGCATTCACAGCAAAACAAGAATTTCCTAATTTTAAATAAATATTGCTAATCACAGTGATTGCATTCAGAACATAATGCAGCCATGTAAATACAAAACAAAGTCAGAAGGGAAAACAAGAATATTGACTTATTTAAACATAAATCCCAAGTCTGGATTTCACATGCTGAAACCGTTGGAAGTGGCAGCAGCTCGGTTCCACATCCTTCCAGCACTGCCCCAGTTAGCAGCCAAAGAGACGCCCTCCCCTTTGCCCAAATCGGAAGGTAAATGCCACAGACTTCAGCACAACAGCCGTGAGGACCTCTGCCTGCTCCTCTTAACCACTGTGTTCTGCGTTTGGTCCAGCAAAGACTTAAGGAACGGTTTCCAGGATGCAGAAAACCAAGGCTGTAAATAGCTCCCCCCTCATCATTCCCTTCTCTTGCTGCAGAGTCTATGGCAACATCCCCCCCCCCCCTCCCCGCACTGAGGCCTGGGGATAGTACTGAACCTGAAAGACCTGCAGTGCCTGGGGACGTGAGACGGTAATCAGAGGCAGGGAGACAAGATTCCCGTTTTCAACAGCATCTCGGGAAGCCAGCATTCACTATGGAGTGTGGTATGGGTGAAACGTGATGTAACACGCACGATGTAGACATGTGGGTATGCACACACTGTGTCGTGTCTGTATTCAGTCATCCTGTGGGATCTGTAGGGGATGGGTTTCAGGACCCCTACAGATGCCAAAGTCAGTGCCCAAATTCCTCCTATGAGATGGCTTCACACCTGCACAGAACCTGTGCACATCCTCCCACACACTTTGAATCCTCGTTAGGTACTTGGTATACCTAATGAATTGTAAATGTTGTATAGAGGGTAAGATTGTATTGTTTAGGGAATAACAGCAAGAAAAAAATGTCTGGGCATATTTAGTACAGATGCAATTTTCTTCCAAAAATGTTTGATTCAAGATTGGTTGAGTCTAGATGCGAAATCCCCAGATTTAGAAGGCTGACGGTATGTGTGTCTACACACACACACACACACACACACACAGGAACTCTTGACACATAGGTGTATGTACCATCCATTATCCAAAACGTTTGTCACATTGGACTCCTGATAACCACTAAAATAACCACCCTTTATAACAAATAGTAAACACGAAACACCATATATTTTTTAAAGATTTATTCATTTATTTAAAAGACACAATGATAGAGAGAGGGAGAGACAGACAGAAAAAAATCTTCCATCCGTTGGTTCACTCTCCAAATAGCCACAAGAGCTGGGCCTGGGCAAAGCTGAAGCCAGGAGCCAGAAACTCCATCTGGGTCTCCCACACTGGTGACAGGGGCCCAAGTACTCAGGTCATCATCTGCAGACACCACATTTTTGCCTTTAGTGATTATCTGCACAGTTCAGGATAGGACTTGGTGCTGGCCAATGCAGGATTTCACTTAACTACCATTCAACACTATGAGGCAAGGAGCAAGTCCATTTTACAGACAAGAAAACTGAGGCTTCAAATGGCTTCTATAAATTGTCCCAGTGCTCATATCTAGCGACTGACCCAGATGTCTGTGATTACAGTGTCATCTACCAGCACTTGATTCCCAACCCCCATACCTCAGTTTCCCCCAACTTTGACATCAGTTGCTGCTGCTTTAATGAATGAGCACAGGCAGTACCTGTATTAGCTTTTCAGTGCTATAAGGAAACACCTGAGGCAGCCTAGCTCTATAAGGAACATGGGTTTATTTTGGCGCATGGCTTTGGGGGGTCTTGGTCCAGGAGCCTCACCTTGCAATGGCCTTACTGCTGCACTCGTCTGTCTGGTCCATTTTCAAACTATCAGGAATCACCAAGGCTCTGCCCTAGCAACCCCATCCAATCCGTTCACTTCACCAAGGCCCGCCTCTGAACATCATCATTAGATGAAGCTTCACCCCCCTTAACATCATTAACATAAGAGCTTGGGGACCAAAACTCCTGAGTTTAGGGGGCCAAACATGCAAATCATAGGTGTACCTTTCAAAGCTTAATATTCCTATGATCTCTCAGGTACGTGAGGTCTCAGGAGAGATGAATCAAAGAAAGACTCATTGAGACAGAGTTTTGGAAAACTCTGGCCACGTTTTCCGGTGAAAATTGCAGACTTGAGTGCATACACAAGCGACTGATTTGTACAGAAGGAAAACACGTCCAAGGTGAACTGACATCTCCTAAGAGTTGGTACAGAGAGAAGTCAATGATGAGACCTCTGGGCAAGCAAGAAAAACTCTCCTCCCTCTCCCTCTCCCTCTTCCCTCCCCTCTTCCCTCTCCCTCTCCCTCTCCCTCTCCCACTCCCACTCCCACTCCCACTCCCACTTCCTCTCCTTCATACACACACACACACACACACA
This sequence comes from Sylvilagus floridanus, assembly GCA_949820135.1. Taxonomy (NCBI): domain Eukaryota; kingdom Metazoa; phylum Chordata; class Mammalia; order Lagomorpha; family Leporidae; genus Sylvilagus; species Sylvilagus floridanus. Next base: position 67,995,254 of record OX463239.1, read on the forward strand.
CACTCACTGTGTAGAACACACACACGGAGACAGTTACCTGTGAGGACATGCAAGGAAACAGGAGTTCCAAAGGAATGAATAAAATGAGAAGTATGGTTCTGGTTAAACATTTTAAAGTTTCTGACAGTTTAAAAATAAATGATCTCTGGAGAAGACTCCTAAGAAAACTGATAAAATTCCCAACCCTGACAAATTGAGACTTAGGGGCAATGACAATTGGAGAAGGGAGAGAAGATGAACTGTCCCCTTGCTAACTGGGGAGACCCCTTGGGTGTTTCATAATTATGTTCATCGCTATTCATGAATCGCCAGGAAACCAGCCTGGCTCGGGCCCTCTTGCCTGCTGGGAGGTCATGACAGAATTACAGACTCACATGAAGGATGGCCATGGTGGACGGTCCCCATCAGCCCTCACGGTAACAGGTAGGAGGCTCCAGGTCTGAGAGGGCCACCCCAACACAGCCCGCGAGTAATTAAAAGGGTTTGCAGGGATTAGAAGCCAACCCTCACCATCAGAGGCTACTCATTTAAAGCAAGTTTCTTAATTGCTTTTCCCTCGCTGTTGGTGTTTAAACAATGTATAGAAATCATGCAGTCCAGCAAAACAAAAAATAAATATCCCATCCCATGGCTAGTGTTTATGTACGAAGGTTTTCAATGACTGCAGGGCCGTGCACACACACAGGCAGAGCAAATACTCTGATGAATAAAAATGTGAATTTGAAGGCAAATGAGGCATGAAACATATTAGCCAATAAACAACACAAAAGAAGGTCATACTAAATTTTTTATCTAACAACACTGGGAAACAATTGAGCCAAGAATACCGACCAAAAAGAGGCAACTGCAAGGAAGTTGCCTTTGCTAACCACTACGAAGGATGGGAGTTCCTTTATTTGGCTACAAATCAGACATAAAGCAATCTAGGTTCCTATGGTCCTATATTTTGAAGATAAGAGTGTGGGGTTTAAAATATCTGAAAGCATGTCCTTGACCTACCATGAGAAAATAAAACATGCTCAAATTATCCCATAATCTCATCTCTGTAATCCCAGCTCTTTTTTGAAAATGTCCCATCCAGGAGGTCCTTCTTTCTCAAAATACTTTCCAATCCACAAAGCTCCTTTAAAAGCATGTCTTATCAGGCCAGTGTTGTGGTACTGGGGGTGGAGCCACAGTACTGACATCCCATGTTCCAGTTCTAATCACAGTTGCTTCACTTCTGATCCAGTTTTTTGAAAATAAGTCTGGAAAAGCAGTGGAAGGGGCCCCAAGCACTTGGACCCCAGCCACCTATGTGGGAGGCTGGGATGGAGTTACTGGTTCCTGGCTTTGGCCTGGACCAGGCTATTGTGGCCATCTGGGGAGTGAACAAGCAGATGGAAGATCTCTTTCTCTCTCTGTTTCTCCTCTCTATGTCACTCCGCCTTTCAAACAAACAAAATAAATCTTTAAAAAAAAAAAAAGCCTATTTATAAAGTGGATAGGGCAGGTCTTATTTGCTCCATTATCTGGATGAGGAAATCAGCTCAGAAAGTTTAGGGAATATTCTCAAGTTCTTGTGCTCAGGAAAGACAAGCGTTCAGCAAGGGTCTGCTGCATCTGATTCCTGACTAATACTGCTCTGCCAACCTGTCAGTCCTGAGGTTTACAAAAGCCACTGTTGGAGGTAGCACTTGGTACAATGGAGAAGTCCCTTGGCAAGCCCATATCCTACACTGGAGTGCATGGGTTTTGGTCTCAGCTCCACCTCCAATTCTACCTTCCTACTGATGTGTGTGTACCCTGGGATACAGCAGGTGATGGCCTGGGGAGTTTGATTCTGGGCTCCTAGCTTTGGCCTTGCCCAGCCCTGACCACCACAGACACTTGGGGAAATGAGCCAGCAGATGGTAGATCTCAGACTTTCTTTCTCTCTCTCTCTCTCTCTCTCTCTCTCTCTCTCTCTCTCTCTGTGTGTGTGTGTGTGTGTGTGTGTCCCTGCCTTGCAAATAAATGTTCAGTATAAATAAATTAAAAAAACACACACTATTAAACGTGTACCATTTGGCCTTGTTGCTTGTTTCTTTTAAGGCAAGACTGATCTCAGGAGGCTGCTTCATGCCAACCTATCTCACATCAACCACACCTTTGTCAAGAGAAGCAGCAGGATCTGCTCTGCTGACAGCCAGATGGGCCTGTGTGCAAACCCTGATTCTGCTACATGCCTGCTGTGGGGCCTGGAGTATATCTGACCTTTGCTAACCTCTGTTTTCTCTGCTATAGTACTGCAATAATTCCTGTCTTCCAAAATCCTGGGCATAGTAAAAGTTTTGGCCTTCAGTAAAATATATAATATATATACATATATATACATATATATACATATATGATTGTTTTATTTGAAAGACAGAGATAAAGAGAGGCAGAAAGAAATCTTTCCCATTCTCTGGTTCATTCCCCAGATATTCTCCACAGCCTAGGCTGGGCCTGACAAAAACCAGGAGCTGGGAATTTAGTTGGAGTCCCCACATGGGCAGCAGGGACTTGGGGAAATGAGTCATCACCCTCATCAACTCCCGGGGTGCTCCTTAGCAGGAAACTGAGATCAGAAGCAGAGTCGAGACTTGAATCCAACACTTTGAAATGGGACATAGGTATCCCAGCTGGCACCTTTAACCACTCTGCCACACGTCCACCCCAGTAAGCATTCTGACTTTTCCTCAGAATGCAAAGCAAAAGATGGAGCAGCATAACCTTTCAGGCATGCTCAGAACAGTCTGGACCTGGCATACCCTGGGAATCACAACAGAGTCTCAAACAGAAAGATGGAAGGACATGGCAATGCACTCTTCTGTGCAAGAAGCTATCAGAACCGAAAGAACAATGAGGGTGACTGCTCAGGGACTCCTCCACCCATCCCCAGTGCACCGCCTCCATGCCCAGAAGCACTGTTGTTGGAAAGAAAAGGGATTCTTTCAAGATTTCCAGACCAGTCTGTGCAAAGCGCATTGGTGTCCTGCCCCTGCCACTTCTGAGAAACACCTGAGCTTTGCAAGGATGGGGTCACCTGCAGCTCCTGGGGGCTTCCCCTGTGCACTAATTAGCGAAAGCGATATGGTTTCAAAGCTTTCCCTTCAGCCCTCTCTCAGTCTTCCCTTGCTCTAGGATCTGGATGTTCCAATGCCCAGGCCCAGGTCACACAGCCTGCCAGCCTTCAAAGGCAGGGAATAAACATGAGCGCACCAAACAGGTGGTGTGGGGAGACGTGTCCAGACTGTCTTCCTCGTTCTCCGCTGCACCTTCATTCTCCTCATCATCTGTCGAGCAAAGGAGGTGGGTGCTGCACGGCCTGGGCACCTTCAAAAGGGAATGTTGACTAAACGGCCGCTGCTGTTCCCGTGGCCTCCTGTACACCTGCCATGCGGCCACTGGGACTTGGCTTTTCTCACTGCCACCCAGCAGCCCAAGGCAGAATGAGAGAGATAAAGGGTCCATCATGGGAGGGGTTGTGAGCCATACTGAGAAACCGGAATGCTGAACTTTTTTTTTTTTTTTTTGACAGGCAGAGTGAACAGTGAGGGAGAGAGACAGAGAGAAAGGTCTTCCTTTGCCGTTGGTTCACCCTCCAATGGCCACCACTGCCGGTGCACCACGCTGATCCGAAGGCAGGAGCCAGGTGCTTCTCCTGGTCTCCCATGGGGTGCAGGGCCCAAACACTTGGGCCATCCTCCACTGCACTCCCAGGCCAAAGCTGGCCTGGAAGAGGGGCAACCGGGACAGAATCCGGTGCCTCGACAGGGACTAGAACCTGGTGTGCCAGCACTGCAAGGTGGAGAATTAGCCTAGTGAGCCATGGCGCCATCCCCGGAATGCTGAACTTTCAAGGGTAAGAACATGCAGACAGGACCAGCTCACCCAGAACCCGAGAAAAACGTGCTCCACACTAGGGGGTGAGTTTCTAATTCTCCATGAATTCTGCCACTGGTCCCCCTGCTTAATACCACAACCTGTAACATCTTTGAGGGTCTCACTTTCCTCTGTCCTCACTTCCTAGCACATAGGAGAAGAATTCCTCAGTTGAGACAGAGAGAATGTGAGGCTCTCATGATAGGGCCAGGACAAGAGGTAGAAATGTGGTGAGCAGAGACCCCTTCTTTGTAGGAGAGAAAGGACACAACCTTGTGCACCTGAGAGCTCAGCAAGTGAGTTTTGAGACTTAGAAAGAAGCTCCCAAAAGCAGCTTAGAGGAGAGAAGAAAGGAAGCAGGTTGGGCAGGGACCATAAGTGCTAGAATTTTTGGCTCTGTTGGGGGCTCAGGGCTGGCCAGAAAATGGAACAGAGATGTTCCAGTGTCATGAGAAACAGGGATTCTGCAGTACTGGGTATTCCTGAAGAATGGCCTTGAATTCAATATCATACCTTAAAAAAAAAAAACAACCTTTATTTATGTATGTGTGTATTTGAAAGGCAGATTGACAGAGAGGGAGGGACATGCACACATACACAGAGATCGTACATCTGCTGGTTCATTCCTAGATGCCTACAATAGCCAGGGTTAAGTCAGGCTAAAGGCAGGAGCCTTGGGTGACAGGGAGCCAAGCACTTGTTGTCTTCCTAGGTGTATTAGCAGGAAGCTACATCAGAGGTGGAGTATAGCCAGGACTGGAACTGGTACTCTACTAGGAATTGGATATCCCAAGCAGTGGCTTAACCCACTGCACCACTACACCTGCCTCTGAGCTCTGGTCCTAGGGTGGATCACAGGCCACAGGACAAGCATCTGAGCAGTGAGCAGGCCGCTTGTCCCACCCACTCTTCTTCCTGGTGTTCTGCAACTCTCTTCCCAAAGTTTTCTGCAGAATCTGCCTCAGCCACTCCAGCTGTGCCCTCATTACCTCAGCCTATGACCCTCCTTGGGGGACAGAGTTCTATCAGATTCCAGAATGGTTTCAGTTCCCCATAAGACACGAATTAAGGCAACACAACATGAGCTTCCTACAGAGGTGGAGGGTATTTGGACACAGGGACTCTTCTGGTCAACTACACAGGGAGTTTTTCCCTCAACAATAACCACTCCATTTATCTTTAAGCATGACCTTGACAGTTCTACTCAAATAAATGCATACTTCCCTCTTGCAAAAACACATTTCCCAGAGACAACATGTTTATCAGGGAATATAGGGGCTAACCTGTATAATCACATCCTTTGAAAGAAAATTGAAGATAATGTCAGGGAGCGAAAAACTCACTTTTCCTCTATAGTCTTAAGTGGCTGGAGTTTATAAATTTATCTGACAAAAGGCAGATTAATAAGGGGAAAAAGAGACTTTATTTATACATGCAGCATGAATACATGGAGGAGCACTCAGTAAAAAGTAACTGAAAGGAGTGGTTAGAATTGGGCTCTCACATACCATCTTAACAAAGGGTGACAAAGGACGGAGAAGACGCCAAGCACAGAAAAGAGACTGGGGCTGCTAGTTGGGTGTGCATCTTAGGAAATACATGATAAACAAGGGTTGTTAGTAAGGTGTGATATGCAGATAAGAGTCATGTTCTTCCTGATAAGGGGTAGGGGGAATACCTGTACCAATGGAAACTTTCCCCAGCTTTGCAAAGGGCAATTCAGGCCAGCTTTTAGATAGAAAGGAGAGGACGGAGAGCTAACACAACCTCTGCACTAAAGTAGCTTACCTAATCCCTTTTGGTAACATGGTTTTGATGTTTGGGATTTTGTGTGGGGTGGTGCTGGAGAGAACGGACATCTTTTCACAAGTCCTTTTCTTTCTGTTTCCAGCCTGAAGGAGGAGCACAGGAAAGCACAGAGGTGTGCAGGCATGTCATGCCTGGAAAGACTGGGTGCTTCTACTCAGCTAAGAGCTCAGAGACGGGCCTACGCAGCAGGTCAGGAAGCTTGGCAATGTCATGTGAGGAGGGCCTCCACACATGTTCCACCCTGTAATAAGAGAGAAAGAGAGAGAGGGAGAGAGAGAGAGAGAGGTCTTCCATCCACTGGTCACTCCCCAAATGGCCACAATGGCCAGAGATGCGCTGATCCAAAGCCAGGAGCCAGGAGCTTCTTCCAGATCTCCCACGTGGGTGCAGGGGCCCAAGGACTTAGGCCACCTTCTACTGCTTTCCCAGGAAGTGGAGTAGCTGGGACTCAAACCAGCACCCATATGGGATACTGGCACTGAAGGCAGTGGCTTTACCCACTAGGCCACAGGGCTGGCCCCAGAAATTATTTCTAAAATTCATCTAATTTGCAGAAAAATGGCTTTCCTAATCCTTTTCTGTGACTGTCTACTCAGGAGAGAACATTTTCCTGAAGTTTTCCTTGTCTGACTTAGGGGAAAGTGAGCAGGCAGCCCAAGCAACAGCGCCATGAAGTGGCAGGTCCTGAAGGCCAAGCTGCAAGCTCAGCCCTCCAGTTTCTAAGTAAAGAGCACAGTGCTGGAGCACCAGCTCTCGGCCTGAATTCCAGGTCTGCAATCTGCTGGCCAGGCCACCTTCATTTCTGCAGAGAAGTTCATTATTAGTGCCCAACACTGCACAAAAACCAGAACTGACCCAAAATGAACCACCACTGGGTCTCCTTCTCTGAAGGGAAACTTGACCATCAAACCACTTGTCGACTACTCTGCATCTGTTCCAGAGGCCAAAATCGCCTTACCTGGCTCTCTTCGTGAACACTCAATGTCTTCTCACGGCTGCTTGCACATTTTATTCCACCCTCTCTCAATCAGACTCTCCCTTCTCCTCCCATTCTGCTCTCAATGAGTTCACTAGTCCTTACCAGAAATTACAGATTCAGGGGCCAGTGCTGTGGCACAGCTGGTTAAAGCCGTGTCCTGCAGTGCCAGCATCCTGGGTTCAAGTCCTAGCTGCTCCACTTTCAATCTGGCTCCCTCTAGTGTGCCCGGGAAAGCAGCAGAGGATGGCCCAGGTCCTTGGACACCTGTACCTACGTGGGAGACCCTGAAGAAACTCCTGGCTCCTAGCTTCAGATTGGCTCAACTCCTGCCATTGTGGCCATTTGGGGAGTGAATCAGCGGGGGGAAGATCTCTCTCTCTCTCTCTCTCTCTCTCTCTCTCTCTTTCTCTCTGCCTCTACCTCTCTCTGTAACTCTTTTAAATAAATAAAATAAATCTTAAAAAAGGAAAAAAAGAAACAACAGATTTACTGCTACAGTTCCCACAATGCGCATGTATTTATTAGGTCTTGCCTGAAAGCAAATTCAAACATTTTCTATGATCATTTTTTTCAAGTGTCAGAGATCTGGCAATCTGACTTTGGGATGATGCTAACATACACTCTACCACTGAGAGTCAGGTAGCCATAATTTGTAATAATTCAGTGCCTTGCAGGTACACTATATGACCCGTTCCTTATCTGTCAAAATGTAGGCATCAGACACAAATCAAACAGGTGAAACGTCTTTTTTCTAATTTCAGCTTTGCCCAGTTCCTAAGCCTCTGAATGTCACATACATCAAGCCTGTGTCTTGCTCTGGGACAGCACATACTTTACTGTATTCCCCACAGCTCACTCTTCTCTGCAAAACACCATTTCTTTCGCTGCTGAGATTAATAAGCCAATTCTCTTTGCTCGTCGGGGAATGTCTGAGCAGTGTGGAGTCGACCTGACCCCTCCCTTTCCAGAGGGCAGATTGCAAAGCTGTGGTAGGAACAGCTCTTGAACTTGAGCTGGCACACTCTGCCTCCAAGGAGAAAGCTCGGGCTTGCAGGGGACTGCTGCCAAGTGGGGCTGATTGGATTCATCCTCGCCTAGGTGGACAACTATTCAAAGCGGGAAGAGCGTCTATGCCTTTTAGCTTTCGTTTCCCTTCCTAAAGTCCACGAAGACCTCCTAACTTTTGGGAAGCTAATTAATTTCAGTGATGTTTGATGTACTCACTCTCCATTCATTCAACCAAAACGTATTGAGCAGTTACTGTGCACTGGGTCCTGTGTTAGTATAGAAAAGAACAACAAAAACAGACTGGTGTCCTAACAGTAATTCCTGAGGATTTTAAATGGCATCAATGGCCTTTATTTGATGGGAATTTAGTATACATAACTGAAATCCTCAATTTTAAAAGCTAGTTCACCCAATGGCAAAAAGGAAGACCTTTCTCTCTGTCTCTCTCTCTCACTGTCCACTCTGCCTGTCAAAAAATAAAAAAATAAAAAAATAAAAAGAAAGAAAGCTAGTTCACCAATAGGGGAAAACGTGTGAGCTCTCTTACACTCTCATAATAACCCATTTTTGTCTGTCTCATTCAGGCTGTCTCCCCAGCACTGTGAACAGAGTCTGATACATAGCAGGTACTCAACAAATATTTGACGAATGGACTAATGATGTCCTTGACTTTCAGAGAGGGAGATAACTATCTCTTCAACTTTTACCCAGAAAAGTGCTTAAAAAAATACCAGGTCTTTTTTTAACCCTCAAACTTGGGAATAGGTCTACTCTGCAGCCTTTGGAAAAGACATTGTGGATGAATTTTCGATGATATTAATGAATGTGATATTTAGCTGTGTGGAAAAACAGGCTACAAAACACTGTTTTAGCCACGATGTAAACAGTAACACTTTTTGGTTGATGGGCTTTGGTAGTTTCTTAAGTTTCCATTTTATTCATTTCTTGTGTATTCCAAATTCTCTTTCATGAGCATCTATTACTTTTAGAATCACAATTTTAAACATCAGTCAAGAAAGATTATTTTGAGCCTGTTTTGTTTTTTTCAGTTTGCATTTTGAATCTGTTCAAGCCTCTCCATTTAGCTGTAAACAGCAGAAACTCTGTTGCAAGAAGACAGGATGGCAAGCTTCCTAAAGAAGCATATTTCTAGGGAGAGAAGGGGTGGCTCCAAGTACCGGCGCCCGGCCAACCAGAGATCACTGACAAAGAGCTAATTTGTGCCAATTATAACTCTGGGGAGGTCGCTTAGACTGGCAGAAAAGATGGGGGGACACAGAAAAGATGATGAATCCAACAGTGGCAAAGACCTCTCTTGCAACCTAGAATTATGCCATCAAAATCCATTTAATAGTCAGTAGCTTTCTTTCAACGGATTCCAAATCAGACTTGTAAACCAGATCAGGAAGGGCAAGCCAATGTTTTTAAAAATGCTGTTCTCCCGTCCTCTCTTTTTCTTTCTCACCTAGGAAGAAGGTTTACCTAGGATTTCAAAGCTTGGCCTCCCTGCACTTCTCCGAAGTTTGGCAGCCGCTGCACTTTGGTGTCTGTGTTCCAGGGCCTTGCTCTGCCAGCAATGTGTTAGGATAATCACCGCCGCTGAAGGATTTCAACACACTGCATTTCCCCAGAAGCCTTTGTCTAACGAGGTAATTTATGACCTGTTCAGGAATCTGGTCTTTACAGAACAATAAATTCACACTTGCGCTGGACTTCAAAGCTGCCATTATGAGCCTCAGTAGCAGAAGGCGTCCTGCGGCTGAGAGCCAGATCAACAGATAAGTGAGTTTTTAATGATCTCTTTCAGGCAGGCTGCAAGGGGAACAGGGCGGAGGGCCGCCGCTGCATCTGGCCATTCTGATTGCAAAAATTCCACCCTCCAAGTGGGTCCTTTGGATGACGTTTAAACCAGTTCGCTTGCTTCTCCGCTCATGTCTCATACAATTTGGGGTTCGTGCCACATCAGAAGGGTCAGGAAGAAGCTAGGTGGTCACCCAGGGGGGAAAGTCAGCATCTCCTATGTCTGGTGGTGTCTTGCTGTCATGATAACAGGGGCCCACCCTCCCAACTCTGCCACCAACCCAAACCCCAAAGTTCTCTTTAGCAAGTAGGGATTGGGGGCAAATTCCTCAGTGTCTCCAACTATTTCAACAGATTCTGGCAGCCACATAAGAGATTAGGCTGTGTTTTTGCAGGGTGTGGGCTGTATCCTTCTTGCATAAGGATCACCTGGGTTCTTGTTTTAAAAAAGCAGGGGGTTTTGGGAGGAACAGTGAGCTGGCACAGCAGTGACAGTGCAGCTTGTGTTCAAGTCCTGCCTCTGCTTCTAGCTCCAGCTTCCTGCAAATGCAGACCCTGGGAGGCAGCAGGTGATGCCTCAAGTGTCTGGGTCTCTTCCACCCACCCCGTTTGGGTTCCAGGCTCCTGGCTTCAGCCCAGCCCCGTCCCAGTGGTTATGGTTATTTGGGGAGGGAACCAAATGTGAGATATTTCTGTCTCTTTGCCTTTCAAGGAAACAAATTAAAAAAAAAATGGTTTTAAGCATTTTGCTCCAGACTTGCTGTATCAGCTCCCAAGGACTAGGTCTAGCAATTGAAATCGTTAACTAAACAATTGATTCTTACACACAGTGAGGTTTGTGAAACCCTGGATAGGGTGAAATGGAAAACAAAAACAAAAAACTAGAACCTCAAGCCTAATGGCTTTGGGACGAATACAATCCAGAATGAAATCTAGGAGCCAGTACTTACTAACTGTGGGCCCTTGGAAAAATGTCTTAACCTCCTGGAACTTGGGTTTACTCATGTGAAAAGGAAGAAATACCTCCTCATTTTGTACCTTCCGGCTCTGAGCCTGCCTGCTCCTGCAGACTGCCTGCAGCTCTCTCGGGTCTGGTCCTCCACCCACAGCTCCCCAGCTGCCATTTGTGTAAAGCAAGTGACAAAGTTCTCTCTCCTAGTAGCTCCCCATGTCCCAACCCCCAAGAAGTACGTCTATCTTGCCTCCCACAGGCAGACTACACAGTGCAGCTATACTGCAATGGCATCTTTTTGACACATAATATTCACAGATTCTAAAAATTAGGACCTCGTATCTTCAGGAAACTCTTCCGGTCTAGTCTCACAGCAGTTCTGAAGCCACGTCCACAATTTCAAGCTTTGATATTACTGAGCATACCACTTTGAGTTACCAACATTTGTATTAAGACATGGATATCTGTTGAGAAGGCATTTTTCAGCCGTCTAGGCCACTAAAAATAATTATTATTCAATGTCCTAAGTCAAATCCTTCTTGTGAGCAAAGACATCACTCTTTTGGGCTGCAAACATCTGGTCGTTGCTACACACAGAAAGTAGACTTGCTTTCTATCAGTGGTTCCAGGTATGTATTTACACTTAATGGTGCAGCAAGTTTGTGGTGGATGTGTCATTGAGTTAGATTATAAACTACAACCTAAAACAAACCATTTTTCTCATCATTTTCAAAACTACTAAAATCTTTGGCTCACATATCTACTTTACGGAGAACAAAACCAACTTGGGTTGGACATTTGGTGTGGTGGTTAAGATGCCACTTGGGACACCCTCAGTTTGAGTCCTGGATCTGCTTCCAAGACTGACTGCCTGCTAAAGAATACTCCACAAGGCAGCAGATAGATGACGGTTCAAGCACTTGGGTCCTGCCACTTATGTGGAGGATCCAGACTGAGTTACCAGTTTTTGGCTTTGGATACTGTGGGCGTTTGGGAAGTGAACCAGCACATGGAAGATCTCTCTCTCTCTCTCTTTTTCTTGCCCCACCTTTCCAATAAATAAATCTTTAAAGAAAAAAATTAAAAAAACTACAGAAAGCCCATAATTTAGGATATATAAGTAAAAAATGAAAATGGTTATAAGACCTAGTATTCATTCACCCCAAAATGTCAGTTATCTGTGAGACATTCTTAGGGTCCAGAAATATAAAAAGATAGGTACAATCTCTGTTCCCATGCCTCAGAGTTAAATAAGCTTGCTCCATAGAACAACTTTCCTCTTGAACAACTCACTCCTTTCCATACTGAAGCCAAAAACTGATATCGGCTTCTCCAATGCAGCCCACATGAGACTCTGAGTTAAAGCAATAGAGTACAAAGGGAGCGCCTAGAAGAACTGATGGAGCTGAAGTTCTTTAAGCCAATTTTGCCACCAAGGCAGCAACAGAAAGCCCTAAGCTCTAAACTCACTCTCTACACTCTAACCCACTGCTTCTGAAGAACAAGGGCCCTTCGGGGCTTACATTGCCAGCCTCTCCAGTTCTCTTGGGGATTGCTTGGATGCCTGATAGGAATTAGATGGGTTGTGTCTGTGGGTTGTGGAATCAGAGACCTAGTGATGAGTCCCGGCTCTGTCATTTACCTGGGGCACCACCCTCTACCTGCTGAGTGTCAAATGACAGTACCAACCTTGTTAGGATTTATACAATTTCAATGAGATATGTAAAATGTGTATTTAGTGCTGGACCCATAATAAGCTGTCCAAAAACAGTAGCAGTGATGGTTGGCAACAGCAAATCCTATAGATGGTATCCCAAGAATGGAGGCCCATTTCAGCTGGGCTGCTAGATTTGGCCATCTAATAACACTAATACTGACTAATAATACTAACAATTACTATTTAAAAATACTAATGTTAACTAAGATAATATGGCTTAGGTAACTAAGATATCTTAGGTTAACTAAGGTACTATAAAATACTAATGTTAACTAGAATAACTAAGATAATAAGGCTAACATTATTGACTAATGTCAGGCACCAATCTGGATGATTTACAAATATAGACTCATGTAGTCTGCAAAACAACTGCTGAGCTAGGTATGAGAGACATTCAAAAAGTTCATGAAAAACAGAATTAAATGATCAGTGTATTTGGGTACAAAAAGTTTTGAAATCCATGCAGCTGAGGGGCCTTCAAAACATTCACAAAAGATGGGAATCACAAAAAGACCATACATGTATTTAGCCCCCAAATAAATTTTTCTTTTATTTCCATTTTTTCCCACAAATTTTTAAAAAGTAGCATCACATGCAGTATTATCCCTGTTTCACCAAGAGAGGTTAAATCCGTTGCTGAAGGTAACACAGATATTGAATCTACTGTCCTTGCTGTTGGACTTCTCCCCGTCCAGGAGGTCGTCTGTGACACAGCACTAGTCCACTAATGCCAGCTGTCCGGGCCGACAGCTAGCTTCTGTGCCCAAGTCCTTCTCTGCTTCAGCATTTTAAGTGGGAGGCAAAGAGAAATTTCTGGCTTCCGATTGATGCTCGAGGGTGAGAACTCCAGACTTCAGCTGTCTGGCTGCCAACATCCTGCAGCCTTTGAGCAAAGGAACACACTTGTGGGTCCATGCCGTTAACATTGGCACCAACCACCCGGTTGCCAGATTAGTGAGAGCTCGTGAACAGAAATCCGAGGAGCCTGTGGTTCCCACCCAGCCCTTCCCTTTGAACAGGCTGCAGCTGCCTCTGAGGTTGTGCTTTGGCCAGGATGTGGCTGCAAAGTTCACACTTAAAAGTCCATTTAAGAGGATTTAAAAGAAACAACAACAGAAGCAGGTGGAGCAGAAGTGACCTAGTCACCTTTTGCCCCTAGCGCTACTTCAACAGCTGGGAAGAACAGGGCGAACCAGCAACGCCAGCCCATAAACCTCTCTGTGATTCCCGCGGCTCTGAATAGAGTGCCTACCGGGACCACACAACCTGCGGAGGGAGCAGGGAGCCGCTGCTGAGACAGAAACACGGAGGGGCCCAAGCCTCCTTTGAGGGTCTAGAATTCACCGGCAGAGGTGATTCGGCCACTTGGCTGCCCAGCTGAAGCTTGCTGCTTCAGGGACCTCAGCTTTGCAGCCCTGCAGGGAGCTCACAGACGACGAGACTGACTGCCCGACATGTTGGTTTTCTCATCCCACAAAATAAGCGCTTCGAGAATCTGCCCATGTCAGTACCTTAAAGTTTATATCCTGTGGCTACAGCTCGTGGGAAAATGAGATCATAAAAACAGGGTGGCAAGAGGAAGAGGAGACTGGCAGGGGCAATATTACCCAAATTCAAAATCAGGAAGTTAGATCTGAAGAGAAATCGTCCTGTCGTTTATTTTTTTTTTTAAGATTAAATTATTTATTTTATTTGAAAGGGAGAGCCAGAGAGAGAGAGAGAGAGAGAGGGAGGGAGAGGGAGAGAGCGAACTTCTATCTGCTGGTTCAATCTCCAAATGTCTATAGCAGCCGGAGTGGGCTAGGCCGAAGCTAAGACCCCAGAGCTCCACCTGGGTCTCCCACATAGGTGGCAGGGACCCAAGTACTTGGGCCACCATCCACTGCCTTCCCAGGCGCATTAGCAGGAAGCTGGATCAGAAAGAAAACAGCAAGACGCCAAAACGAGGGCTCCGACACAAGACGTGGGCATCCCAAGCCGTGGCTTACCTGCTGTACCACAACACCTGTATCCTATGTCTACTACTTTGATACAAAATGCCAAATACAAAGTCCAAATATTTTAGTACCCTCTTCTGTAAATGCTGCATGTCGATCTATCCTTTTCAACAAGTGTTTTTCTGCTCTGCCTTTAAAGAGCCACTGCCTCCTCTTCCTCTGTGTTTATACACGGGGTAATTCACCATCCCCATTTGACAGGGACTGTGCCGAAACCAGGGAAGTTCAGGCAGAAGCGGTCACCTCGGTTGTACTGAAAGTAAACTACAGTGAGATAGAGAGGGTGAGGCCATGTTGATGTAATATTACCTGTTGACTTTTCTGTTCATTACTCAAGTGATTCAATCACAAATACACTCAAATTTTTCCCATCCCTTTCTGACACCCCTTCTGAAACAATGGCTGTCACACGATTCCCAGCTGTAGTTTTAGGGGAATGGGTCAAGAATCCACATTTGTTATGTCACCATCATGTTGGTTGATAAAATGATAACCAAGATGTTTTGTTGCTAACACAAGCTAGAAAATAAAGCCGCCGAACCCATTTCAAACCAACAATGTTTCTCCACGGGGCTCAATAGTCTCAGGTTTATTCTGAGAACTTTTGGAAAAATTCATTTTCCTCTAGTAATGTGTTCACAAAAAGGCTACTTTTGATGCCATGTTCTGCCACCCTGTTACACACACAGACACTCTCAGACTTTGGAAGCCTTTTTCTGAAGACAACATGTTCCAACAGATGTAACCTGCGATATATTTGGAGAAGTACGGGCAATGAAACTAGACTAATTTGACAGAGGGAGTTCCTAATTCTGCCTGAAATTCCTCCTCTACGGAATGGAATTAGAATTCTCACCACAACCTACATTACTGGTATTACATTCCAAGATGCTTGCTGGCATTATATTCTAGTCAAAATTCCAGGGTTCTCACTATGAAATCCTTTACCTTTCTCTCGCTTACTCTCTCTTTTTAAAGATTTATTTTACTTATTTGAAAGACAGTATTACAGAGAGAGGTAGAGTCAGAGAGAGAGGTCTTCCATCTACTGGTTCACTCCCCAGATGGCCACAATGGCTGGAGCTGCGCCAATCTGAAGCCAGGAGCCAGGAGCTTCTTCTGGGTCTCCCATGTGCATGGCAGGGTTCTAAGGACTTGGGCCATCTTCCATTGCTATCCCAGGCCACAGCAGAGAGTTGGATCGGAAGAGGAGCAGCCAGGACTAGAACCAGTGCCCATATGGGATGCTGGAGCTTCAGGCCAGGGCTTTAACCACAGCGCTGGCCCCTCTTTCTTTCTCTCTTTCTCTTTTAACAATTTTTTTAAAAGATTGATTTGTTTATTTGAAAGTCAGAGTTACACAGAGAGAGGAAAGGCAGAGAGAGAGATCTTCCGTCCAATGGTTCACTCCCCAGATGGCCGCAACAGCTGAAGCTGCACCAGTCTGAAGCCAGGAGCCAGGAGCTTCTTCTGGGTCTCCCATGTGGGTACAGGGGCCCAAGGACTTGGGCCATCTTCTACTGCTTTTCCAGACCATAGCAGAGAGCTGGGTCGGAAGTGGAACAGCTGGGTCTCAAACAGGTGCCCATACGGGATGCTGGCACTGCAGGTGGCAGCTTTACCTGCTATTCCACAATGACAGCCACCCTCTTTCTCTCTTCTTAAAAGATTGATTGGTTTGAAAGGTAGAGTAACAGAGAGAAAGAAACAGAGGAGGAAATTGCATCTACTGGTTCACTCCCCCAGATGGCCACAAAACAGGCCCAGGCAGAAACCAGGAGTCTGGAACTCCATCAAGGTCTCCCATGTGGGTGCCAGGGACCCAAGTACTTGGGCCATCCTCTGTTGCCTTCCCAGAACACTAGCAGGGACCTGGATTAGGACTGAACTGGCATCCACACCACAAGTAGTGGCTTAATCCACTGCACCGCAATGGCAGCCTCCTTTGTTTCTCTCTCTTTTTTTCAAAGGTTTATTTATTTATTTGAAAGTTTGAGTTACAGAGAGAGAAGGAGAGACAGAGAGAGATCTTCCATTTGCTGGGGTTTTACCCGGGTCTCCCAAATGGGTGGCAGAGGCCCAAACATTTGAGACATCTTCCCGTACTTTTCTCAGGCAATGATCAGGGAGCGTGATTGGAAGTGGAGCAGCAGGACATGAACCAGCACCCATATGGGATGCCAGTGTTGTAGGCTGTTGTGGCTGCTATGCCACAACACCCAGCCCCTGTTTCTCTTTTTAAAAACAGGTTGAGGGGCCAGTGAGGGCTCAAATGCTCATGCCTCTGCCACCCACGTAGGAGATCCTGATGGAGTTCTTGGCTCCTGGCTTCAGCCTAGCCCAGCCCCAGCCATTGTGTTTATTTGGGAAGTGAACCAGCAGATAAAAGCTCTCTCCATTTCACCTCTCTCACCCTGCCTTTCAAGTAGATGAAAATGAACATTCTTAATATTAAGATAATGGAATCACTGAGTAGCATCTGTTGTTTAATTTTACTTTCATTATGGGAATTTACACTCATAAAAAGTTCTCATACTAATCACCAGCTACTTTGTTACTGTGGATTAAAACAGAAACTGATGGCTGAAGATTATTAAGACGCATCGATCCACAGCATACAAATGAAAAGATCTGGGGCTTTGGAAAGACGTGTATGCTTCTCTTCTTGTACTGCTGCAAAGTATGGCTTCTGGAAAGTTGTGCACTATTGGATAAAGACAATATTAGAGATGATGTCACCAAATATACCTAAAGTAATGGAGATTTGCCCTCTCAGATCAACTACACAAAGTACCTGGGAGTTGTTAGGCCCTATGGCAGACCATTTTGTGATTGGGAATAACTGGATCACATTTTCTACCCTTACTCTTCATATTCAATTTGAATTCTAAAACGTGTTGTTTATTTTAGTGGTCTAATGTGTACCAAATGTAACTGAGTTGCCCAGGAGTCTATATCTTACATTTTCTTTGGTCAACACATTATCACAGGGGCAGGTGTGGCATAGCAGGTTAAGCTGCTGCCTGCAACTCTAGCATGCTGTATGAGCGCTGGTTGAAGTCCTGGCTGCTCCACTTCCAATCCGGCTTTCCCACCAATGTGCCTGGGAAAGCAGCAGAAGATGGCCCAAGTGCTTGGTTTGCCACCCACATGTGAGACCCTGATGAAGTTCCAGACTCCTGGCTTCAGCCCACCCCAGCCTTAGCCACTGTGGCCATTTAGGGAGTGAACCAACAGATGGAAGAGCTCTCTGTCTCCCTCTCTCTCTGTAACTTAGACTTTCAAATAAATAAATAAATAAATCTTTTTTTTTAAGAAAAAAACTCACATAGCTATAAATAATCTCAGTTGAGTTGTATAATTTTAGGTAGTAGAGATTTGGCTGAAAAGTTTGACCTGAGTACAGGTCAGCCCATGGCAGTTTAAGGAGTCCTTTGAAACAAAGCGAAACAAACACAATAAAACTTGTATAGAGTTTTTGTTGGTATTTAGGACTTTGAGGGAAAAAATGTATGAATTCCTGAGTGACCATGTGTCCAAACACTCCAGCAGTGACTCCTATGCTGGTATTTCATCATGCACCATTCTGAGCGGTAACAACCATAGTTCCATTCTTCACTGGTGGATCAATCAGAATTAGACACCTCTCTCCACCAGGTCTGAGTCCAAAATCCATATCCTTCCTAATAGTCCACAGGGAAACCTGATTCAATGCATTCTATTCAAAACAGGTTCCCAAAAGTCTCAAAGGAGGAGAAAACACATGACTTTTTTGTGAAAAATCACTTACTAGGAACTATAGAAACATACAGTGTTCTCAGTTCCATTTTCAATTGTGGATTCAAAAAGTAACTATCATAAAGATGTCTAAAACTTAATGTTTTCAAAACCAAATTTTCTGTTTCCAGCTGCTTCTGCTTTAATTCTTTCAGCTAAGGCTTGATTATAGGGGATAAGAACAAATGGACTACTGCAGAGTCTTTTCTCAGTGCCAGACATTTTATACCACACCATACCCAAATGGAAAAATTCACATTCTCAAAACAGATGGGAAAACTCAGACTAATGATGACCGACGTCATATCCTAGCTGTCTGATGTCAAAGCTTCAAAAATTGCAAAGTACCCCACCATCCACCTCTGTGCATTTTCTTCTCACATCTACTTGCTCACTAAATCCCATTAATTCTACCCTTTACACATGTCACTCCATTCTCACTGTGAATGCTTTAGTTTGGGTCCTCATGATTTCTTACCTGTTTTTTTGCAAGATCCTTCTTAACTGAACTCCTGCATGCCTGTATTCTCTTGACTTATCCCTCATACACTCCATAATACACTACACTATTCCCTGAGTGAGCTTCCTATACTCCAATCTGATCCTATCCCTAGCTTAAAATATTTCACTGGTTCACCAATCTGTGCTACAGAAGGCCCAAAATCCTAATAGTTCAAGAAAAGGCTCTCCACTGTCTCATCCCTACAACCCTTTGTCCTTTCTATCACCCCCTTTATTGTTCTCAATTTTAAAAAGGTTCATTGACCTCATCCTAGGTGCTGGACACTGCACTAGGCCTTGGAAATAAAGTAATGAAGGTCGTTGGCCTCATAGAGCCAAGAGTCTGAAACACACATCAAGAAAATAATTACCCATGCGGCGAATGCCACGGAAAGGTAGATGCAAGGACACACAGCAGTGCAACACATCAGGTAAAGTACAGCACTGAATACGAGACACAGAGCATGGCAGGTGCTGGTACAGCAAAGATGAGAGGTAAACCCCAAGCAGCTAGGCAGTACTTGTCTAGGCATGCAGGGTGCCTTTGACGTACTACAACATGAGTTCCTCTGTTGCACTGGGCTGTCCATCTTTGCCACTCCCACATCACCAAAGACTTCTTAAGCACAAGGGCCCTTCTGAGTCACTGTTTCAGCTACCATTCTTGGCACGTCCAAGTATTCCAGTGTTTATTGGTGATGAGGACAAACCTTAGGCACCTTTTATGCAATACTACTGTGAAACAGGGATATATTTTACAACAGTCTACCAAAAAAGTAACATACTTATTTTTTTTTCCAGAGGCTAAACATGCTAAACAACCCTCCAAAATTAAATAATTAGCCAGTGACATGGAGTTAGATTCAAGTCTGTGCCTGTTTGCTTTCACGGCCTTTTGGCTCCACTGCTGCACACTGCCACTGACAGTCACAACGTGTGTTGTTGCATTGGTGGCAAGCTTTGCTGGATGCTAAACATCATGAAAGAAAGCCATGCTGCCCATCACTGTGTAAAAAATTGGTCTTCCATACCACTCGGGATTTTAGTGTCATCCTTTTCCCAAGGCTATGTTCATCTCTGGATGTAAGGGAAAAAGTCCAGTTTCTGGACCTGTAAGAATGAGCTGAAGATCAAGGTAAGTAAAACAACTCTTCAGCTAGCAGCTGCTCTCCAAAAAGGCTGATTCAACTGTCAACAGTTCCTTCTGTAAAACTTCACCTGATGGTAAATGCTACACTGTAGAGTGTAAGTCCTCGTACTCGGTCCCTGAAAATCTGGGAAGAGGGGCCTGCTGTGTGGTACAGTGGGTTAAGCTACAGCTTGAGTCATCCATTTCCCATATCAGAGTGCTAGTTTGTGTCCTAGGTCCTCTACTTCTGATCCAGCTCCATTGCTAATGTGCCTGGGAAGCTAGGGATGATGGCCCAAGGACTTGAGTCCCTGCCACCTATGTGGAAGACCTGGATGTAGTTCTGTGCTTATAGCATTTTGGGGATTGAACCCATGGATGGGAGATCTCTCTGCTTCTCTGCCTTTCAAATAAACAAGTAAGTCTTAAAAAATTAGAAGAGATCAAGTTATTTTAAAAAAGAAAATCAAGAAGGGAGCAGTCAGGAGACTGGTAAGGGAGAAAGAGTGAGAAGATGGTTTACAAGTAGACCTAGTAGGTCATGTGTGTGCCAGCAATGGAGACATTATCAGGACACAACAGAGCAGCTGTCTCTGGGAGCTCAAGACTCCTGAATGTGTGGTAGATCCAAGGAAAGGAGGTGGCCCATAAGGAGAGATTAGAGATGCAGAAAAGAGAGAATTTCTGAGGCAGAGGTAACATCTCAAAAGAAGCAGGTGGGTGTGGGGCCAACGGCAGAGGAAGGCATTGTCCTTGCCAAACGGAATGACTCTTCTCTGAAAGATGGGACAAAGGAGAGTTGGGGACAGTTATTGCAGAAAGGTATGAGATCAGAAGAAACTGGAATTCCTAGTCTTAAAACAGGATTATAGTTCCCTCAGTTTCTCTATACTTTTCAATTGACGCATGATAATTCTACGTATTTATGGGGTATGGTGTGATATTTTAATACACATGTGTAATGTTTAATGATCAAATCAGTGGGATTAACACATCTACCACCTCATTTTTCCTTTATTTGTGTTGGGGAAATTCAAGATCCTCTCTTCCAGCCATTTTGAAACATACAACAAATTATCTTTCACCACACTCACTCTACTGTGCTATAGAACCTTAGAACTTATTTCTCTCATCTAATTACATTTTTCTGCCTGATAACTAACCTTTCCCCCCTACCCTTCCTAGTCTCTGGTACTTACAATTCTATCCTCTACTTCTGTGAGATTGACTTTTTTTTTTTTAATTTTTGACAGGCAGAGTGGACAGTGAGAGAGAGAGAGACAGACAGAAAGGTCTTCCTTTTGCCGTTGGTTCACCCTCCAATGGCCGCCGCGGACGGCGCGCTGCGGCCGGCGCACCGCGCTCGTCCGATGGCAGGAGCCAGGAGCCAGGTGCTTTTCCTGGTCTCCCCATGGGGTGCAGGGCCCAAGCACCTGGGCCATCCTCCACTGCACTCCTGGGCCACAGCAGAGGGCTGGCCTGGAAGAGGGGCAACCGGGACAGAATCCGGCGCCCCGACCGGGACTAGAACCCGGTGTGCCGGCGCCGCAAGGCGGAGGATTAGCCTGTTGAGCCACGGCGCCGGCCGAGATTGACTTTTTAAGTTTTGTTGACTGAAGACTGCATGAGAGACTTTAGTAACAGCAAAGTTTCAAGCCTCAAAATATGGGGCTTTTTAGGATTGTTTGGGCTTAACTCTGGATGAAGAGATAAAGTGATAAATTCTAAGAAACTGTCAAAGTCCTTACAACAATGCTGGAACAAACTATATATAGTATGGATTAAATTAGAGGAAGAATGTGTAGTTACTTAGTAAGTCATGTTTTATGTCCATTGGGCCTAGGCTACCTAAATACAGAATTTTCCTTCCTTCATTCAGTCCATTGCTATGAAAAGACCACAGTACAAGCTGTTTGGAACTCTAATGAGCCTTGACTTGTTGTTAAGGAGATGGGTGGGTGGATGGATGGGTGGATAGATAAGTAGAAGGACAGAAAGATGGATGACAATGCAAAAAGCAAGGAAGGGAAGAAAGCTGAGAAAGGGATTATATTGGAATATTTCAAATAGACTGCTGACTGAAAGATCCCCAGTGCCATTTCACTAAGTCAATGAAGAGAAAAGAAATAATTTAATCTTTCCTCTGCTTTTAGATTTGGCTCCTATCAGGAAAGAAATTTAGAGCACATCAAGGAAGAGTCGGATCTGAAAGTGTTCACTTCCTGAAAGCCCAGAGTTCGAGTTCCACAGAATGAGCTTTTTTTTTTTTTTTTTTTTTTTTTTACAGTGGAATAGTGCGAAAAAAAGACCTCTGGCTTTGTTAACTCCGTAGCTGACTCACAGAGTCGAGGCTTCTAAGGACCACGGAAAGCAAAACTGGTAGGAAAGCTGACGGCAGCATCCCTGAGAGAATGAGGAGGCTCTTGTTGAAGCAAAATGGAAACCATTCATTTAGATCAGCAGGAAGTGAAATGAAGCTGAAATTAGAGAGATGACACCAAATGAGCCTAAGAGTTCAGAGTTCCTAAACCCTTTCTGTAACTGACACGTAATCAGTGTACCTCTTTACAGGGTGCAGTATGCTGTTTTGATACATATACACATAGTTTAATGATAAAATCAGGGACATTTGCATATCTATCACCTCAAACATTTATCATTTCTTTGTGGTGAGAACATTCAAAATCCTCTCTTTGAGCTATTTCCAAATATAGGCTATGTTATTGTTAACGATAGTTACCATACAATGCAATAAAGCACAAGCCCTAAATCCTCCTGTCTGTAGGTTCACAGAGTTGCTAAATTTGTGCTCCATGTTACTGACTTAAGTTTGTAATGAGCCCAAAGATAATTATAATTAAATATTTGTTTCGCTATGTTTCACTTTTTATACTTATATTTCCTTTATATATATATATATATATATATATATATATATATAAAGCTTTTATTTAAAGAATATAAAATTCCAAAGTACAGCTTATGGATTACAATGGCTTTCCCCCCTTAACTTCCCTCCCACGTGCAACCCTCCCCTTTCCCACTCCCTCTCCCCTTGCATTCACATCAAGATTCATTTTCAATTCTCTTTATACACAGAAGATCAGTTTAGTGCATATTACGTAAAGATTTCAACAGTTTGCCCTCACATAGAGACACAAAGTGAAAATACTGTTGGAGTACTAGTTATAGTATTAATTCACAATGTACAGCACATTAAGGACAGAGATCCTACATGATATATTTTTTTAAAAATTGATTATCTATGCAATTTCCAATTTAACACCAAGGTTTTTTAATCATTTTCAATTCTTTATATACAGAAGATCGATTCAGTATATACTATGTAAAGATTTCATCAGTTTGTGTAAAAATACTGTTTCAGTACTAGTTATAGCATTACTTCACATTGGATAACACATTAAGGACAGATCCCACATGAGACGTAAGTACACAGTGACTCCTGATGTTGATTTAACAATTTGACACTCTTGTTTATGGCGTCAGAAATCTCCCTAGGCTCTAGTCATGAGTTGCCAAGGCTACGGAAGCCTTTAGGGTTCGCCGACTTCGATCTTATTCCGACAGGGTCATAGTCAAAGTGGAAGTTCTCTCCTCCCTTCAGAGAAAAGTACCTCCTTCTTTGATGGCCCCGTTCTTTCCACTGGGATCTCATTCACAGAGATCTTTCATTTAGGTCTTCTTTTTTTTTTCAGAGTGTCTTGGCTTTCCATGCCTAAAATATTCTCATGGGCTCTTGAGCCAGATCCGAATGGCTTAAGGGCTGATTCTGAGGCCAGAGTGCTATTTAGGACATCTGCCATTCTATGAGTCTGCTGTGTTTCCTTTTTACAGAGAATTTATATATGATTTTTAGGAAAGTCATGTTTCAATGTGACTATTTGAACTATCTTTTTTTTTTTTTTTTTACAGGCAGAGTGGACAGTGAGAGAGAGAGAGACAGACAGAAAGGTCTTCCTTTGCCGTTGGTTCACCCTCCAATGGCCGCCGCGGTCGGCGCGCTGCGGCCGGCGCACCGCGCTCGTCCGATGGCAGGAGCCAGGAGCCAGGTGCTTTTCCTGGTCTCCCCATGGGGTGCAGGGCCCAAGCACCTGGGCCATCCTCCACTGCACTCCCGGGCCACAGCAGAGGGCTGGCCTGGAAGAGGGGCAACCGGGACAGAATCCGGCGCCCCGACCGGGACTAGAACCCGGTGTGCCGGCGCCGCAAGGCGGAGGATTAGCCTGTTGAGCCACGGCGCCGGCCTGAACTATCTTTATCTACTAGTTAAATCAGGAGAATTTCATTTCCCAGGAGAAAAAGTCATGCATGTTTGGTACAATTAGGGCGGAAAAAGGAAGGTAGGAACAAATAAGATAAAATCAGTTATAGAGAAGGAAAAGGTATTTTTATAATGAAGCCTTAGAAAATATCTTTATGCTGGCTGGCACCAAGGCCCAATAGGCTAATCTTCCACCTTGCGGTGCCAGCACACCAGGTTCTAGTCCCGGTCAGGGCGCCAGATTCTGTCCCGGTTGCCCCTCTTCCACGCCAACTCTCTGCTGTGGCCCAGGAGTGCAGTGGAGGATAGCCCAGGTCCTTGGGCCCTGCACTGCATGGGAAACCAGGAGAAGCACCTGGTTCCTGGCTTCAGATCAGCGCAGTGCGCCGGCCGCAGCACGCTGGCCGCAGCACACTGGCCGTGGCAGCCATTGGAGGGTAAACCAACAGCAAAAGGAAGACCTTTCTCTCTGTCTCTCTCTCACTGTCCACTCTTCTTGTCCAAAAAAAAAAAAAAAACTTTATGCTTATAATTTCCCAGCTGAGAGTGAGAGTCTACCTTATACTTCCAGTTGAATTCAAATATCCAGTTGCGTCATTTGATTTCCTTAAACACTTCTCACATTTAAGACTACTGAGCCTCGGATCTATCCTTCCAACCCCATTCCTTCCCAAGCAGCCCCCTTTCTGCAAATAGCTTTTCATCCTTCTGGCTGTTCAGACCTAAAAGCTCGGGGAGAATCCTGGACCTCACACCATTTCACATTCCTCAGCAGATCCACTTGCTAACCCTGCCTTCATCCTCAGAGCACAGGCCTGGAACTAATTCTGCTCCAGGAGTCCTCTACTGTTGTCCTGGCTCCCTTCCTGTAGTCTAAGAGCAGCAGCCAGAGTAACACTTAGGGAAGCTTCCCTCATGTCAAATCACTTCTCAGCTTATAACCCTCCTGTTGTGCTCAGACTAAGAGACATACGGTGGTCTGCAAGAAAGTATGCCTGACATTTGTATTTGTTGTTCCTTCTGCCTGCAGCATCCTCCACCCCTAACTCCCTGCGCCCATGTGACTCCTCCCTCAGTCTCCTCCAAGACTTTCCTTGGATGTCATCTTCCCAGCCGGGTCTCCCCTGGTTACACTATCTAAATAGAAATTCTATTTTCTATTTTCCCCTCCTTTATGTGGCTTGTTTCTCCATAGCACCCACCACCATCTGACATTTACATGACATTTATCTTGGTTACTGTATGTCTTTCCTCACTGAATTTGTAAGCTACAAAAGGGATAGAATTTTTCTCCACTTAGTTCATTGCTCCCTTGAACAATACCCGAGTAGTAAGTAGGAGTTTGTGGGAGGAAGGAAAGAAGGGAGGGAGTACAAGCTTATAAATATATTACAGTATCATCTGTAGCATGGTAGATACAAGAACAATTGCTCACGGATGAACTGTGTAACTGCCAAACTATAAATTCACAAAAGCAGTGGCTACTGAGAGAAATACAAGATCCAAGCAAAAAGACTACTTAGCATACATGTCTGTAAATACACACACACACACACACACACACACAATGAATTTATAAGTCTACTGAAACTGGGGGGGGGGGACTTCTCTACAGAACAAAAAATGATTGCTGGAAACCAATGGTACAATTTCATTATTACTAGTTTAAGTTGTGCATGACGTCATTGAGATTGTCTGTTGAAGGTGTCATCTCTGCTGTCTTGCTTTAGTGAGTACATGACTATTCAGTGGGTTTTTCCCATTTTAAGTTCCAAGTTTCTTAATTTTAAATTTTCTTGTAATAGCAGTTACCATGAACCAATTCTTAAACTATAGATACCTCTGTATTCTTTTCTAAGCCTAAAAAAAAAAAAAAATGTCACCTGGGGGCCAGCATTGTGACACAGTGGGTTAAACCATCAGCTGCAATGCCAGGATCCCACATGAACAACAGTTCCAGTCCCAGCTATTCCACTTTCAATCCAGTTCTCTGCTAATGCACCTGGGAGAGCAGTAGAAGATGACTCAAGTGTGTGGATGGAGTTCCAGGCTCCTGGCTTGAGCCTGGTGCAGCCCTGATTGTTCTGGCCATTTGGAGTGTGAACCAGCAGATGGAAAATATCTGATTCCCTATCTCTCTGTAACTCTGCCTTGCAAACAAATAATTTTTTTTAATTTTTAAAAGAACATTTGAATTATCCAATGTTAGAGCTCCTATTTCTTTAATTAACTTCCAGTGAGCGTTCAAATTAGGCAAGATTTTCCTCTCTCTTCCACTTAATAAAGAAAGCAGATCATACTCTATTATTTTCTTTTACCAAAGGAGCATTAAAATAGATACTAGGCATAAAAAGCAATGTAAATGTTGGCAAATTAAATTCAAAGAAAGCAACAGGAAGGAATTAACTTATGAAACAGATAAGAAAAATACAATAAAGACGATTAACAAACAACAAGAGGTGCTTGTTTGAAAAGGTCAATAAAATTGGCAAGCCATAGCTGAGAATGATCAGGAAAAAAAAAAGGCACAAATCACATGAGGAATAGACAAAAGGGATATCACTGTATATGCTTCAGAAAATTAACAGACAATGAAGATATTGTGAACTACTTTTAGCCTAGACATTTGATGATTTAAACTAAATGGAGACATTCCTGGAAAAGTTTGACTGATTCAAGATGAAACAGACAAAGCTGAGTAACTGTAAAATGGTAAGTTGAATTAGTAGTTTAAAAAATCTTCCAACTGGGGCTGGCACTGTGGCTCACTAGGTTGGTCCTCTGCCTGCGATGCCGGCATCCCATATGGGCACCGGGTTCTGGTCCAGGCTGCCCCTCTTCCAGCCCAGCTCTCTGCTGTGGCTGGGGAAGGGGGAGGGCAGTGGAGGATGGCCCGGGTGCTTGGGCTCCTGCACCTGTGTGGGAGACCAGGAGGAGGCACCTGGCTCCTGGCTTCGGTTCGGCATAGCTCCGGCTGTGGCGGCCGTTTGAGGGGTAAACCAACGGAGGGAGGACCTTTCTCTCTGTCTCTCTCTACCTGCCAAATAAATAAATATAAAAAAATTTTTTTTAAATCTTCCAATAAAGAAAATGCTAGAATCTGAGAGTTTCTGCAGCAGGTTGTACTCAACATCAAATTCAGATATAATTCCACTTTTACATAAGTCTCCAGATAATAGAAGAAGATATTCCCAGCCCATATGAAGCTAGTGTGGCCTTGACTCCAAAACTTCACAAGGACCACAGGTCAGAAAGCTAAATCATAGGACAGTCTCAGTCATGATCATTAGTGCAAAACTTCTTTAAGGAAATTTTCATCAGCAAGATCCAAAAGTACTTTAAAAGGGTAATAATGCCTTATGATCAAGTAGGTATTATACCAGTATGTAAGCTTAATGTTTGATGATCAAAGTAATTTTTAGCAAGTCAGATTAGGAGGAAAATTCCTTAATCTGATATTAAAAAGCTAAGAAATCCTGGAGCAGACATTGTATTTAATGGTAAAATAGTATAACTTTCTTTCAAAACTAAGAACAAGATGAGGATGCTTG
This sequence comes from Sylvilagus floridanus, assembly GCA_949820135.1. Lineage (NCBI taxonomy): Eukaryota > Metazoa > Chordata > Mammalia > Lagomorpha > Leporidae > Sylvilagus > Sylvilagus floridanus. The sequence goes on from OX463239.1 coordinate 68,022,644, forward strand.
CTATGACTGTTTCCATCCAACCTTGAACTAGAGGGCCTACACAATACAGCATGAAAAAGAAATCAGTTCTAAGGACTATTAAGGAATAAATTAATTTTCCACAATTCATGAACAATGATTATGCGAGTGGAAATTGTATTTATTTATTTATTTATTTTTATTACAGGCAGAGTGGATAGTGAGAGACAAAGACAGAGAGAAAGGTCTTCCTTTTTGCCATTGGTTCACCCTCCAATGGCCTGGGCGGTGTGCTGTGGCCGGTGCACCACGCTGATCCGAAGCCAGGAGCCAGGTGCTTCTCCTGGTCTCCCATGGGGTGCAGGGCCCAAGCACCTGGGCCATCCTCCACTGCACTCCCGGGCCATAGCAGAGAGCTGGCCTGGAAGAGGGGCAACCGGGACAGAATTCGGCGCCCCGACTGGGACTAGAACCCAGTGTAACAGCGCTGCTAGGTGGAGGATTAACCTATTGAGCCAGAAATTGTATTTAAACCCACAGATAAATTATTAGAATTACCGTAAATTGGGGAATTTTCCAGATCTAAAATCAATATATAAAAATCAATTGAGGGGCTGGCACTGTGGCATAGCATGTAAAGCTGCCATCTGCAGTGCTAGCATCCCAAATGGGTGTCAGTTCAAGTCCTGGTTGCTCCCCTTCTGATCCAGCTCTCTGCTATGGCCTGGGAAGGCAGTGGAAGATGGCCCAAGTCCTTAGGCCCCTGAACCCGTATGAGAAGACCCAGAAGAGGCTCTTGGCTTTGGATCAGTGCAGCTCCAGCCAATGCACCCAACTAGGGAGTGAGCCAGCAGATGGAAGACCGACCTCTCTGTATAACTGACTTTCAAAATAAATAAATATTTTAAAAAAATCAATTGAGAGACATGAACAAAGATCAACATATTTAGAAACACATGCCATATTCATCAGTTGAAAGAGTCAATAAGATTGTCAATTCTCCCTCCATTATTAAACACATTTAATCATATCCTATTTTAAGTTTCAATGGGCTGTTTTGGAATGACTCAAGATGGTTATAAAATTCATATAGAGATGGAAATAGCTTCAAAATTCAAAGACATTTGTGATCAATGAATTACTGGGAAGTTTTGTTATGTCACACATTAAGAAATTACAAGGCTATCATAAAGTACTGTGGAACTGGTGCAGAGATAAACAAGTAAGACAACCGGAACAAAACACTTCACCTTAAAATAAATTCTTACATATTTGAACATCTGATATACGACAGAAGTAGCAAAGCAGGAGTGGGAAAAGGACATATTATTCAGTCAACAATGTTGAGACAATTCAGTACTATTTTTTAAATTTTTTTTCATTTTATTTAAAAGAGAGATAGAGAGAAACAGTTCATCTTCTAGCTCAGTCCCCAGATATCTAACAGCTGGGTCTGGGCCTGAGCCAGGCCAATGCTGGGAGATAGGAACTCTATCTGGGTCTCCCACACAGGTTGCAGGGACTTAACCACATGAGCCATCATCTGCTGTCTCCTGGGGTATGTATCAGTAGGAAGCTGGAATCAGAAACAGAGCCAGGACTTAAACCCAGGCATTCTGATATGAAATGTTATGTCCCAAATGATATTTTTTTTAAAAGATTTATTTATTTATTTTAAAGGCAGAGTTACAGAGAGGCAGAGGCAGAGAGCAAAAGAGAGAGAGAGAGAGGGAGGGAGAGAAAGAGAGAGAGGTCTTCCACCTGCTGGTTCACTCCCCAGATGGTTGCAATAGCCAGAGCTGAGCCAATCCAAAGTAAGGAACCTCTTCCAGGTCTCCCATGTGGGTACAGGGGCCCAAGAAGCCAGGAGCCTCTTCCAGGTCTCCCATGTGGGTGCAGGGGCCCAAGGACTTGGGCCATCTTCTACTGCTTTCCCAGGCCATATCAGAGAGCCGGATCAGAAGTGGAGCAGCTGAAACTCAAACTGGCTCTGACATGGGATGCCAGCACTGCAGGCAGTATCATTACCCACTATGCCACAGTGCAGTGCCCCAAATGGTATCTTAAAGCTATGTCAAATGCCTACTCAACAATTAATTATTATTTAGGAAAAACTGAAATTGTCCATTATATCATATATTATCAAGTAATACTTGTAGATAGATTTTTTAAATTTTTTATTTTATTAATTTTTTTGACAGAGTGGACAGTGAGAGAGAGAGGCAGAGAGAAAGGTCTTCCTTTTCCATTGGTTCACCCCCCCAATGGCCATTGCGGCCAGCCACCAGTGCACCGTGCTGATCCGAAGCCAGGAGCCAGGTGCTTCTCCTGGTCTCCCACACGGGTGCAGGGCCCAGGACTTGGGCCATCCTTCACTGTACTCCTGAGCCACAGCAGAGAGTGGACTGGAAGAGGAGCAACCGGGACAGAATCCAGTGCCGTGACCGGGACTAGAACCCGGTGTGCCAGTGCTGCAGACGGAGGATTAGCCTATTGAGCCGCGGTGCCAGCGTAGATAGATTTTAAAAGATAGGTAGAAGACAAAAATATAAAGACTTTAGAAGATAACACAGAAAGATATACTTAGACTCTCAGGGTAGAGACAGATTACTTAATCAAGACACTAAAAAAATACTGACCATAAAGGGAAAGATACATAAATTCTATCACATTAAAACTACACTTACTAATGACAGCTTTTAAAATAGTGAAAAGACATTTTTTTGCCATAGAATGGATGAAGCTAATTGCCATCACATAATTCATGAGAGCACACTACTCAGAATATATTTTTAAACCCTACACATCACCAGCACTAATCCTCCTCCTGCAGCACCAGCACCCTGGGTTCTAGTCTCGGTTGGGGTGCCGGTTCTGTCCTGGTTGCTCCTCTTCCAGTCTAGCTCTCTGCTGTGGCCCGGGAGGGCAGTGGAGGATGGCCCAGGTGCATGGGCCCCTGCACCCCAATGGAGACCAGAAGGAAGCACCTGGCTCCTGGCTTCAGATCGGCGCAGTGCGCCGGCTGTAGTGGCCATTTGGAGGGGTGAACCAATGGAAAGAAGACCTTTCTGTCTCTCTCTCACTGTCTAACTCTGCCTGTCAAAATAAATAAATAAAATTAAATCCTACACATCAACAGGAAGACAATCCTGGATAAAAGTTGTCAAAAGACTTGGACAGGGACATCCTAAAAGGAAATCTAAGTAGCCAATAAACATGAAAATGTAGGCAGTGTGATTTATCAAGGAAATGTCAATTTTGTACCACAGCAAGAAACAACTCTGCTCCTTTCCTATTGGCAAAAGTTAACAGTTTTGATAAAGGTCAATATTCCTGAGGATGCGGAACACAGGACTTCTCACACACTGCTGCCAAGAGGGTATACTGGAGGTAGTAAATTTTGGAAACGGTTTGGTATTATCTCATAATATGGAAGACATACATGTGGGGATCCATGGATAGGCCTGCCATGGGACCCCCCCATGCTGGGCTTGGCTTATAGCAGTAATGCGGATGTAGCAGCTGATTGAACTTTCCATCTAGCTGAGGATCGTGGAAAACAACAAGATGGTGCTGATGCCCTGCCTGCTGCGTGACTCCACAGCTGAGCATGATCAAGTGCCGGATTGGAGAACTCTGTGCATGGACTTTGAATGGTTGACTGTGATTGGTTGAATTCTGTATATAAGCGGACCGCAGGAGAAGGAATATGCACGCCAGCTTTCCCCCTTAAGGAACGTGCGCGCCATCTCCCCCCCTTCTCCCGGTCCCCCACTCTTTTTCCTACTCCTTCTAAGTAAAAGTCTACTGAAGACTGATTAACTGCGAGCAGCGTCGTTCCTTTTGCAGCCAAAGGAGCGACACATACATAGTGTTTGACCTACCTCTACCTGTAAGCATAAACCCCACAGAAATGTGGACTTGGGGCCAGCACTGTGGCATAGCAGGTAAAGTCGCTGCCAGCATCCTATATGGGCACTGCCAGTTCGAGACCCAGCTGCTCCACTTCCCATCCAGTTCCCTGCTAATGCACATGGAGAAGCAGTGGAAAATGGACCAAGTGCTTGGGCCCTGCACCCATGTCAGAGATCCAGAAGAAGCTCCTGATTCCTGGCTTTGGCCTGGCCCAGCCCTGACCATTATGGCCATTTGGGGAATGAACCAGTGAATCAAAGATCTCTCTCTTCCTCTTCTTCTCTCTGTGTAACTCTGCCTTTCAAATAAATAAATAAATCTTTTAAAAAATGTACAGCAAGGTATGTGTTCAAGAAGCCTTGTTCATAGTTGCCCCAACAGGAAACAACTCCATATTAGTTAAGGTGAAGCAGCTGGATGCTGTGACATGTGACTCCCAAACCTCATGTTTCTTTGTCCTGCATTAGGACAATGTGGATGTTCCTAATCAGCTCTCATCCACGTGGTGACGCGGGAACCCAGGTTTGTTCTATTTCTTAGCTCTACCACCTTCCACACATGTGTCCATGGAGATGACCTCTAGTCCGAGTGGAAAGGAAAGGTCATGGAATAACACAGGTAAGAGGTTTGTATGGAGCAGTCAGACCCCATGCCCTTCCCTTACTAGAAAGGAGGCTGGGGAATGCTCTGCAGAAGCACCCAGGAAAACACAGGACTGGTGATTTGCTGTTAATCTCTGCCATAAGCCAGAGTGTCCACAAACAGTGAGCCAACGGTGATACATTCATGTAACAGGATGCAATCTCTCTAATGGAAGTGAGCACACCACACCCACACAGGGCAACACAGGTGAATCTGAAAAAGTAATAATACTGAGCAAAGAAACCAGACCCAGAGGAATACTTAGAAAGTGATTTCATATTGCATCCAGCCATATAAATACATACAGTTCAAAACCAGACAAAACTGAGCTGTATTGTCTAGGGAAGTATATGTAGGTCATAGAAGAATGAGGAAAAGCAAGGGGACTGTTAGAGTTATAATCAGAGGGCGGGTCCTCCGGGAGCAGAGTGTGACAGGTGGTTAGGAAGGATGTTCACAGGGGCTACCAACATCCTCGCTCATGACCTAAGTGCTAGCAAAATGGCCGTGCAACTACTTTTCCCCATGTTTATTTTCTATCTGCACACAAAAGTTCAGAAACCCAAATGTGCTTTCTACCCAAGAATAAGAGAGCCTTGCTATTGGGTACAGAGAAAAGCCCTTGCCCACTGCCTCGACCCCCATTGCAAACTGAGCTCGGAGCTGCTAGCCAGCCACCCACCAGCCTCCAGACCTGATGTCTCTGATTTACCATGTTGAGAGGGAAGAGAAATCTATACAACATTCAACATAATTGCCAAACACCCGATTTGGTCCCCGTAGGACCCTCCGTAAATGTGATTCTCTGTTGTTGTCTTGCATAATTGCCGCCCCTTTCCCGAGCTGATGAACGGTTTCTGCCATCACCTGGTTTAGCCGTTGTGCTACCAGCATTGCTACCCCTCTCATGGTCGCTTTATCTTGGTTTCCTACAGTAACTTGTAAATTCCAGTGACTCATCTCTCGCTTGTTCCAGACACTTAACTTTCAAATCTGTATTTTCCACTCTCCAGTGCACAATTTGTTTTACATTCTGCTGCATCTCTCTTTCATCATCCTTGAATTCTAGGGCTGGGAAAAGCCTTCCTCCCGTTACCCAGCCCCGAACACCTTTGTTCTTCCATTTCACAGACTCAGGAATCCGTTCTGGGGTAGCGACTCAAACACTTGGCTTTTGAAGGTAGATAATTTGAAGTATTCCCATGTCCCTTCGCATAAAAGGCATTTGTGCTGGTGTTCTTCTGTAGAAACTTCTCTCTGCCTCCTACTGAGATATCCAAAGAGCTGGTTGGCTTCCAGCCCTCGCCTCCAGAAACAGTGGCATTTCAGTGGCAAGATTCCCACTACCTCTTGATTGTGAAATGGTTTGGAACGAAAGGTTCCATACAAGCGGGAGACACACAGGGACCTCTGGGTCGAGTTTCTCCAGGGGAAAGCCTCATCTACATCAACCAGGTCACCTGTCAGTCTTCAGAAGACCACCTTCCAGAAAAGCAGGGTCAGCATGGTCTTTTTCTCTCCTGTAGTCACCCTCTGGACTGACATCCATTTGCGACAACAGCCTGAGGGGGTAACATTTTGGGGAGTATTTTTCTTTTTTTTTTTTTTTCTTCTTTTCTCTCTGAATCAACTTCAGAAGGCCAAAGAGCTGATTTGCAGACTGTTCAGAATGACACCAGCTATGTGGGTACAACCTGTAGCCACGTGCCCTGATCAAATTAACTCTTTTGAGAACTAAGCCTCATTCTTAATGAGCAAATAAGTGAGCAAGCCCTGAAGTTTTGAAGACTGTCATTGGATCAAATAGAATGTATTGCCATTTTCCATGAGTTTAACTTTAGCGTTAGCTAGCATTGATTTCAGTGGGTTTTGCTTTGGGATTCAAGTTTCCCCTTTGGAGACAAATGTTTTTAAAGGATGTGGTGGGTAGAAGAACCAAGTTGCACCTAAGTGAGATTTTATGCAGACCTTCCCGGCAGCTGCCTCCCACCCACTTTCTATTGTAAATTACCTGAGAAAAGCCCACCGTAAAGAATGTACAGCTACTTTGATTTTAAAGTAAAGGTTTTTTTTTTTTTTTATAATGCCATTTAATACTCTTAAAAAACAGACTGCCAAAACTAACGGAGGAGGTTACAAAAAATCCAATGGATCCAGAATGATTCAGTTGATCAATTTCGGCACTTCAAAAGATGATTTCAAATATCACCGTTACAAGGAGGGAAAAGCCAGAGGTTTGAAACTGTGCCAACTTAAAAAGAGAAGCTGCTGTTTTGTTGTACCTACAGATTCCAAGCATGAAAATAACCTGATTTTAATGCTTCTCATGTTAGTGTCCTTAGCCATGCCTGGTCAAATGGAGGAGACAAATTCTTTTTTTCTATACAGATCTACAAAAACGTTTCCCATGGAAAAACATCAAAATTTCCAACCCATGGAACATATCAATCCCATCAGATCCTAGACATTTTAACAGTGTTCAGAATCCTCAGTGATTGCCCAGAGGCAAAGTAATTTTCAAAGGATTTTATAAGTCATACAAACACACTTCAAAAAGTTCATGGAAAATGAAATTAAGAGAGATTATTCTGGAGCGAAACAGCTTGAAACACATGCACAGGTTTTTCATGACATGCATTTTCCATGTACTTTTATCAGCACCTTATAGGCACGGTTTTCATTTTTGCACCAAAATAAATTTATCTTTTAGTTTCATTTTCCACGAATTTTTTGAAGTTTCCTGTATTCCAAATATCTATGCAGAAGGTATTTTATTTTTCAAAAAAAAGAAGTTTCCCTTACCTGAACTAGATACATTTTTAAATGTGTTCTTTATAAAAGAGGATATATAGGATTATTTCAACGATGTTTCATAGATCAACGGCAGTCAAGAAATGATGAATTAAGGCTACCAACTACTAAATTCTGTAATTAGGCAGACACACACACACACGTGCACATACTTAACTCACATGTTGGCAATTTTCCTCTAACATTGTCTGAATTTTCCTGGTTAATCTCACCCCATTGAATACTAACGTGAAATGCTTACTTTGTGATAATGGTTGATTTCCCCCCCCTCAACAAAATAATATTTTACAGGAAGCCCTACTATTTAAGAGGGAAAAGACTTACGGAGGAACATGCACTTTTCTTCCCCTATGTTTGATATTCCTTCCTCTCCTAAAAGTGTCCTCTTTGAAAAAAAAATTAGTTGGAAAAGGGTCTTAAATATAATAAGCCATAAAATCAATTCAAAACATCAGCAGGATATTTTTGGTTTGGGGCAGGGACGGTGTGCTAGGGGCTAAGGGTGGAGGGAAGCAAAGGGGTCAGCAGCTGATCTTCCTTCGAAGAAACCAGGCAGCTCTGTGTCTTTTTAAGGTTTTCCCCACGAAGCCGGCCGACCAGCTCCTGCTCACCAGCGCCCCACAACACACAGACGCTCTCCTCCCTGACCCCGACCCTGTCCGGCGTTTTGCTTCCCACCCCCCACTCTCTCCCCTCCCCAGTCCTGCGTGTTAGCACAACCAGCCTAGGGTTGTGCCCTAGATACTGGAAAGTCACAAATCACTGGTTCAAATAGACCCGCTCCTTCAAAGGAGAGAATGGGGAGTGGTGAGGGAAGGAGGAGGAGAGATGCTTAAAGTGATTTACGACCCCCCTAGGAGAGGGGTTTTGGCACCTGGGCCTTTATGCTGGGACAAGGACTATGTGGCCTGGAACAAGAGACATTGAAATGTACGAGGGGCCGATTAGGATGGGTCAGTCTTCCCCGGATTAGTCAAGCATTTGATATAAATAAGTAAACACCCAAATCACCTCCACCACAACCCAAAATGGTTCTCCCTTTTCACTCTCTTTTTTTCCCCCCCAAAGAGTGAAAGGGACCAGAGATTAGAAAAGAGAGGTCTTGTGTATTCAAAGTGCTAATTCAGAACTCCTTTCTCTAATGCACTCATGAAACATTTTAATTGTCTGACTTTGCATTCAAAAGCCTTGTTTGCAACTCCTAATTGCAAGCTGCTTTGAACAAATAATTGAAATGCATGACTTGTGGGGCCTGCTTAAACAATTATCAGTGCTTTGCCGCTAGGTGCCGGTCCCCCTCCCACTCCCGGCCGCGTCTGCATAATGACGAGCAGCCCGCTTGATATTTGCTGCCAAGTTAAAACCTCGCTAATTTGCGGCGCTGCAATCTGGCTGTGGCAGTGGCCGTCCCGCAGTAGTGCTTGCTACAGCAGAAATGGCTCTCAGAGTTCATCTGAACATTCGGAAGACCTTTTCATTTTCCGCTGAGAGGATCTCGTGGGGGTTTTGTTTTCAAAACACGAATGGATCATGAGCCTGTTGGTTTTGTATCTACACACAATTTATAGAACTCTTTGCCGGAACATTCTCCCCACCCTGATTTTAAGCTAAGTCCTCCAACAAATAGGTTTCTTCCTTTCAGGAGGCTCAGGTTTAGAAAGGAAACAAAAGCGCCCCGATCCTGGGAATGTCCCCTCGCTGGCCACAGCGGCGACTGAGGACCACACACAGGAGTGCTGTCTCTTTAAAGCACTCTCACTTTTGGAATCTAGAACACAGAGCCAGAGGGGCTTCCATTCGCCTCCTGGTCAGCACTCAGAGGCTGCAGGAAGCGAGGATTATTTTTAAAAATTGCAATGACAACCACGTAACCTAAACGTACCTTCTTACCCATTTTCAAGTGTATGATTCAGTAGCGTTCAGGGCATTCGCACTGCGGTACTATTGTCACCACGCTGTGCATCCGCAGAATTCTTTTCATCTTTTAAAACTGAAACTCCACAGCCATGAAACACCACCTCCCCCCACTACCCCGTCCGCCTCGGCCCAGCACCCACTCTTCTACTTTCGACCTTTATGAATCTGATGACTCTAGACGGAGCACGTTTTCAAGGAAGACCCAACCTTGCATGTTTCAGGAACGGGTGAGTGTGTTACTCCCCAAGGATAAGTTCTGACTTTTGTAGAATCATCTAGTTGAGTAATTCACTAAGAAGAGAATGGTCCCATTATCTTACTTATTTCTATTTGCAATATTGGATAGGACGAATGCTTGCTTACTCTCCTAAGGGGGAAAAAATAAAATGTAGGTTAAATAAAGTCACTAGTTTAAGGTTCAACTCTGCCTGAAAAAAATATTCCCAAAGACGATGCCATTCCTGCTCCAGGTACCTCCTGGATGCTTCTGGTCTCAGCAGGGTGGCTGCAGGAGGGAGCCCCTCTTGGCACAAGCACCTGTTGAAGTGCTCACAGTGACCTGGGAGGTAGGTGCAGTCTCTCTGCGACAAAGCGGGAGAAAATGCTCAGGAGGGCTGAGCCACTCGCCCAAAGTCACACAGCTCCTCAGCAGGGACACAGGCATTCTGGCTGGGTCAGTGGGACTTCAAAGCTCTTTTTAAGATGCTGAGCTGCACAGCAGGAAGGATCCACAGGAAGTGGTACTTCAAAGACACTTGCTGCTGGGCAGGGGGAAGGGGGATTAACACCAGCCTGTCCTAAGGCACAGGTGTAACACGTGTGTGGGGGCAGAGGGCGGGGAATTCCCAGTCATTGTTATGAACACCTCACACTCCCGCCTGCACAGGGTTGCACCCAGCAGGTGGTATCAGAACCCTCGTTGATGGTCTCTGGCCCGATGTTTCTCAGTCTTACTAATCTCCAGACAAGAGCCCAGAGAGTCTCTTCATATCTCACTTTTGGGTTTAGAAAGCCATCCATCCCAATAACAAGAGCTGGCCTTTATAGAGTGATTACCGTGGACCAAGCTTAGTGTGTGTCATGTGCAAATCCAGGCAATCTTGCTCTCCAGTTCACTCTCAATACTACCCTAGACACATTTTCCTAACCAGAAATGGAAGTAAAGCTACAGAGGCCTGTCCAACTACATGCCTTCAGTGGAGAGCCTATGTGTGTAACCACCGGACTACACGGCTCAGTGAGGTGCTTTTCTCTGGGACAGGTGGACCACGATGCCTGAAATTTGTATTTGGGTCTTCCGAGTCATAGCAAATGACAGAAAGCATCAGCTTTGCTTTTCTAGAGGTGTGGGTTGGGGGGAGTAAGCCAGCCCCTTGTATGTTCTGAAATCTGACAGAGAAGGTGACCACAGCACAAAAAAAGGTGAGCACCTGCCAGCCAGATTTATTTTCATCATCTTATTGCGCAAGACAGCACTCCCAGTATTCTTTCTGCTCCCTATAAGCCTAGACTGAAATGTGTGCTACAGAAATCCAATGATGGAGACATCTACTATAGAGTTTTCCATGAAGGATTCATTCACAGCAGAACCAGGACCTCAGAGCCTAATAAGCCAGGTTCAAACCTTGTGTCTGTCATTTATCAACTGTGCGATCTTGGGTAAGTTTCTTAACCTCTCTGCTCCTTAATTTCCTTTTCTGCAAAATAGGAATACTATTAGCATGATCTCAAAGAGGCAGCTGAAAGGGTGACATAAGTGACGAACTGCATGAACATAACAGGATGTTATTCTTTTCCATTAAAAGGTCATTAGGCTTCCAAAATATTCCTGGGAAAAACATTTCATCAGGAGCAAGTGATTGGTCTAGCAGTTAAGACATCCGTGTCCCGTATCATAGTACCTAGGTTTGAGTCTCAGCTCCATTTCTCAATACCAGCTTCCTGCTGCTGCAGACCCTAAGAGGAGTGGTGATGGCTCAAGTAATTGGGTTCCCACCACCTACTTGGGGGACCTGGATTGAATATCTAGCTCCCGGCTTCAGTCCCCATCAAGCCTGGTCATTGCAGGTATTTGGGTGGTGAGCCAGTGAATGGGAGCTTGCTCCTTCTCTCTCTCTCACACACACCCTCTCTCTCCATCTTAAATGATTTTTAAAAAGATTTCATCAGATTCTAACCAAGCTTTTGATTTTTCTTGTGGATTTCAGAACATACAATGGGTAGAAAAACAAGATAAGTGATACCACAAGAGGAAGACTGATTAGACAATTCCAGAATTGTGACACCTTCTACAAGACAACTGGTCAATAATCCCCCTACCAATTATTAGGCAACAACAATGAGACTTCCAGCTGGTCCAGGGTCTCCACCTGTCTATGTTGCCGTTGGCTACCTTCACAAGTCTCTGCAGGGGAAGCCTCAGGCTCATGTAGCAGCTGAGGAACAGGTGTTCTGTGCACTGGAGGTAGCTAGCTGCCTGGCCTTGGCCACAGAGCTGGTAAGTACTGAGGGGAGAATACAGTGTTCTTTCTCCAACATCTGTTTTTCTCACCTCCTTTCATTTCCATGCCCCTCACCCCATCCTCCAATGCTGTGCCTCAGATGCCACGATCATTTTGATTTCACTTCTGTGACTGCAGTGAGGAGAACAGCTGAGACAGACCAAAGACAGAACTGAAACACACCCAGCATCTCGGTTCTGATTTACCTTCTGAAGATTTGAGTCACAGGCTCCTGTCTGCTGAACCAGCTACCTGGCCGCATCCCTGGGAAGCCGCAGCTGACTCAACTTGCCCTCTCTGCCTGGGCAAGGAGGGCACAGTCAGAGGCAAACCTGCCTGCTCAGGAGTTTGCTCTCAATGACTCACCACAACTTGCAGGACTTCTGTCTCAAGTGTTAGCAGAAGAACCTAGGTATATGAAGATGGCATCTGTTGCCTGGCTCTGGCCCAGACCAGGCACAGCCAAGTTCTTAGATATGTTTTCTGCTTAGGATGTCTTTCTAAAAGTTTTCATCTTCAGATATTGATCCAGCCTGAAGGGACACCTGTGGAGCTGGGGCCATTTAAGCCTGAGAATGAAGAACTGGCTGTTGTGGATAGATCCCAGAATGTCTAAAATTACATGTCCCCATTATGATACTCAAGAACAGAAAACAAGCCAGCAATCTAGCCTCACTTGTTCTCACTGAAGGATGCCATCATTCCAACCCCAGACTCTGGAAACCGGTCAGTGAAGGGACAGAAGCCTGTTCTCTTCTGCTAGAACTCTATTTCAGGTTAACCATTAAGTCACTGTTGAGGAGGTAGAGTCTTTTTTGCAGTGAATACTGTTGACTAAATGTAGAGAGAATTGCCAGAACATGCTGCCATGACTCAGAACGTGGTACCCCAAAAGTATGGCACTTGGGAATAAAGAAAGCCATAAAAGCAGGAAAGTCTCTCTCTCTTCCCCCCTGCCACCCAGACTTTCTGTGTGGGAGAGGCCATGAAAGAGTCCTCTGACAGACCTCCCCTGTAGGCAGGTCACACAGACCCTATGCAACAGGTGTCTTGCCTTACACCTTGAGAAAAGGAACCAACCTTCCAAGATACCAAGGAAATCGCACAAACAGCCCTCGTTAAGTCCTTCTGCTTCCTTCCCCATCCAGATGGTTATCAGTAAGTCATACTTTTCAGCCCAATCATACTTCCACATGAGTGTCGACTCTTCATCAAACCTAAACATGAAACCACACAATCTTATCTGGGTCTCTGGGATCTTAATTTCTGAAGGCTCCCACATCCCATAAAGTTTTAAATAGATTTGTATGCTTCTCTCATTCATATGTCTTTTTTTCAGAAGGTATAAGCCATGAACTTTGCAATAGATGAAGCTGTTCTGCTCCCTTCCCCCCTTTTTCCACTAGAGAATTATGAGATTAGAAATCATATTTTCAATCCCCAAAAGAACAAAGAGATTCAAGCAAGGATGAATCTTGCACAACAGAGAAAAGGATGATAAGGAATTAGACTCACATAGCACTAATGCACTACACTACCACCCCTTCACAGTAGATCCTTCACAAGCCATTCTCTCTACAATGGGGTTCAGGCTTCCATGATCGACACATGATCAGCGTTGGCATTACAAGAAGTGGGACAGCCAGATATTACTATTACATACCTGTTGATGAGATGGAAGACAAAGTATACAGTACCACCCTACTACATGTTTTTGTAAAAAAAAAAAATTCCATCCAAAGCTAGCCAAGCCTTCAGATACTATTTCAATGTTCCAAGAAATACAGGAGATAGAAGAGCAAAATAAATGGCATTATAAAAGAAAAATATCAGATAATTTCAGAATTGTGACATGTTCTATAGGATGACTGCCTAGTAACTGCAGTAAATCATGCATGAAAACACAGAGGAAGGGGTGGGTGTTGTGGTACAGCCAGTTATGCCAGAATCCATATCAGGACACCTAGGATCTAGTTCCATCTCCTCTACCTTGGATCCTGCTTCCTGCTAAAGGGACAACACACAACAGATGATGGCAGAAGTACTTGGGTCCTTGCCACCCATATGCAAGACCTGGCTCCTGCTTTCTCACTGGCCCAGCCCTGGCTTTTGCAGGCATTTGGGAAGTGAACCAGAGATAGAAGATCAATCTCTCTCCAACTCTCAGCCTGCCTTTCAAATAAATAAAAATAAAAAGTTTTAAAAATGGAGCGGAAATAGAAAGTTGGATCCTAACATAGACAATCCATGCAAATTAGAATTATGGAACTCTCATTTTTGGAAGTCAACTTGCTTCCTAGAACAGTGCTGAGTGCAAGATGCAGGCCATATTGGACACTTCATGCATATCTATCAAATATAACAATGGACCAGTGTGTGAGTGAATTATACTAATGAGATGTAGGCAGCTTACAAAGCCGAGTATTGGGCTTAGATCAGTGGCAGGGATGGGAGTAAAATTTGAGCTGTCAATTCCTAACTCAGAGCTTCTTCCATAATCCTCTCTCCATTTTTGCCTTTTCATGCATAATTTAGTTCTAGATTTGAAAGCTTTAAGAGACATAACAACCAAACCGAATATGTGATTCCTGGTCGGCTTCTGGTTTGAACAAACCAGCTATAAAACAGAATTTGACAACTCTGAAGAAGGACCGGAGCTGCCTAGGAGATGGCATTAAGGCATCTCTGACTGTTCTGTCAGGGAGACCCGGGCACTGTGGCCACACAGGAAGGAGGCTCTTCTTGTCTTCTAGAGATGTGTACTGAAATTTCTTTTTAAAGACTATTCTACTTTTTATTTAAAGGTTGAGAGATGCAAAGGTTCACTCGCCAGGAGCCCTCAACAGCTGGGGCTGGGTCAGGCCAAAGACCGAAGCCAGGAACTCAACCTGGTTTTCCAGAGGGGTAGCGGGGATTCAATCAATGGAGCTGTCACCACTGCCTCCCAGGGCCCAAATTAGCAGGAAGCTGGAATCAGAAGCAAAGCCTGGACTTGAACACTCAGATTAAGATGTTGGTGTCTCAAGTGGTGTCTTAATTGCTGTGTCACCCCATATACTAAAATTTCTAGAGTGGGAACTTGTGATATTGGTAATTGTTTTAAAAATGCTCCAGTGTACATAGTTTATGATACCATGTTGTGGTAGCATGTTAATAACTATTACTTCCAAGAAATGCATTCATGGGTATTTATTGGGTTATTTTCTTTCTGTCTGAAATGTTCATAATAATAAGAAAGAGATAGAGGCAGAGGCAGAAGCAGGAAAAAAGGGAGAGGAAGGGAAGAAAGAAATGGGAAAGAGAGAGAATAAGAAAGAAATCCAACCAGCCAAAGTCTGGAACTCTCTCATTTCTCAAGGAAGTGAGCAGTTTCCTAATTAGGAAATAAGTGCTATAAAATAATTTTTTTCAAAGAGCTTAATACTGACTTAATTCATATTATCAGAAATTTTCTTAAAGTCTTCAAATTACATGCATTTGCACATCACACATTGCTTTGAATAAAGACCTTAGAAACCATTGAAGTGCACTAAAATATTTAGCATGTGTTTCTCAAACAGTGTGCAGAAAATACTTTTACTCATTCAGAATAACCAAGGATGGGGTCAGTGCTGCAGCACAGTGGGTAAAGCCACTACCTGCAATGCTGGCATCCCATATGGGCACTGGTTCAAGACCCAGCTGCTCCACTTCCAATTCAGCTCTCTGCTATGGTCTGGGAAAGCAGTGGAAGATGGCCCAAGTGCTTGGGCCCCTGTACCCACGTGGGAGACCTGGAGGAAGCTCCTGGCTCCAGTCTTTGGACTGGTGCAGCTTCAGCCATTGCAGCCATCTGTGGAGTGAAGTGGCAGATGGAAGACCTCTCTCTCTACCTCTCTGTAACTCTCTTCCTTTCAAATAAATACATAAATCTTTAAAAAAAAAAAAGGAAAAGAAAATCTAAGGAGAAAAGATGCCAAGGACAAGTGACTTTAATAAATCCCAGGATTCAGCAGCATTTAGCTTTCTGTAGGTGAACAGTCCAGGAAGAAGCTAGCAGCTCTTAGTTAAAGCATTTTGGGAATAATCACTGTAAGAGGGTTGCACAGAGGGAGCTGACAGCTTGGTTTCTGTTCAACACTCTGCTGACCCAGAAGAATTCCATTATTGAACAACCCAGACGATAGAAAGCTCTTCTTCCTTTCTATCTCATCTGTCCTGGATACACCTGCAGGTTTGCCCACAGGAGGGAAAGCATCTCTCTGTGTGGATGTGGTAATCACACCTCATCTGGTTTAGTGCTGGGAGATGAGACCACACTCGGGTACATGAGAGAACATCTAGGAGACCACTGGCTTGTAGATGCATGAGTTTAAAGAACTGGGTTGTAATGAAAGTGCCAAACATGGAGAAGACTGTGGAAGGAGCAGTATGTTTGGAATTGGTCCAGTTTTGCCCCAAATTGGCTACCTGCCATTTTAAAAAAATATTTATTTATTATTTGAAAGGCAGAGTTACAGAAGGCAGAGGCAGAAAGAGAGAGGTCTTCCATCTGCTGGTTCACTCTCCAAATGGCTGCAATGGCTGGAGCTGGGCCCATCTGAAGCCAGGAGCCAGGAGCCTCTTCTGGGTCTCCCAAGAGGGTGCAGGTGCCCAAGGACTTGGGCCATCTTCTAGGCTGTAGAGCAGAGAGCTGGATCAAAAGAGGAGCAACTGAGTCTTGAACCCGGCGCCCATATGCAATGCCGGCGCTTGCAGGCACAGGCTTTTCCCACTATGTCACAGTGCTGGTCCCACCTACCATTGATATAGGACTTTGCCTTACTAGGCTCTTTGGTCTTATCTATTAAATGTATTCATCCATCTGTCCATGCATCCATCCTCTCATTTCATGATTTTTTTTGAGTGCCCAGAATATGTCAGGTACTATACTAGGAAGGCATGTCAACTTCTGGAAAAATGACAGATTTCCAAAAGTAATATCAATTTCTCAGGGGTTATCTTTGTCCATCGCCCTTTCCTTTTGCACAAGTAATTGAGAATAACTGGAGGCCATTGTGAAAAGATCATTTCTCAGCTAACCCAGAAAGAAATGTCTCAGTGAATATAAATGATCACCATAAAATCAATACAATAGTTTTCTCAAGATTTTAAAACTGACATTGTATCAACTCATTGATTGTACAACCTCCAGAGCTGAAAAAGCAAAGTGGTGGCCAGGGCCAGTCCAGCTCCCACCTGCATAATATACCCGCCTGGTTTTTGTTTCCTCATAATGGAGAACTATTCTTTGATACCACTGTGTTGTTGCTTTTTTTTTTTTAATCAAAAGTAGGAAAATCAGAGTAGAACTAACAGTGATAGATATTTTCAGAAAAAAATGGTATTCAGCATGCAATTTATACCTTCTTCTTTTTGCTATGCCCCATCTGATTCTATAGCTCTTGGGTTTGTGACACCCCACTGTAAGTTAAGGCCAGTGTCTGTTCCTTGGGTCTCAAAGGTGCCCTTTGGAAGTTGTCTCCTAATAGGAGGGACTGGGGGAAAGGGAGACGTTCAAGACAAGCTCTGTAAGTTCCCAGCCACAACAGAGAAAGACAAATCTAAGAGATGAGACAGACTGGGGATTATTTTTATTATAATATACGAAAAACTCAATTTTTGGAGATGCTGAGTCTTTGGCCCAAGCCAGACAGGTGAGCAGTTCAGTTCCAGCCAAGGTGGCCTGACTCTGCCCTTGTGGTTTTTATTTCCCTGTCTTTTAAGATCCTCCACCTCAAGTGAAACTGCAACTTCTATTAAATCATGCCTCTTGCCATCTGGAAGCACCACAACTTTCTATGTGTTGTTTCCACTCCAAGTTGATCGTCCTAGTGAAATCTCCTATTCTACCCTCGTGTTAGACTCCAAAACAATGAGCTCCCAAGAGCAGGCATGGGCAGCTGCCTTTGAAAAGCTTCTCCAGTTTACTAAGGATCACATAGGGATCCAAGCTGATCTTTCTCAGCTCAGAAGAGTGTGTGTTCTTCTAAGAAGCTTGAAACTAGTGGTGGGGGGTTGGGGAGGGGTGGTGAGTTTGATGGTAAGAACATGGACTTCGGGGTCAAACCAGACCTGGGGGAATTTGTTCCAGGCAGGCCATAGTATCTATTTCATACTATCTGTGTTGGAATGGAGTGTGGTAATAAATAATCTCAAACATAGTAAGTCCAAAAATATATTAGTTCCTATTGCTATAGTACACAAACAAATGTATTATATTTTTGGATTGTTTTTGGTTTGGAGAGATCAGAGAATCACAATTCTCTTTTACTAGTCAATTAGGTGTTAAAGAATAACAGAAATTGTAGACAAATATGAAAATAAAAGATTTCTCAACATAAACCTTTTCCCTTCCTCCCTTCCCATTCCTCCCTCCCTCCCTCCCTTCTTTCCTTCTTTCCTTTCTTCCTTCCTCTTAAAGGAGACTTCAAGTCAAGTTCAACCCTACTCATAGTGTGTCACGTTCTCAATGCCACATTCCTTTTCTGCTTTAATCAGCCATCACGGGGCACTGTGTGAAAAATTTAACAACCAGCTCCTTCCCCAACAGCTCTACAATTGCATCATTTCCACTGGAGACTCAGCATTCACTAGCAAGCGTCCTTGGAATCTGCAGACAGTCCCTTCTTTAGCCAGCTTTTTCCTCTGAAAAGGCCATGTCTGGTGGTTTGGATTATAATGGTCCCAGAACGTTGAAGGCGGGCACACACACTGGGAGAGGATGTGATGAGTATGGAAGCATTTGGTAGACAGGAGAACACAGTCATCTAATCTAAGCATAACTGTAGTATGGTGTACTGTGAACCACCCTGGAAACGAAAACAGGAGAAATTACTGCAGCTCCCAGAACGTAATCCCATGCTTCAAACTCCAGCAGCGAGTCACACTGTCACTGAGAGCCCCAATTCATCTGCCTTAAACAGATTTATAACTGCCTTATAACTAGTTCTTATAGATGATTTTTTTGCTGTCCTCAAAAACACTGCATTCCTTGCAACTATAGTTGAAGCAGTTCTTCTGCTTAAGGGTACTGCTATTTCTCTGATTCTGAAAACAGAAGAGAAACAAAGAGGAAAAGCCTAAGTGACACTTTCCTGTGCAAATCTGCAAAAACGTTGCCCAGCCACAGCACTCCCAAGCTTTCATAGGCATGGTTATTTGCATGGCACTACGATAAGGGACTGATTTTTTTAAAAAAATATCTTATTTATTTGAGAGGCAGAGTTACAAACAGAGACAGAGATAGAGACAGAGACAGAGAGGGAGTGGGGGAAGGGAGAGAGAGAGAGCATCAGTTCAAGACCCAGCTGCTCCACTTCCGATCCAGCTCTCTGCTATGGTCTGGGAAAGCAGTGGAAGATGGCCCAAGTGTTTGGGCCTCTGAACCCATGTGGGAGACCTGGAGGAAGCTCCTGGCTCTTGATCGGTGCAGCTCCAGTCAAACCAGGGAGGTCATTCTCTGAACTACTCCCTCCCTTCTCCTCTGAAGACCCTCACATAGCAGGTGTCTTATTTCATTCCTGGAGAGAATGAAGGTCACCCACGCCAGGAAGAATCAGAACAAACATGCAATGGTAAGCCCCCCCCCCCCCTTGCCATGAGATCATGATAGCTACATCCTTCAATCACACTCTGCACTCCTGTCTGTATCAACACTCAGGTTCCCCGTTTCTATGCATCTGTTGTGGAAAGTTCCTATGTCAGTAAAACTTCTATTTTGAAACACGTGTATGCATTTCTCTTGTTAATCTGCTGTTTGTTATAAGGCCTCAACCATAAGCCTTGCAATTATTTTCTTCCCTACAGAAAATGACTTAAGTTTGGGAAATCTTTTAAGAGTTGTAGAACCAGGAAAAAACAGGTAAATGTCTATTCAACTGTTTGGCAAATATGTGCAGCTCCCACTACATGTTCTAAGTACTATAGACATAACTGTGGGCCAGATAGCTAGGACCTCTGCCTTCAACAACAGACATTTAGATAAAGGAATAGATAAGCAAATGCCTGAGACAGGAAGGAGGGAGGCAGAGAGGGAGGGAAGATTCAAATATAGGAATTTTAGTGACTATATCAGGCTAAGGGAGAACAATTTTGAGCTGGATAATCTCTAATGGGTCCTCAAATAACACCACCTGATTACACTTCCCATGGAGCGGGGCATATGGACCATCTGATTTTATCTACTTTCCTTTGCAGGACCAGAAGAGGTAGATCGCTCAGGTTGTGCTGACTTCAGCAATATCTGGGTCCATCTGATAGGTATCTTGACCGCCACATCATCTGGGGCATGAGCCACACAAGTGTCCCAGAAAACCAAAAATGTCATGGAATGACCACAAATGACCCTTGTCTTCCGGATTCTAGGCCTTAGAAATGTAGAGAGATTGCAGGAGGAAACTCCAGGAAGCCTGGCTGCTCTCCAGTCACACTGAAGAGAGGAACTCCACCAAAGCAACAATATGCTTCGGAAACCTGAGCAAGATTTCTAACACGGACTCTGATTATCTATTAGCAGAAAAGCAAGTCCCTAGACACGTATATTAGAGAAGAAAGTACGACAAAGCCTTCGCATCTGATTTGGACGTCGGTTCAAGTTTTTCTGTTCAAATCTCTGCTGCTCCATGGGAAATCCATCCATCCACGTAGCGATGTTCCTCTGCAGTAAGCATTTGCCCCATTTTCCCACTGCTTCTTGATGAAGACGGATGGCTCTGCATCTGGCATTCTAATTAGATTAGAGAATAATGACCAGGAAGATCTTGGGCAAGAGTGGATAATTTATTACTTGTATTACTTAGCCCTTATCTCAGAAGTGTTCAAACTGTCTCATTCCCTGAGAACTCACTTGTCACACTCAGAACACAAAAACCAAGTTGGCAAGAAGGATGTCCTCTGCACTTTGCCCTGTTATGATGGGGCCATGGGAGGGAACCTCAGGCATCTCCAGCCACTGCTGCCAACTTCCTTCCAGAAGACAGAGGCATCTGTAGGAAAAAGGAGATGGTGGCAGCAATTATCCTATACCCCAAATTGACGTGTGCTAGGAATACGTAATTCTCCAAATCAGCCTTGTGAGGCAGATGGAATAATTCCTGTTGTATGTAAGAGCACATAGGCAATAACTTGCCCAAAATCACACAGATGATATATATGATGGAGCAGAACTTGGATCTTGACTCAACCCAAACGACCACTTCCTGTGTGTGTGACGCAGACTACAGGACACCCAGCAGCTAGAGCTAGAGCATCACTGTGCCCAGTAGCAACGTGCTGGAGCTCAATTGGCACACAGTAATAGCGACCTGTCAATATAATAACACGCATGCCACTGTATTCACTTCAGAGCCACTGGCCAAGTTCAGGGAAGTTGCTGCAGTCTTCTGCAGACAGGCATACAGGGATCCCTAAGGGGAGCTGATACAGCCTCCTGCACCCCGGGTTGCTCCTGTCCCCAGCAGGTGGTGCTGCCCTGGGAGTGAAGCAGGTGCCCTCTGCCTCCCTAACAGGTATCTGAGCCAGAAGGCTCCTCTTCCCTCATTCCATCAACATCAACCTCTGTGCCATCTGGTGTTGTGTGCAGAGGGAAGAGGTAGTTTTGAGAATTTCATCACTCAGTGATGGGACCTTTCTTAGGAAGGGGATTTTAACAGAGCACTACTCTCGATTATAAATTAGGATCATTGCCAATAGGTGCTCACAGGTGGGGTGATGTGTGAGTGCATGCGAGATGCACAACACAGAGCTGAAAGGGAAGAAGAGCAGCATTCACTTGACACACTCACGCTTCAAATACATCTCTTCCTTTATTTCTCACAATAGTCTGTTCTGGCAGGTATCGTCACTCCCCTAACAGCATGCTAACGATGTAACCAAGGTCTTTGTCAGCTCAGAGCTGACCTGAATTGGAACGAAGGTGTTTGACTTGATTTCTGAAGTGCCACATGGCCTCTGAACACAAACACTGGAAAGGCTGTTTGGTAAAGTAACGAGTTTTCTCTCACTAGAAATAATCAGATAGAAACTAGATATAAAGTTGGCACAAATTAAAAATCAAATGCCCTCAAACTCTACAATTATTATCACTGTAATTACACATGTTGTCTGAACATGTAACTAATTGCAACTCTCATTCATGCTTCCATTTCTTCACCCATTCACTTGGTATATACTCATGCTTATTGTGCACCTACTGTGTGACATGACAGAGTACCTGCTATGTGACAGAGCAGCTCGAAGTGACAAACTGGTAAATAAGTTAGTGCACAGAAAGAAGATAAAGATGCTTCCAGCAGGCCAAATGCTAAGAAGTAAAGTGACCAGGGTCACTTGGTAATGAGCCTTTGAAGAACCGTCAGGGTGGGAACAGAGCTGTTTTAGAAGTGGGAAGGGTCAGGAAAACTCTGTGTCGGGGGAGTACATGAGCCATGTCTTGCAGGTGGGGATGAGTCTGCTCTCTGGAGGCCTGAGGGAAGCATCCTCTAAGCAGAGAGAGTGGCAGATGCAAAGATGTTGAAGCAAGAACAAACTTCCAAGCTTGAGGGACAGAGAGGAGGCTGCTGTGGCCAAAGGTGCTGACCTCGGGGGAGACAGGTGCCGGGAGGGACAGGCAGTAGCCAGACCAAACAGGGCCTACAGGACATGGTAAGAAGTCTGCATCTTGGGGCCAGAGTGTGGTACAGTGGGTTAAGCCACCACTG
The DNA here is from genome assembly GCA_949820135.1 of Sylvilagus floridanus. Lineage (NCBI taxonomy): Eukaryota > Metazoa > Chordata > Mammalia > Lagomorpha > Leporidae > Sylvilagus > Sylvilagus floridanus. The sequence continues at coordinate 68,045,106 of OX463239.1, forward strand.
TCAATGCCGTCATCCCATCTGAGTGCTGGTTTAAGTCCCAGCTGCACAGCTTCCACTCTAGCTCCCTGCTAATAGGCCTGGGAAAGCAGCTGAAGATGGCCAAGTCCTTGGGCCCCTGCACCCACATGGGAGACCTGGGTGGAGCTTCTGACTCCTGGCTTCAGCCTGCTCCAGGCCTGCCACTGTGGCCATTTGGGGAGTGAACCAGTGGGTGGAATATTTCTCTTTATTCTCTGTCACTCTGCCTTTCAAATAGATAAATGTATCTTTTAAAAAAGACTGAATTTTACTCTGTCTTGGGAATATCTTAAGATATCTAAACCTGGGGTTCATGTCCCTGCCCCCACCCTAGGTTCCCTGCATGTAAGCATTTGCATTGTCCCATAGAATCATGGATATGTAGCACCTGGAATGACCTGTCCTTTATGCATCATGACGGTATCTGACATGTATCTGCCATTTGTATGTGGGCAAGAATGGGAACTCTCTCTGGCAGACAATAGCCAAGATCCCTGGGAAATGATCAAGCTGGACAGCAGAAGCCTCTCTGCTTACAACAAAACTGGGAAGAGCAGGCTTCAGAATCATGTAGTTGTGATATAAACTGGATTTTGAACTCAGGTAAGAGGATAATTTAGAATTGTACATTTAAAAAGATCATTTATTTGAAAAAGAGAGAGACAGAAGAGAAAGAGAAAGAGAGAGAGAGAGAGAGAGAGATCTTCCATCTACTAGTTCATTCCTCAACTGCCTATAATAGTTGGAAATGAGCCTGGTTGAAGCCAAAAGCCAAGAACTGCATCTGGGTCTCTCACATGGGTGGCAGAGACCCAAGCACTTGAGACATCATTCACTGTCTGCCAAGCACATTAGCAGGAGGCTGGATTGGAAGTGGAGGAGCTGGGACTTGAACAGGTGCTCCAGCATGGGATGTCAGTGTCCCAACTTGCAGCTTAACCAGTTGTGCCAAAACACACGCCCTCTAGAAACCCACACTTGGCATGAAACAAGAACGTCACTTTGAGTTCCGCTTTGTTATCTACAGATAGAGGCAGGAAAGCACATCCCACAGGCTGCTGGAGAACCACAGAGTGATGATGAGTGAAAGCTCACTGCCCAATGCCTGACATGCATCCAGGGCTCAAAAATGGATATTTTTACAAAGTAGAAAAGCTAACCCTTGTCACATAAACAAAGAATCAGATGAGAAACACTGCCTGGGAATTTCCATAAGCCACAGGCACCCTATCTATCTATCTGTGGAACTAGAAAAAGGTGAGGGTGGTACAAGAGGAAATCCAAATTCAGAACGTCATTTCAAAATACAAATATCTTCAGTATCCAAAAAAATTACAACACTGAAATATTAGAATCAGCTAAATTTGGCAGGTAGGAAAATGAATAATAAATGCAGCTGGAAATGTACTTTTGTTTTATGCATACAAGGGGAATAATTAACTAATCTCAAAACATGTAAATGAGGGCTTAGAAGCATTTTCAAAACACTACATCCAACTCCAGTTACATATGCAGGATTTGCTACATTATAATAATTAGGTTTCTTTTTTTACAAAAGATTTATTTATTTTGAATAGAAGTATTAAATATTATACTAATTACTGGTTATTTTACTTTGTACCCAGGGAAAAGAAATGAATATTCATTAGCTCCTTAAGCTACGGATTCTCCACTGAGGAGACAGATTCAAGCATCACGACAAAGCTATGGGTGGGTGGAAAATTCTCCCTGCAAAACCAGGCTAGTGCCACAAATCACTGCCCTATCTATTCTGCTAATGTGCACATGCTATAACCCCCAAGTGAATTCTGTTAACATTGCACCAACCAGCGCTCCCAGCTGAGCAACCAATAAGCCAGAATAACTGTGAAATTGAGCACAACAATTTTTCTGTCCATAATTTTTTTGTCAAATCCAGTGACCTTGAACAACAAAAGCCCTAAGCTTTTTTTTTTTTTTTTTTTTTGACAGGCAGAGTTAGTGAGAAAGAGAGTCAAAGAGAAAGGTCTTCCTTTTCCATTGGTTCACCCCCAAGATGGCCACTATGGCCAGAACTACGCCAATCCGAAGCCAGGAGCCAGGTGTTTCCTCCTGGTCTCCCATGCGGGTGCAGGGGCCCAAGCACTTGGGCCATCCTCCATTGCCTTCCTGGGCCATAGCAGAGAGCTGGACTGGAAGAGGAGCAACCAGGACAGAATCCGGTGCCCACATGGGATGCCGGCGTCGCCGGCAGAGGATTAACCAAGTGAGCCACAGCACAGGCCCCATCCATGAAGGTTTGAAAAGAGCTGCCAGACACTGTGAGTGCTGCTCATCATTGATCTCCACTTAATGTATCATAAAAAGAAAAGGCCAGGCCACACGTTTATCAAAACCTGTTTATGACACAACTTTAAGATATAACTGCAGGGTGAATGTTCAATACAGCAGTTAAAATACTGGTTGGGATACCTACACCCTGCATCAGGGGCCCTAAGTTCGAATCCTCACTTTGCCCTACATTTCAGCTTCCTGTTAGTACACTCTCTGGGAGGCAGCAAGTTCGGGTACTTGGGCCCCTGTCACCCGTGTAGGAGGCTTGAATTGAGTTCCCAGCTCCTGGCTTCAGCCTGGCCCATCCCTGGCTGTTGTGGGCATTTGGGGACTAAAACAGCAGATGGGAGATTCATTCTCTCTCTCTCTCTCTTTGCCTTTTTCTCTCTCTTACTTTCTCTCCTCTATGTCCCTGCCTTTAAAATAGAGTTTTTTTTTTTTTAAACATATAACTCTAACTCACTGTATAAGCATTTACATTGACATTAGGTAATCAGGAGCCATCTCCATAGAGACTCCATGTGCTAGGGCAAGGAATAGTCTTGCTCTAAGGCAAACAAGAGCGCCTCAACCCACCAATGCAGTTAACCAAGAACCCCATTTCAAAATTCAGATGGAAAAGTCTGCCCATATAGCAACTGAGACACTAGAGAGACCCACGAAATAAAGGCTGGTCTCATCTGGCTTCCAGCTGGCAATGAGAGAGAGCTAGAAGGAAAATTATCCAATTCATTTAGTCAACTAATTTGTTTAGGTCTTTCACTGGTCTATGGCCTCTGCATGGGGGAAACCACAGGAGACAGATAAACATTGAGGATGGGAAGTCTCCACTGATTTCATTGGAAAGTTGTGCTACATTTTATCTTCATTTTCTGCTCTAATAGAGGCTGGTAATACCTCTAGACAGGTTGTGTAGAGCCACACACTTTCCAAAGCCAAATGGCAGTGATTTTAAAGATACTGTAGAAATTAATGACCCATGAGGATTCTCTATGGACTTACACTTAATCTCCATGGAGCTTCTTTCAGGTCAATCTTAATCAATGTGTCTGTTTCCCAACATCCTATTTTTACATTAAAATTTTTTAATTATAAAAGCTATGCATAAATTTATGCTTCAGAAAAAATTCAAACAATACAAATATACATAAAGTAAAAAAGTGAAATGTCTCATTTACTCCCTGACCCAAAGATAATTGCTGTTAACACCAGGATGCAGTTTTCCAGATCTTATTCTGTGAATTTACATTGTATGTGCATACATCAAATGTAGTTTTATATACCTGAATTATACTATATAATTTTGCAACTTTTTTTTTGTTTACTTGCTTTCCCCCCCACTATATCTAATTTTTAAAAAGCTGCCTAGTGTTCCATAGAATAATTTACCCTGGTTAACTTATTCTTCTATTTAAGTTATGTCCAATCTATTTTTAGATGAGTTTATTTTTAATTTTTAAAAATATTTTTATTTATTTATTTGAGGCAGAGTTATAGACAGAGAGAGGGGTAGAAAGAAAGATCTTCTATCCATTGGTTCACTCTCCAAATAGCAGGAGCTGTGCCCATCCAGGAGTCAGGAGCTTCCTCCAGGTCTCCCACAGCTGGTATAGAGGCCCAAGCTTTTGGGCTATCTTCCATTGCTTTCCCAGGCCACAGCAGAGAGCTGGATTGGAAGTGGAGCAGCTGGGACATGAACCAGTGCCCATATGGGATGCCGGCACTGCAGGCGGCAGCTTTACCCATTATGCCACAGCGCCGGCTCCTGTGTGAAATTTTTACACAAAGAAAAACTTTATGCACCACTCGGGGCTATTTAGTTATCCCAAAGTATTGTTCATACAGGAAATTCAAGATAAATGTTTAATCTTTTCTTATAGTTGACAGCTTTAAAGGGCCACTGTCTGAATTACAACAGTGTCTAATGAGCTGTCTTTGTTAATTGATGTTTTCCCAATCTTTTCTTTTTGTTGAGTATCATTATGGAATGCTGAGTTCCTACATACTGAATGTATTTCAATAAATAGAATTCACTAGTACTTTGGTGCTAAAAATTTCCCCTTGTTTGTCAAGTAAGCTCCTTTATATGGGCTCTTGTGTTCTCTTGACATGGCCCATCAGTTCTGACAGCTCCCTGCTTTCGGGCACAAGACATCTCTGAGTTTGAAACCACTTATTCAGATCTAGAATCAGTCATTCCTCCAAGGAGTTTAATTCCTTTTTGGTATTGAGAAACCACATCGTGTGAGTTAGATATGCCTATCATTGGATTTCTTGGACCTGTCATATTTTTTTCAGTGGACAAATCTAGGAAAATGCAAACTTTTTAAAAAGATGATACTATATTTATATTATAAAAATTATATATGGATTTCACATTTCTTATACCAAAATAATTTATCTTTTAATTCCATCTTCCTACAAATATTTGAAGACTTTTGTGATTATTGCTTATCACCTACACTAAAAATATTAGTTTCTTTTTTTTAAAAATTTTATTTAAGTTATACAAGTTTCATGTATTTCATATATACAGATTTAGGAACATAGTGATACGTCACACCCTACCCTCCCTCCTGCCCACACTCCTACCCTTCTTCCTCCTCCCTCTCCCATTCCCACTCTTAATTTTTACAAAGATCTATTTTCAGGTCACTTAATGATCGTAAAGTTGGCCGGCGCCGTGGCTCAACAGGCTAATCCTCCGCCTTACGGCGCCAGCACACCGGGTTCTAGTCCCGGTCAGGGCGCCGGATTCTGTCCCGGTTGCCCCTCTTCCACGCCAGCCCTCTGCTGTGGCCCGGGAGTGCAGTGGAGGATGGCCCAAGTGCTTGGGCCCTGCACCCCATGGGAGACCAGGGAAAAGCACCTGGCACCTGGCTCCTGCCATCAGATGAGCACGGTGCACCGGCCGCAGCGCGCCATCCGCGGCAGCCATTGGAGGGTGAACCAATGGCAAAGGAAGACCTTTCTCTCTGTCTCTCTCTCTCACTGTCCACTCTGCCTGTCAAAAAAAAAAAAATAAATAATCATAAAGTTAACCCTATACTAAGTAAGAGTTCAACAAATAACATGAAGAAAGAAAACACTGTTCCTCAACAGAAGAGACAAAGGCTGTAAACAATCATCGATCATTTCACTCCAACACTTTACATATTAGGTACTCTATTAGTTACCTCAGATCAGAGAAAATATATCTGTCTTTTTGAGACTGGCATACTTCACTAGGTATAATGGTTTCCAGTTGTAATAAAAAATTTTAGTTTCTAATGTTAACATACTCAAGTGTATTATGTACTATACATTATCATATGTATAGATTTTCAAAAAGTTCACAGAAATGCACATTATCTTTGAATTCCATTTTCCTTGAACTTTTTGAAATATACTATACAGGTATATATGTATCAAAGTAAAAATATTCATGTTACACTAATACTACTAGTAATATGAGTACTGTCCAAAATTCATAATTTATTTGCAGCTTTTATATTCAGAATATATTCCTAAAAATATGTAGTCAAAACGCTACATTGTGGGGTGTGTGTTGTGGGACAGCACAGTAAGCTGTTGTTTGTAATGCCTGCATCCCATATTAGATTGTCTTGGATTGAGTTCTGCCTCCACTTCCAATCCACCTTCCTGTTAACATGCACCCTGGAATGATGGCTCAAGTACTTAGGTCCCTGCTATCCATATGGGAGACATAAATAGAGTTCCAGGCTCCTGGCCTCAGTGTGGCCCACACTAGGCTACTGCAGGCATATGGAAACAGAATCCACAAATGGAAGATCTCTCTCTCTCTCTCTTTATGTCTCTCTGGCTCTGCCTTTCAAACAAAAATGAACATCTAAAATATACTATATTGAAATATTACTGGGGCCAGCACTGTGGTGCAGTGCTGGCATCCCCGTTGGGCACTGGTTTGAGTCCTGGCTGCTCCTCTTCCAATCCAGCTCTCTGCTATGGCCTGGGAAAGCAGTAGAAGATGGCCCAGGTCCTTGAGCCCCTGCACCCACGTGGTAGATCTGGAGGAAGCTCCTTCCTGGCTCCTGGCTTCAGATCAGCTCAGCTCTAGCATTTGTGGTCATTTGGGGAGTGAACCATCAGAATGGAAGACCTCTCTCTCTTTCTCTCTGCCTCTCCTTCTCTTCTCTGTGTAACTCCGACTTTCAAATAAATAAAATAATTCTTTCTTTTAAAAAAAGAAATATTACTTGAAATAAGTATGTTCACTAAGTGGTTATAACATTAAGTTGAATGAAAAATTAATTTTATTACTGCTCATTGGTTTAAAAAAATTTTTTAAAGGCAGAGTTAGACAGTGAGAGAGAGAGAGACAGAAAGGTCTTCTTTTTCCATTGGTTCACCCCCCCCCCTCCAAATGGCCGCTAAGGCCAGTGCGCTGCGCCAATCTGAAGCCAGGAGCCAGGTGCTTCCTATGTCGCTGCAGGGCCCAAGCACTTGGGCCATTCTCTACTGCCTTCCTGGGCCAAACCAGAGAGTTGGACTGGAAGAGGGGCAACCGGGATAGAATCCAGAGCCCCAGCTGGGACTAGAACCTGGGGTGCTGGCGCTACAGGTGGAGGATTAGCCAAGTGAGCCACGGCGTTGGCCAGTTTTAAATTTTCTAAGCATTGAATTTTTTCTTTTGTATTTAATATTTTTGAATATGTAAAACATTATATGACTCCAGAGTCAGAAGTTACTTATAATAAGTTATATTCAGAGACAGCATCTTGCTTCTACTCCTGTCACTTCTATCTTGTGATGTCCCTTCCCTATAAATCAAAACTAATATCAGTGGTTATCTTCCAGCCACACTTGTTTTCAAATAAGCAAATACATAGATTAGTTTTGGTTTCTCTACACATAATCATGTCATCTAAAAATAATGGCAATTTTATTTCTTTTCTATCAATATACCTTATTTTCTTTGTTTTTTTGACCTGACTAAAACCTCTTGTGCAATGTTGGATAGAAGTGGTGATTGGGGCATTCTGTGGCCATGAGAGAGAAGGCAATCAATATTTTGTAGTAAGATTTGCTGTAGGTTTTTCATAGTTAGCCTTTAATAAATTAAGGAAGTCTCCCACTTCTAGTTTGCAATAATGAACAAATGCTTAGTCTATCAAATGTTATTGCTACATCTATTGATATGATTATGTGATTTTCCTTCTTTAGGTAATATAGTGAATTATACTGATTAATTAATTTAATTTGAAAGGCAGAGTGGCATACAGAGATCTCTCATCCAATGGCTCATGCTCTAAATGCCTGCAACAGCCAGGACTGGGCCAGGCCAAAACTAGGAGGCTGGAGATGAGAACTAAATCCAGATCTCACATATAGGTGTCAAGGACCCAAATATTTGAACCATGAACTAATGCCTTCTAGGATGTGCATTGCCAGGAATCTGAAATCAGAAACACAGATGGGAACCAAGCCCAGGAACTCTGATACAGGATGTAGGTGTTAAATGACATCTTAAACACTGTGCCAAATGTCCTTTTTATATTGATTAATTTATGAAAACCCAACCTTACATTCTTGGAATAACCAACAGTTGGCTTACAACTGGTTATACAGACTGAATTTCATCTATGTGACCAGTGGGGTATAAAGGCAAATTTTATATTCTATTCTGTTCCCTCTACTCTAATTTTCTATTTAAATGTGGTAGATTGGCTGTTAAGCAAATCCATTGAGTTCTTAGAGTTTTTACATTTTCAGTTCTAAATGTTCCATTTTCTTATTTTATATATAATTTCCATGTCTTTAGCACAATTTTCAATATTGATTTTAATTTTCTTATTTTAAACACAGTTGTTTTAAAATCCATGTTTTATTTGCTAGAGCATGGAGTCTGTTTCTATCGTCTATGGTTTCTCTGGATTTTGTCTTATTTTGCTTCCTGGTGTGTCTACTTATTTTTGATCAAGTGCCAGACATTGTTTATTAAAAATTTAGGGCTGACTTGAGGTTTCATGAGAAACTGAATTCTTCCATAAAACATTCTTCATTTGCTTCTGGCAGACACTTAAGAGCACTTCCCATCCCAGTCCACATAATTCAGTCAGGGGTGGAGATGATTTAAAGCAGTGCTTCAGTTGCTGACAATTTTTCACTCACTCTTATTCCTAGGAACATCCACTGATGACCCCAACTCATGTCTTAAAGTTTGTTTTTTAAAGATTTATTTTATTTACTCGAAAGTTACAGTTACAGAATGGGGCAGAGAGACAGAGGACTTCCATCCATTGGATCATTACCCCATAAGGCCTCAACAGCTGGGGCTGGGCCAGACAGAAGCTAGGAGCTTCTTGTAGGTCTCTCACATCAGTGCAGGGGCCCAAGTACTGGGGCCATCTTTTGCTGCTTTCTTAGGCACACTAGCAAGGAGCTTGTTTGGAAGTGGAGGATGGGATACCGGTACTGCAGGTGGCAGCTTTACTCATGATGCCACAACTCTGGCCCCAGTTCTTAAAAAATATCTTTTTTTAAAAATATTTATTTATTTATTTGAAATTCAGAATTACATAGAAAGAGAGACAGAGAGAGGTCTTCTATCTGCCAGTTCACTCCCCAGATGGCCACAATGGCTGGAGCCAATCTGAAGCCAGGAGCCTCTTCTGGGTCTCCCATGTGAATGCAGGGGCCCAAGGACATGGGCCATCTTCTACTGCTCTCTCAGGCCACAACACCAGCCTGACAAATAACTTCTAAAGGAAAGGAGGCCACAAATTATGGACTCTATAATTCTTCAATGTCTTTGTAGTTTCCTAACTTTTCTATGTTGTTGTTTTAATAATACTTAGAAATGTGAGTTCTGATTCTTGCAATATATTTCACCACCCAGAACCAGATGCCAGTTCTAATTTGTTCCTAATAAACTCAGCATCATCTCAGAAATTGCTTTTATAAAATTAGATAATAATTTTTCTATTACTTAAGTATATATATATAATAAGCATGTGTAAAGAAGGAGATACCAAGAAGATTGTGAAGTTTTAAAACTAATTTTGGGTAGAGTGTTCCAACTTGGTTAAAACACCTGCATCCCATATCAGAGTGCTGGATTTAATGCCCAACTCCAGCTCCTGACTCTAGCTACCTGCTAATGAACTCTTGAAAGGCAAAAATTTATAGCTCAGGTAAACCAGACCCTGCTACCCATGACAGAGACCTGGACTGAATTCTCAGCTTCAGCTTGAGCCCAGCTCTGAGCATTGTGGGCATTTGAGAGAATGAATCGGAATATGGGAGCTTTCTCTTCTGCTCGCTCGCTCTCTCTCTCTCTCTCTCTCTCCCAATTAAATAAATCGAAAATTTAGTACTTCTTTAAGTAGTTCCTTCTGTAGTTACTGTGGAACTGCTGCCTTATTTGAAACTAAAAAGGGAAGAAGGGAGAGTAAAGGAAATAGAGAAACCCCTCCACTTGTATTGAGACTAGAGTGTGCTACGGGTGAGCCGCTGCTCAGCTTTACGTTTAGCAGGAAGTAGAAAGCTGGAGAGTTGGTGCCACAGAGCTGGCAATTATGCTTCAAGATGGAGACCTCACCTCAGGCCTTGGACACTTCCTTGGTTCTACAGCTACTGAACTGGCAAATATTGCTTTGTTTGGGATCTGAGAGAAGTTTTCAGTCTTGGAGTTCCAAATAGATTTTCGATCATTTGTAGTATTTTTTCATCTTCAGTAAATTTCTTCTTTAACTTTGTGTAAAGAGAATGACAACTGTGTAGGACAGATTCTTAGATGAGGTGTGTGACATGGATAATTTCCAAAAGATGGAGATCAGCTCAAATCAGAGTTTAGCTAACAAAATCTACATGTGGATTAACCATATTTAAAATTTAATACTTCTCCAAATCTGAAAATGGAGAATCCAAATAGTATTAGTGTTTAATCATTCAACAAACATTGTATTGAGCTCCCACTCTATGCAAGGAGCCCTATCCAGTAGCAGAAGCATATGGTAATAACTAACTATAATGAAATATAGCAATAAATACATAATGGAGATAAGTACATATTATTCTAGGGAGAGAGATGACAGATTAAATCTGCTTTGGAGAGTCAAGAAATGCTTTCTTAAACTACTCTTATGCAAATGTAACTTCCTGTTTCCTACTTTCCTTGACGGTTTCAGGCAGGATGAATTTACTCCCTTAGCAGAGTTTCCATTGCAGTTTGTATATTCATCAACCATCAAAGTAATAAAACTTTACTATAGCTGTTTATTAATAATTCTGTCTCTCTACATGAGTTACAAGTTTCTTGAGCCTAGTATAGATCTTACTCATCTTTGTATTTCCAATGCCCAAGATTGTCTGCAATACAATAAGAATTCCATGAATATTTTAAAAAATTTTGTTGAGAGAGAGAGATATCCAGGAACTTTATCTCAGACTCTAACATTTATAATGGGGACCTAAGTACACAAACCATCATCTGTTGCCTCCCTGGGTGTGCATTAGTAGCAACTGGAGCAGAGGCAGAGGAGCAGGGACTCCAATCAGGCACCCTGATACAGGATGTGAGCTCCCCGAGCTGTGATTTAATTGTTCTGTCAAACACAGTCCCCAATAATATTTTTTGACATATAAGTATATACATACAAGGATGCATGAATGATGTAATACGTGACATTATTAAGATTATTGCACTAATAAAGTTGCATTATTCATTAACATTAATATAGCTATTGGAGTTATAACATGCTAAGTATGAAAAGAGATCCCTAATTGACCACATATATAAATATTAATAAGGTACTAAAATTCATCTCTATTTTTTGCTTAAAGTGAAAGTTGTAGATATTCATTTCTCTGTACATGTTGTAGAAAGACTTGTTATTATTCAATCAAATATCACCCTGTTCCCTCACAAAATTTGACAAGCTATTTTATACCAAAGTTAATATGTAATTCATTTTTTCTCCTGCTTAAAGTTAGAGGCTCACTTGGTCATCTTTGTGGCCAGCAAAGGGGGCCATTATAACTAAAGATGATGAGCTTAGTTGTGTTTAGAATGAAATTCTTTATGGGCTGGCATTGTGGTGAAGTGAGTTAAGCCACCACCTCTGATGCCAGCATCCCGTATGGGCACCAGATGGAGTCCCAGTGCTCATTTCCGATCCAGCTTCCTGCTAATGCGCCTGTGGCAACAGAATATGGTCCCTGTACTCACTTGGGAGACCTGGAAAAAGCTCCTGGCTTCCGCATGGCACCTCCCTAGCTGGTGTGGCCATTTGGGGAGTGAAAAGCAGATGAAAGATCTCTCTCTTGCTCTCTGTTTCTCCCTCTCTCCTCTGTAACTCTGCTTTTCAAATAAATAAATAAATAACCCTTTTTTTTTTTTAAAGAAAAGAATGAATTTCTTTAGGAAAAGTGCTGGAGTTTTGTTTCACTCTAAGTTTGAGGGAAAATGAGTAAAGGCCTAAAGGACACAACAACAAACCCTAACATGTTAACACCAAATATCTGAGAGACATGAAACACCTCATTTCTATGCTTCTCTTTGGAGGTGAAATTAACAGGCTAACAATAGTGGAAATGGTAAATGGTAAATTCTTTAAGTGCTAATAACCTTCCTAGGCATCTGATCCTTTGCCCTGCAATTGTTTTGGCTCCCAAATATGAAAATACTGTGATGTGCTCATCAGCCTGAAATCCTACAGCTTTTTCTACTACGAAAGCTACTTTGAGCCTGGGGAACAAACTACAGGGGTCCACTTCTGTGTAGGAAGTATTTCAACGTGGAAATCTATTGCACACTGTGTATCCTTTTTCTTGTATATTGACAGAAAATATTTCCCGACTGTAGGCTTATCAAATTTAATTTGCCGAACACAACGTCATGCTTAACACATAGTAAAGCCTGCCAATCATTCTGAGTTCAACAGTTTCTGAGGGTGGTGGGCAGTGGCAGGTGGTGCCTCCTGGTAACTAGTATTAACTTGAGGAGCCACTGAATGGGAGAGAAAGAGGTAGAGTTCAAACAAAATAAGAAAAAGGATCTTATTTCAAAACTATAAACAACAAACTTCTAGAGATTAAATGAAGTATTGCATACAAAGAGAAAATAAGCTAAGGGATGATTTTTATGAAGCAAATAAGCAAAACATACCTGTAGCATCCTACAATTAGCAAGGGTGGGTGAAAAATTGGGGTGCAGATTCCCAACTACCACTGCATAGAGAGGAAAATCACTGACACATTCCTTGATATCCATGAAAAAAATCACACCAGAAACTAAGCTCAGGACCTAGTGAAAATTTCTCATGTATGTCTTCGTAAAGAGCCCAGTGTGCAAAAGGTGATGCTTTCTGTGAAACTTAATACAAACTTGTGAAAGTTTGAATGTGCACTAACAGCAAGTGAAGATGGACAGGCTGATACATTCCCTCTGGGGGTGACAATGCATTGGAATGGGCATTAAACTGTATGAGGGCACTTTAAAGAGCTCATGGAAACTGGAACCAAAAGATAAGTTTATTTTGGTACCAAAAATGTTGAAATCCTTCGGAAATTTCTTCACATTACACCTTTTCATCATCTTTTGAAGACACCTCCCTCATATAGATTTCAACATTTATTTATACCAATATAAATTTATTTTTTACTTCCATTTTCCATTAAATTTTTGCAGTGCCCTGGTAAAACATTTTATTTCTCAAACATAAGACAAATATGGTAATAAGCGAGTTTTTAATGATGACTTTAAGGTTTATATTTTCTGTATGCTTGGAATTTTTCATAAAGATTTACATATATCATATGATGAGTGATGTACTTCAACATCCTTAAAGTATAAACAAGTACAAAGTCTTCCCACTGTCTTTCTTTTAATGTTGCTCAATGAAAGCCAATAGCAAATGGCTGAAAGAAATGCGATTCAGTGTAAGCATTTTGGTGAAGTGGGGAGATCCACAAGAGGCTGCTGACAGGGTACCAGATTCACCGGTGGTCTGCCCAACTCCTGGGCTGCACTGTAGCATGCTTAATGAGGTGATGAATGTTCCTTTCTCAGTAAATCCTCCACAAAGCTGTGCCTCCCCAGCTGAGCATCTGGTAAACAATAGCCCAGGTTTCCAGATTTTACTCCCTGCCTAGGACTCAGGTCTTCTGTTCAATTCAGGACTTCAATATTCATCCGGGGAACACAGAACGGGTGCACTCCTTAGAGGGTGCCCCACAGCAAGCAGCGCTGGGAGCACCTGTGCAAAGAACTCACCTGAACTCCACACAGGTAGTGATGAGGCACCAGAATCACACACAAAGTCAGGTTGCTACTGTTTAGACTTAATTTCTTTTTCAGGAGAAAGAATTTATGAGGCTGGTGTTGGGCACAACAGGTAAAGCCATTGCCTGTAGTGTTGGCACCCCCATATGGGCCCCTGTGTGAGTCCTGGATGCTCCACTTCTGATCCAGCTCTCTACTATGGCCTGGAAAAGCAGTGGAAGATGGCCCAAGTCACTGGACCCCTGGACATATGTGGGAAACCTGGAAGAAGCTCCTGGCTTCGGAATAGCTCAGCTCTGGCCATTTGCAGCCAGTTGGGGAGTGAACCAGCAGATGAAAGACCTCTCTCTCTCTCTCTCTGCTTCTGCCTCTCTGTAACTCAGCCTTTCAAATAAGTAAATAAATCTTTTAAAAAACTTAATCATTCGTAAGATCAGTGTATTTTTGTATAAAGTTTAATAAATGCATCTAACAAGGCAGCAGTTTGCACAACCACACTAAACAGCAGTGCATAATAGTGCAAAGTCTTTATTGTTTATTGCTGTGTTATTTTCACTGCAACACATCAGCAAGTGAATAAACAAGTTCACCACAGTCTGGGCTTTTTAAAGCACATGTAACCAAATGCTACCCTGGTCATGAAAATAATAATGTTGCAGATTCCAGAAAAGCAGCCATAGTTCTGGAGATCTGAATGTGTACCATCTTCCCATGCTACTGCCCCATCCTAGGAAGGCCAAGGGATGTGCTCCTGACCATCCATTTCTAGAATGTGATGAACCAGTTTGACTGCACATGATCAGTGATGGTAGTGTCTACATAATCTTCCTTGCATCCCACCCCTACCCACAATCCTTGCAAATAGCCATAGCTGTACAAACTAGCCTTTGTAGGGATGTCTTTTACAAGCATTCAAACAACTGTCTTCACTTAGGTATCCTTTGGATCCTAGATAAGCCTTTTATCATCATCATCATCATCATCATCATCATCGCTATTACTTGAAAGAAAAACAGACAGAGATGGACATCCAGACTCAGACTTTCCACCTGCTGGTACACTCCCCCAAATACTTACAACAACCCAGGCTCAGCCAGGCCAAAGCCAGGAACCTGGAACTCCATCCAAGACTCTAAGGTGGGTAGTAGAGACCCACCTTGAGCCATCCCTGCTGCCTCCAATACTGTGTACCACAAGGTAGCTAGAATTAGAAGCTGAGCTGGGACTTGAACCCAAGTACTCCAATATGAGACACAGCATCCCAAACAGTGTTTTAACCCCTGAGCCAAATACTCACCCTTTGAGATAAGCCTTGAGTATGAACCTACTCAGGGGTCCTAGGTTTGTTCCCTCCACCTCCAGGTCAGATATTTACCAACCCTCTTTCCTAGGCAGAAGAATCCTGAGGGGTGCAGAGTGTCTGAACTGTCAAGATTATGTGCCTCTAGGCCAGACCATTGGTTTTCCCAGTGTGGCCTCCAGACAACTGACATCAACCAGAGAACTGGTGAGAGAGGCATTCTCAGAATCATTCTGAATCAGAAAGTCTGGAGGCTGGCATCCAGCATATCCATCTTAACAAGTCCACCAGGAGATTCCGATGCTGGCGCAAGCTGAGAACAGTAGATGGCTCTGGGCCATCTGGAGGCAGTACAGAGTGGTGTGAAGAGTGTGGATTCTTCAGCCTGACTTCCCGATTTCAAACCCTAGGTCTCCCACAGCCAGCAGGACATCCCATAAATTATCGCTCCTTTCTGTGCCTCTGTATCCATGTGGGTACAACGAAGCTCACAGTTGCCTATCTGCCCATGGGGCGGTTGTAAGGATTAAATGAACTGTTTATAACTGGTAGCTATTTTTATTAGGTTAAACTACTTGCTGAGAAAGCTCCTCCTATGGGAAGGCAGCCTTAGCATGAGTTCTACTCTGGGTAAAGTCCTTGACCTCTCTGATCATCAATAGCTTCACCTGTAAAATAGAACAACTACATCTGAACCACTTGCATCACTGATCTTGTTTTTGGATACAAAGAAAGGAACTGTGTTAAGTGCCCTATCTATTCAAAGAAGAGTTTAAGACAACGTAAGGTACATGCTAAACTCACCAACATGGCTACATGACATCCCCTCATCAGCTACAACATGAACCTGATGAAATGTCCCTTTCAGTTTGCACCAGCTGATCGTCCTACCTCCTTTTGAAAGAGCACTTGATTCATATTGGGAACAGCTGCCATTGCCTAAAGGCTATTTTTGGAGTATTTCTTCAGATAGCAGACTCTCCCTCCACATTGGTGACATCATTGTCACTAAATAAACACTGGTTATTCCCCCAGTAGTTTCCATCTGAGTCAAAAATATGCAATAGTTAACAGCATGACTTACTGAGTGTCCTGAGAGGCATGACAACAATCACAAGTTCTGAGCAACTACTAGGAACAAGGTATTCAGCGAAGGTTCCATAGACCTCATGTCATTTATTCTGTAGAACTCCATGAAGCAACCACTCCAACTGTTGAAGTTTTACCAATCAAAAGCCCAAGGCTGAAAGCTTAAGGACCCTGGCCAACGTTTTCCAGTGAGAGAGATCTCTTGGATCCCAAGAGTTCTTTCAATGGATTGACCTTGTAGAATAAAATCATCTTGTCCTGGTATTTTTGGCACTTTGCTAACTGAAGATGCTAAGAGAGGAACAAAGGAGAATGTACTAGCTCATATACTGTGCCTCTCAATAAGATAATTTGGGTAGAGTTCAAGTGGCACTTCAGAAATACTCAAGAACAGTCTCATCCTTCTCCATGCACTACCTTTGTTATGAATCCATTCAAGGCTGTGCTTTGGCTGGGCATTGAACTTTCCCTAAATAAGTCAAAATCAAATGAGCACTCCCATTACGTTACATAACTACTGTTTTGTTGTTTAAACTTACCACATTGCTTTGCTCTCTACATCCACCCCAGGGACACACTGATTTTTAAACAACAACTGAAACATGAATTAGTCATTCAAAAACATCTTTTAAAAAACGTTCAATAAGTTTAAGATGGAGAGAGAAAAATAGAGATATCTGTTCCTATTGAGAGATCATCAGTCTATTCATTCCACAAACACCCACAACTGCTGAAGCTAGGAGCCTAGAATTCCATCTGGGTCCCCCCCTTCATGGGTGGCATGGACTCAACTATCCAAGCCATCATCTGCTGCCTCCTGGACACATTAGCAGGAAGCTGAATTGGAAGTGGAGGCAGGGCTTGAATCCAGCACTCCGATATGGGGTGTGGGTGTCCCAAGGGACAGCTTCACCCACTACTTATCCCTTATCAGCATCTTAAAAAAATAAGTTTTACATCACTGAAAGGGACTGTGTGTGGAGAGCCACATGGAAAATTTTTATCACTGAAATATTCATATATTAAAGTTTATTTAAGAATATGAACTCCACAAGAGATTATATTTATTCATATCATCATTTTAGGATTTGATGGAAAGATCACCAAAGGCACCAAATGGATATACTTAAAAACCTGGAACTACAGAAATTTAAATGGAGACAGAAGACCTGTGGGTCAAGGCTGTTCTTAGAAGCAATCCCTGGGGGCTACAGGAAGAGACCCAGCCATGCTCCTGAATGCAAGTAGTAGGACCAAGACTCAAAAGCTCAGTTTTCTTTGAATGGGTTTTCTGCTTTGCTACGTTACAGTGCCTTGAGAACAAAATGGTGTCATTTCCCAAGCATGCAGACCTGCGAACTGCCCTCCAGAAATACCTGAATAAATTAATTTGCTAACTTGATTTCAGATGAAATGCAGCTCAGTGGATCTCCTCATGCCATGCATGAGCTCCGCTGAGGTTTGGAGTGTATTTGCTTCAACTTTGGAAGTACATTTTGTCAAGTTTCTTAGCTGTTACCCACGGATGGTATGAATTTATGGGATGCTAGCCTGATGAAAACAGCATTCTAACATAAAATGCATCATTAATACTTTAAAACTCAGTATGATTTATATTTATATAAATAACATAAAAGAAGCCAATTAAACCAAAGTCACTGGAGTGTAAATAACATAAAAACTTATTGTTCAGTAATCTACTGAAAATAAACTAATAATGAAAGTGTTTATCATATGTCTAAAAGCCAAGCAGGTACGAGTGGGTTAAGCAGACTGCAGAAAGAAATGAGTTTATTTCCTGACTTTCCAATTCAGACCCATTTAAAATATGACATGATACCTGGAAGCTACCTTTTGTGCATTTGAGGAATTAGTGATTTAAATGTAACAAGGACATCTTGATTCAAACACTTTGTAATCTGACTAGGAGGATATTTAAAATTCATTACACTACATTAAACCGTACCGGACAGTTAGCTTCATTGCAAAATAAATAAATAGCCAATTTGCTTTGATCAGCAGAAATTCTGATAAAATCAGCAAAACACCAATTAAAATGTGAAAAATGTCACCTACTGTAGTTATTCTAATGGAACATGGACTTGAGGAAGGAACTGATTCAATGTTTATTTTCATAGCAGCTGTGACTTCCAAACGTAAATCATTTCACTTTGCTACCAGCTACCCTGGTAGCAATCTGTAGTGTTACATAGGCTGTGGCTGTACTGGGGTTGCAATTGAATTCCCTTACTTCTCTGTCAGATCATTATTTTCTTTAAGTGTTTTCTCAGTCTCCTCATTTCGGGGGTGCTGTTAGCTGACAGAGGGTGACACCTGTGACCTAAGAGCCACAGTCCTTCCTGTCCCAGGCGACACTAAGGCAAGGCAGATCCCCCTTTGATCTTGCTGTTTGTCCTGTCAGTCCTTTTTGTTCAGCAATAATTCAATCATTCAGACTTCCGTACAAGCATCCAAGTTCAAATTCAGTATGCATGTGCTGATTTCCAGTATAAAGGGTCTTCAAAAAGTTCATGGAAAATTTGTATTAGGAAAACACTCTGCATGGATTTCAACACAGATTTTGGCACCAAAGTAAACTTATCTTTTAATTCCATTTTCCACAAACTTTTTCAGGCATCTTTGTGTGCCCAGGGCCAGGAGCCTGGTAGGAACTCTGTACATGAGTTCTGAATCATGGCTGAAACTCCTCAGTCTCACTCCATTCTATTGCAGGTGACTGAGTCCCCTGATCTTGGAACCCAGAGTTTGGTTGTTAGGTCCTCAGCACCTTTCAAATGAAGGATAAGGATTACATTGCAAGCGGACGAAGCTGCTGCACACTTCATTACACACCTTGTTGGTGGAATTTTTTAAAAACTTGAAAAACAGAATTGCTTCTGACTGCAAGATGGGTTTCCTTCCTCATCTGCCTTTTCTTCTAGGTAGGCAGTTTCTTCTCTACAGAATCATGAATTCATTTCTAACAAGCACTGTGGAATCTCTGTCGGTTCTGGCCACTTCAGAAATCAGTAACAAGAAAGGAACGTGCAAAAATGAAAATGCTCCTGCTGCGTCGTGGGTTCTATTTTCTTTTCTGAGTTTTCACAAAGTGTTGCTTCACCATCTTTTCAATAATTAGATGCAACAGATACTTATGAAGAAATGTTTATGGGGAGGCCCTCAGCGTGGAAGCTAGCCTATTTGCAAATGAACTTGCTCATTATCCAAGTGGGAGACAGAGCCTAAGTTTAAGCAAATCCACAATTCAAAAACCCCAAAATTAAATTTTAAAACCTCAGGCAACTCATAATGAGTTGGAAATTAAACGAAATAGCAAACTGAGTCCAAAACAACGAATTGTTTGGGAGCTGCTTTCATTCACTTAAAGTTTTGTCCAATTACTGCCACTGCCTTTCATGCCTTGAATTCCTTTTTTTTTTTTCCCTAGAGTTGGGAGTTTGCTTTTCATAACAAGCATGTGGGCTACTCCATTTGTCAATGAGTTCTGCATGTATGTCAGAACACGTACACTGCAAAACTCAGCCTTGAATATGTCTTTATGAATTAAGACTGGGTGATCATGAATGTAAAGCTTGGCATGTAGTAATCACTCAATAAATTCTTGCCATTATAATTAGTCACTTCCATACATGTATAAACAACAGCACCAGGCACATTAATAAGATGCAAGGCCTGGGTTCCCCAATAAGTTACCAGATTTAGCAAACAAAATTAGAGGATGCAATGTTTGGGTCCTACTTGTACTAAAAATGTATTTCTTGTGTATCTGAAGTTCAAATTCAACAGAGCATCCTGTGCCTTATCTGGCAATGAAATGCTTAAGTAATGGCCCTTAGGGACCTCAACCTCTCGTGTTTTTCTGTAATTCTTTGGGAATCAAGTGAAGGGAGGTTAGTTGTGAAATGTTTGGATTACTGGCTTAATTCTTCACTTTAGGCATAGAGACAGGAAGTTTCCACTATCACTCTGGA
This sequence comes from Sylvilagus floridanus, assembly GCA_949820135.1. Lineage (NCBI taxonomy): Eukaryota > Metazoa > Chordata > Mammalia > Lagomorpha > Leporidae > Sylvilagus > Sylvilagus floridanus. The sequence goes on from OX463239.1 coordinate 68,065,063, forward strand.
TGTCCTTGGAACACCATGACATGCAATCAACATCACCTGGGCTGGTTGATAATTCAGGAGCAAGGATGCCCTTGTTTATAGCACCTTCAATTCCACAGACATTTTTACTTGACTAATTCACTGTTGCATACCAGGCAGGGGGTGGGGAGGAAATCATTCAAACTAAATGCGACTTTGAAGTTCAGTTGCTTGGCTGGGAAACAGCAGATAAATTGATCATTGCAAATGGTCTGAAATTTGAATGATTCTTTTTCCACTTCAACTAAATCTATTGAGCACACCCAAATAATTTAAAAGTGCTGAAAATAAGCAGTATTGGGGATTAATGAAAGCAATATATTCACTCTGTTGCATTTATTATTTTTAAATTATAGGATGCCCACTCGAAGGAATGCAATGAGGTTGAAATGAAGCAATTTTGTTGTTAAATATTGTCATTTAGAATCAAATGCATGGGACTCTGGAGCTGAAACCACACACGCTGTTGCTGTTTTCTGTTTGTCCTTCATTATTTTCAAGTGAACAACAAAATCAGGATAACAACAAAGTCCTGTGTCTCAATGACCCCATATTAACCACTCTTGGCACAAGACTCACTTGGAATGTGAGACCCAAAGACATCAAGATGGGTGTTTGGATCCCTGGCAACACCATCAGTGAAACAGCCAGGAATGGCTGCGTCTGCTTGTGGATTGGCTCTCCCCTACCACATCCAAGAACAGTGTGGGGGTCACAGGAAGCTTTGTTCCTGGAATCCAGAACTCCTAGGCATCGGCAAGTTCCCTGGGACACAGACCCATCCTTAGAGAACTTACTTTCTAATGGAGGAAACAAACAAACAAATTAAATTATTGCTAAGTGTTCTAGGAAGATGCATGGGCTATTTGGCTGTGTGACTCTGGGCAAATTACTTCTCCTCTCTGAGCTTCCGTTTCCTTATCTGAAGAACGGGGGCCAGTACCTACCTCACACTGTTCTTGTGGACACCAGAGCTAATTTATGCAAAGACACACAGGTTCTATGGAGGAGAAGTGCTAGCTGGAATTGTTTTTATTATTGCTATTTTCATTATGATTTTTCTGCCTCGATCTTGTCAGAAATCAAAACTAGCAAAGGTAGGGTTGCCAGATAAAGCACAGGACATGCAGTTAAATGTGAACTTCTGATAGACAATGAATCATTTTTTTAGCATACTGATACTTTAAAAAAATTCACTACTAACCTGAAATTCAAATTTCACTGGGCAGCCTGCATATTGCCCTCGGAAACATGGCAACCCCTAGCCACAGGTCCATCCCAGGAAGCCTATCAAAATTAAGATCTTTCTGAGTCAAATTCACCTTTCCTACTAATTTTCCTACGACATTCATATTTTCTTTTTCTTTATTTTTTAAAGATTTATTTATTTGTTTGAAAAGAAGAGTTACAGAAAGAAGAAGAGATGGAGAGATCTTGCATCCACTGGCTCACTCCCCAAATTGCCACAACAGCTGGAGCTGGACCTGTCCAAAGCCAAGAGCCAGGAGTTTATTCCAGGTCTCCCACATGGGTGCAGGGGCCCAAGCACTTGGGACATCTTCTGCTGCTTTCCTAGGTGCATGAGTAGGGAGCTGGATTGGAAGTGGATCTGCTGGGACTTGAACCAGACCCACAGATGATACTGGCACCGCAGGTGGCGGTTTTACCCTCTATGCCCCAACATTGTTGTTTTCTCATTTTTGTTCTGTGTTTGATGAAAAAGTGCATGGTGTAGATGTCTTCAGGAAAGCTCTGTATTTCTTAGAGCAGAGTTGTGTGCATGTGGGGTGCCTGGAAATAGATCCTCAGCTACAAAATGGGTTATGAAATAATAACACTGACCTGCCTCACAGGGCATCGTGCATGGCAGGTGCTACAGTGCATAGGGAACTCGGCATACAGCTTGCACAGGGAACGCGCACAAAAAGGGAATGTGCTGCTGTTACTGTTCATTCATTCATTCATTCATTCAGCAAGCATTTATGGTTCTGACTACAAGGCAAGAAATGCTTGAGGCACTGCGGGTACTGCAGTGAACAAATTCCACTTTGGGGAGGTTCCATCTGGCACAGACCCTACCTTCCCAGACTGAGAGGCAAACAACTGAGAATATTTGCTGTCAGATGGTAATCAAGTGGTATGGAAGGAGGAAGGGGGGTGGGTGTACAGAATGGCAGGGAGCCCTTGATCTCTACAGTGTAGCTTACCAGTGACACTGGAGCAGAATCCTCAAGGAGGGTAGGCTGCAGAGCACAGAGAGATCTAGGGGAAGAACATTCGAGAAAGAATAAGAGGAAGCACAAAGGCCCAGGTGCAAGCTGAGAGCTGATGTGTTGGAGGAAAAAAAAATCTGATGAGGAAAACAGTGATTGCATTGACCAGCTTCCCTGCAAATGCTGATCTCGCGTGGACCTCAGCCCCTGCCTGTACCACTTACTGTGAGGCCCCCTTTGTGTGTGCCTTGAGATGTAAAATGGCACCGATATTGGAGCCTCTGCTTGTGGGGAGAAACTGCTCTGGGAACTGCTGCCGTTGTCTTTATCCAGTGCCACGCACGCCAACGGTGCAGCTCCCACGACCTCCTCAATGCTTTGCTAATGCAGGGCCTCGCGATGGGAACACAGCTTCCAGCTCAGCTCCCCCGAGTGCACTTTCTGTTCAGCCACTTTTCTCTTCTCAGCTTTTACTTGCTTTTCTTTGCTATGTTAAATGATCATTAAAAAAAAAAAAAAAAGTCTGCTCCTCCACGTGGCCAGTATGGAACCTGACCTCTGGCATTTGTCCACTTCTTCTTCTGTTTTCCAGTCACCGTGCAGTGCATTGAAGTTGGTGAGATGCCCTTCAGAAGACCAGATTATTTAAAATCTTTAAACGATGCAGCTGAACTTGTTTTGTAATACTTTCAAATCCCCTTTCCCTAGAGCTTTTGGAAGTGCTTCCAAGAATGGAGTGGAATTATTTCTAGTTCATTTTTAATATGCCAGCATGGATTTAAAGTGGTCCTTGGGTTCAGTAATCATATCTCAGTTTTTAAGGAGGATAAACGTTTCCTCCATTTTCTTTATTTTCTTCTACTTTTCTTCCATATAAAATGTAAAGATCAATTCCACTAAATGAACGTGTTAAGATTGACACATTCAATGCTGTAAAAGGTTTATTTTTGAAAATTGTTTTTCCTTTCAGCAAATATTTTGCCACTGTAGTAGAAACATAGATCCTAGGGCAATGTTACTGCTGCATCCCCTTCTAGAACTAACCCTAAGACCTCTGTGTCACTGGGGGCATAACAAGTTCCCTCTGACAGAGTTTCTCAAAGCTTGGTAGGAGAACTGGAAGATCTGAGAGCAAGAGTAACGCAAACTTTCTTCCCAAGGACTTGTGTAGCCCCTCCAGGTTGCTTTTTGTGAAAGCTTCCCATGAGAAGAGGGTGTGTGGCACAGTGGTTAGCGTGGCACTTGGGATGCCACATCTCATACCAGAGTGCCCCAGGGTTTGAGCCCCAGCTCCAGCTTCTGGCTTCCTGATAATGTGCACTCTGAGAGGCAGCACAGGATGGACCCAGGTACTTGGGTCCCTTCCATCCATGTGGGAGACCTGGATTGAGCTCTTGCCTCCTGGCTTTGTCCTGGTCCAGCTATGGACTCTTGTAGGCATTTGGGGGGAATGCATTAGTGGATGGAAGACCTCTGCTTATCGCTCTGTCTCTCTTTCACATAAATAAACAAATAAATAACCAACCCTCCCACCCTAAAAAAAAAAAAAAAAACTCAACAACTTTCAATGCTATAGACCAGATGCTCCCCAAATTCACTTCTTAACTTAGTGAGTTGTTGGCAAAACCAAGGAGTGCACTGCTCAGTGTTGGCAGCTGGTTCTGTCACTCTTTAGGCAGGCAAAGTCTCCTCCACATTTTGCTAAGATCCCTACAAGGATTCCCATGTCCATGAGAGGTAGCTACCCTCTCACATTCCCTTGCATTAAGATCCTCAGCTGTACTTACCCATCACCCTGGGTCTCATTATCACTCACAAAATGGGATGTCTCAAAAACCCAAAATAACCCCACTCTCAATCTGATCTAACAGGCTGGTTTTATCTAGGAGACCTGCCTTACAAAAATACAATGGCACTACCAAAAGGTTGTGGGAAATGGAATTAAAAGATACACCTATTTGGTGCAGAACGTTTTTAAAATTTGTGTGTCCAAGGCACCTTCAAAAAGTTATTAGAAATGTACACTAACAAAAAAACTATGCATGGGTTTAAAAATTTTAACACCAAAATAAACTTATCTTTTAATTCCATTTTACATAGACTATTTGAAGTATCTTTGTAGTACGATAACTCCATATCCTCTCTATAGAAATGAATACTACTGGGGCCGGCACTGTGGTGTATCGGGTTAAACCACTGCCTACAAGGCCAGTATCCCATATGGGTGCCAGTTTGAGTCCTGGCTGCTCTGCTTCCAATCTAGCTCACTGGTAATGCACCTAGGAAAGCAGCAGAGGATGGCCCAAGTCCTTGGGCTCCTGCACCCACACTGGAAACCCGGATGAAGCTCCTGGTTTCTGCCTTCCATCTTTCCCACCCCTGGCTGTTGCAGCCATTTCAGGAGTGAACCAGCAGATGGAAGATCTCCCTCTCTCTGTCTGTCCATCTCTCTCTGTAATTCTTTCAAATAAATATAGTAAATCTTAAAAAAAAAGAAATAAGTATTATTAATTAAGCACTATATCCAACTTTAATTATCTACCTTCAAAAAATTATACTGCAAGGTGGACGTGCTCCTGAACATTTTATTTTATGATACTGAAGATGAATCCCAACCTCCCAGAAGTTCTTTCCAATCTTACAACAAAAGAAGATGCACAGAGCCTCAAAGCAATAAGAGCAGCCCCTGCCCAACCCCTCCCGATAGCCTGCAATGTAAACAGTGGCTTCCCATAAGCAAATAGCATGAAAACTTAATGCATTTATTAGTAAAGAAAAATAAAGTTTCCTCTCCAAGCTGTTCAGTTATCCTGCTCACTTCTTAATAGTCCCATATTCATAAAAGGCCAAAGGACTCTGACCTTGACAAGCTAACTGAGCAGGAAAAGGCAATCATGTGTACAAGGCTGTCACCCACCCCACAAATTATGATAAAATATACCTCAGGATTGGAAAAAAGAGTTGCATATCTCCAGTGACATCCAGAGTAGTACGTTTAAGGATTTGAATAGAACAGCAATTTATTTTGCACTAACATGTTTTATGGTTATCATCAAGCATTATGTCTTCAGAGACTGAAAGGTGATGTTTTTATGGACTCTGGCTCCTTGTTGCATTATCTCCATAGCTCAGAAACGATCTCCTGCTCTCTCTTTAATTTCCTCCCTTCTCAGCCCCTGCCTTTGCCCCTCATTTAACAAAACAGCTGTTTTTGTAAAGGAAAAGAGAAAAAGTCAAAGTGGATCTGCCTTAGACAAAGGGCACAAACGAAGAGATTTCCAGCCCTGAGTAGTTTCAGAATGAATGATTATATGGCTAATTAGTGAAATAAATAATAATAATTGCCTGTCCCTCCTCATTAGAGCCCTTAATAGCAAATGGAACCCCAGTGCAGAGCTCCAGCAAGCTGGTCTCACAGCACCAGACTCAGTTCTGAGTTGAGAAAGAGACACGACTCTAAATTGCAGATGGCAAGTGCTAACTCTACAACCAGAAGACCAAGAAACCTCCAAGCTTTAAGATCTGCAAGGGAGATGGCTTAGGGCATAGAGGGGATAGTGCCAGCTTCTTTGCATGCTTAAGAATTCTACCATGCTCTGGGCTGTCAAGGAGGGAGAACCAACATCTATGAGCAGGAACTGGAGCATGAAAGAAAGGATTCTCGGTTGTGCAGAGCTTATCTGAGACCGTATTCCTCGGGTCATAGCCCACCCTTCTGCAGCATTATCTGCCTGAGCTGCTTGTTCAACCTGCAGGTTCTAAGTTACCTTCTGGTGCTAAAGCCCTGGGAGTGCGCCCAGGGTCTGTATGCTCCTCAGGATGGATGCCCACGTGCTTCTAGGCACCTGAAATCAGAGCACTCAGTAATAGTCATTGGTTGGTGAGATTGGGCAATGCTGTGAAATAAATCACAATTCTGATGAATGGACAAGAGGCTGCAGCAGTATACCTCATCAAACTTGGCCATCCTCTCCCAGAGATTCTGAATCTGTGGTTCAGCATCCTCATCTCCAGGGTGACTGTCAGCACCACCCTTGCCATATCTGATATTAGCAAAGAACCTCAACACTGTTCTGTTCCCCGGAGCCAGCCCAGCCAAATGCATTCCTCAACACTGAATCTGATGGGCTCCTAAGGAGGCCGTAGATCAGCTTTTAGAGGTCTGTTCTCGGTGTGATGCATGAGTTGAGCAACAGTTAGCACTAATCAATGGAGAGTTCCCACCACTTGGGCATCTATTTGATGTGTAAAGCTCTTGCTACTTGGCCCTCCAATGACCTAAGTCTATTCTTTGTGTGTGGGGTTTTTTTTTTTTTGACAGGCAGAGTGGACAGTGAGAGACAGAGAGAGAGACGGAGAGAAAGGTCTTCCTTGGCCGTTGGTCCACCCTCCAATGGGTGCTGTGGCTGGCACACTGCGGCCGGCACACTGAGCTGATCCGAAGCCAGGAGCCAGGTGCTTCTCCTGGTCTCCCATGGGGTGCAGGGCCCAAAGACCTGGGCCATCCTACACTGCACTCCCTGGCCACAGCAGAGAGCTGGCCTGGAAGAGGGGCAACCGGGACAGAATCTGGCGCCCCGACCGGGACTAGAACCTGGGGTACTGGCGCTGCAGGTGGAGGATTAGCCTATTGAGCCGTGGCGCCGGCCCCTTTGTGTGTTTTGAAGTCTACCAGTGCTCAGATACTGAAGGAAATGAGAGTTAAAAGACTGACTTTGAAACATCTCTCCTGTTTTCTGAATAAATCTTCTGTCAAGACATCCTACAGCCCCATCCTTGCTGCCTCCCCCACCATAATACATTTACCCAGTCAAACTGAGTAACTCACTCAACTGTAATGTACTTAGCACTGAGGAGACAGGGGTTGCAGAAGAACCTAGAGTCGGCCGGCGCCGTGGCTCACTTGGCTAATCCTCCGCCTTGCGGCGCCGGCACACCGGGTTCTAGTCACGGTCAGGGCGCCGGATTCTGTCCCGGTTGCCCCTCTTCCAGGCCAGCTCTCTGCTGTGGCCAGGGAGTGCAGTGGAGGATGGCCCAAGTGTTTGGGCCCTGCACCCCATGGGAGACCAGGAAAAGCACCTGGCACCTGGCTCCTGTCATCGGATGAGCGCGGTGCAGCAGCTGCAGCGCGCCGACCGCGGCGGCCATTGGAGGGTGAACCAACGGCAAAGGAAGACCTTTCTCTCTGTCTCTCTCTCTCACTGTCCACTCTGCCTGTCAAAAAAAAAAAAAAAAAAAAAAAAGAAGAAGAAGAAGAACCTAGAGTCTAGCCTGGGAAAAAGACCAGTCCGTAGATAAATGTAATAGTGGAGGATCCATAGAACGGACAAAGGTGAAATCTCAAATAGTGACGAGCATGACAATGATACCCTGGAGAAGATGCCCTCACAGCACAGACACCCCAGCAAGGAAAGGAAGGGCTTACGCCAGGACCAACTTACTCTGAAGGCTCCAGCTTTTCTCTGAGCCTTCCACAGGCACAGTGCCCAGGACCCATTATTCTTTTAAGCGACAACAAGGATGTTCCAGTTATTTTAAAGTTAGGGGGAAAAAAAGGATATAATGATAATCAATACATTACCATGAACCTATTCTTATCTTTATACCAATTGTTCTAGTTCATTTTTTTTTTTTTGTAGCTGAAACAATATAGCTGAGATGAGGTACATTATAAAGAGGATTATTTGGCTGATGATTTTGGTGACTGGAAGATGCAACAGCACGGTGTCGGCATTCTGCTGAGGGACCCTGGCTGTATCACTACATGGTAGATAAATGGACAAGGGACCTGCCACCTGCAGAAGAGGCCATGCATATCTTGTGAACTTGCTTTGTAACAACCACTCTGATCAAAGCTAACTCAGCTCCTTATAAGGCCAGTGCCCCACCAACTTAATCATCTTCCTCTAGGCCCTGTCTCTTAAACTTTCCATCACTTCTCAGTATTTCCACACTGAGCACAAGCTTCTGTCCCGTGAACTTTTGGGAGACATATTCAAGTCAAATGCACACTGTAGCACCAGCACAGTCCCATTCATGAAAAGCTACAGATGAGAAACAGTCCATTTGTCAAATGACTACTCAGGAGTCCCTCGTTAAAGAAACCAGCACATCAGAAAGATACATGCACTCCCCTGTTCAGTGCAGCACAAATCACAACAGCCAAGATACAGAATCAACCTAGGTTTCTATCAATGGATGAATTAGGAAAATGTAGTGTATACACAGCAGAGTATCATTCAGTCATAAATAAGAATGAAATCCTGACATTTGCAGCAAAATGGTTCTCTCTCATATGTGGAAGTTACAATAGAAATTAGAGCCTGGGAAGTGTGGGGAGAGGGGGGATGGAAGGAGGTGGGATAATGGGTAACCAAAACAAGGCCAGATAGAAGTCCCAAGTTTTAGTATTCCCTGATAATGACCTGATTTGATCAATGTATGCTGTTTACCTGTGTTGCACTGTCCCTCACAAAAAAAAAAAAAGTATTAAATGCTAATCAAAAAACTGTACACATAAGGGTACTTCAAACAGTTTGTGGAAAATGAAAAGATGAGCTTGTTTCAGTGCCAACACAGCTGAAAACCATGCCTTTTGTCACCCTCTGTTCTGCCACAAACGTTCTGAAGGCTCTCTCATACATGCTTTATTACTTAAAAAATAAATGTCCCTCTTATCTGAGAACACATCCCAAGACTCCTACTGAGTGTCTGATCAAGTACATGTTCCCCCAAAGAAACCTTTTATTTAAGGAAAACAAAGTTCATGCATTTCATAAATACAACTTTAGGAATATAGTGATTCTTCCCACTTACCCGACCTCCCAGCCACACTCCTACCCTTCTTCCTCCTCACTCTCCCATTCCCAGTCCCATTCTCCACTAAGACCTATAATCAAGTTTAATTCATAAATGACCTACTCGAAGAGATTAGCAATAACTATAAGAGCAATTATAGGAACATAGTGTAATAAAACTTATGTGATTGTGATCTCTCTCTCTCTCTCAATATCTCATTGTACTCGACTATGTTCAGATTGCAGGTGACCACAGGTAACTGTGATAATAAAGAGAAGAGTGTGGATAAGCAGGGCTGACCAGAAGCAAAACATGCTGAGTCTTTACCAGGTAGGAGGGACATTCCTAAGAGCTTTGTGAGCTATTAACCTCTCTAACCCTCACACCACAATGAGGCAGAAGAGGTTAAGTTCCCCAAAGTCACAAAACAGACCAGACAGTCATGCAGAAAGTCAGGCCATGCGTGCAGGAGCTATTGCTCCAGGGTCCATGCCCTTTGGGTCTACGGGGGCATTTTAAAAAACAAAACAAATGAATGGCCAGAGAAATGAATCACAACAATAAAACCTGACCCCAAAAGGTGAGTCCATTTTATAAAAACATGTTTATCTTTAATCAGTGACACAAAGATAATGTATACTATAGCTTTTTGTTTTCTCTGTATACTTTGCTTAATGTCACGAGTTTATTCCTGAACATGTAGATCAAAGTAGGATTTTCGTAAGCACACTCATTTTTTTCCCATCTCAGGAGGCATTAGATTGGAAAGTAGACTTTTTTTTTTAACAGTGAATTCTCCCAGGTTTGTAAAAAGAGCATAATGATGAATTAGATGGAAAAGGACATGAAAACCTTACAAAGTTAATCTTAAACTAGTGGTTATTGGTGGTATTTCTTTTGTAAATTCAGGTTTTCACCATGAGGTTCATACAAAACAAGACACATGTGGATTTCTTTGAATAGAATTACAGTAGCTGTCATAAGGCACCTGCTGACTCTCAATTCAATCTTAGTCAGGAGGCTGTGTGGTGGTAACCATCCTTACATAGAATGGAGCTATTTCAGGTGCCCAACATTTCTGTTAGTGTTATTTGCTTCAGTCCCTTGCCTGCATAATCTTAATATCTGATGTTAATTCCACCATGTTTTCATTCATTCTCTTCCATTCCGTCAGAAATTTCATCCAGATATGATGGTCCCATTTGATACTAGGAGGGGAAGCAAGTCTTTTTCCCCACTAAAGGAGGCATGGCTGCAGGGATGTGTTAATGACAAAATCTGGAATATTGTTGTAACTAAGGCAACTGGTCCATGATGCTCAGTGTCTTAGGCACAGAAGAGTAGCCTAGGATAGAGCCTCTGCTCAGAGAGAGACTGAACACACAAACATCCTCCCAGAAAGGGACCAACACCACCATTCTGATAATCCAAATAGTGCCCCTAAGATGAACCTGTCTCTGGGAGAAGTGGTCCTGCCCCTAAAAAGGAGATGATACTATCGCTTCTAGGCCTTATGGCTAAGATCAAGTGTAGCCCCTAAGGAGGAGGTGATCCTGTATCTCAGAAGGAGAACAATGGCCTCTCCTAAGAAGGTACAAGCACAGGAGTTGGCGTTCTCTTACCATGGAACCTGTGGAGCACCCTGGCACTTGCAGACCTGTTATGCTGAGTTAACAACATCCTAGCACTTCTGTATGTGCTTTACCATAACTGCTCCATTTAATTCTCACAATAACAGTCACCCACCTGGTAACGGGTGCTGGTTGGCATCTCAATATGACTGCTCAGGTAAGTGTTTAGTATAATTTATTATATTAATTTGATTTATCTTCTTCTAAGCAGATGCCTTTCACAGCCCATTGGAGGGTCTTCTTTCTCAAGACGCTCTGCAGAACTTCAGGTTAAAGAGAAGGCAAGCTGGTATTAACAGTACTTTTAGAAATAATGGTTAGAAAGAGCAGATACACAGCAAGGAATTTTTGTTATTTGATTTACTGCTCTAATAGCCTGAGTAAGTATTTGATCATACCTGTCTTCCAGACGAACAAGGGAGAGCTCCGAGAAGTTATGTGGTCACCATAGTCACACCACTGGGCAGATTTCACTAGAGATTTGAACCTACCAATTAAATTGCAACAGCGATGCTATTTTCAATTCTCCTGTTTCCTAACTATCCTTCTGTGTTTTCAGGGTAAACTCTCCCTAAATGATGCCCACACGCTCTCCGCCAGCCTTTTCTAAGCAAATATAGCTTCTTCAGACTCTCTTTGCTCACTGCCTAAGGTCTGAGATGCAAACTATTTAGACAGTTTAAGGCTTAGTTGCACATTTAAGGGTTGGGAATTGTTGTCTCACTCCATGCAGCCGCCTGCCCTATGAATCAGGTGAAGTCAGAGGAGCCTCCTAACAGGCACAGACAATTTGTATAAGCCGAGCTTACACCAAGGACCCCAGAGCCTAGCACTAATAATTACTGAAATTTGTTGAGAATAACAATAGCTCCGTGAAGCCCAGTGTTTCCCTAAAGGGCAAGTATAATAGGCCTATAACTTCAAACGTGTAAGAATAATTTGTTATTCATGTTAATCCCCTCGCCATTGCCAGCCACATCAATCTTTTTCAAAGGGGAACGCTGGAAAAACCATTGAAGTTTGAAGGGAAAAAATAGACATGTAAGGTGAGCAGCAGCAGATAGCAAAGTAACTGTGGGATTCTGTTGGTTCCTGCCAGGGACTTGTAACATCTCAGTAGGGTCCACTCATCACCCCAAGCCCACTTGGCCCCTGACGCACCAGTAAGGCAGGGAGACAGGCCAAAGGAAAACCACCACCACCAAGCCATTTCTGAGATTTCCTACAAGGATAAATTGCTTTAAAATTTTGTTTTACCAGGAAGCCCAGGCAAAATAACTAGAACTTGTTAAAGTTAATGCATTCTTTTGCCCATTTTTAGCTCAATTTCAACTTGAAACAGTACATATGTAACCAGACAGCCACACTCATCCCTAGAACTTTGTGTTCAAAGTCCCAGAAGTATTTCAAGTAAGAAATGTTTACAACTTGGTCGTAGCTAACAAAAAAAGAAAAAAAATTCAATGTGGATGGAAGTGACACTGAAAACTAAGGATTCAAGTGGACTGAAGGCACAGCCTATAGGCCTGGGAAAGGAATAGAATGGTGTTGGCATTGTCAATGGCAAGCCCCTCCTCCCTTTTGCTTAAATCATGAATGAAGATTTACAGGAGCCTTATTCACTTGCAGTCACAGACTGGTCTCCACATACCTTCCTTGTCACATACCATGCACATGAAAGAGAAGAGCAAGTGGAGACTTTTCTCCACTTGGGTGCACAATGCCTAGATCTGTGACATCTAGCGCTCCCTCCTCTTGGCCTTTGGAGGAAAACAAGTCTCCTTTCTAGCAAGGCACTGACCAAACGTCTTAAAGGATGAGTGTCTTAAACCATCTTGGCTGCTATAACAAAATACCTTAGACTGGATAATTTATAAAGAATAGAAATACAACGCTCACGGCTCTGGAGACCAGAAAGACCAAGATGAAGGTGTTGGCAGATTCACTGTCAATTACGCGCTTATTCTGTGCTCCATAAGTGGCATCTGTTGCTGTCCCCTCACAGGGCAGATCGAGAAAGCAACTCTCTCACATCCCTCTTGTAAGGTCACTAATCCACGGATGAGGGCTCCACTGTCCTGACCCATGCCTCCATACCATCACATTAGCCATTAGGCTTCAATATATGCTCTTGGGGAGGGTTAATTCAGACCACAGCAACGGGAAATTTAATGATGCTTTCATTATACAAAGCATGTTGACCTTCCTTCTGCCTGCAGCATGGAGCAAACCACAAAAGGGGCAAACCTCAGCCAAGGGGCCCTTCTGACCAATTCTTGAGCCAACAGCCTCTGCAGCAATAGGTAGGTTACCACCTTTGGTCACTGCTTGGGAAGCCACTGGAGGAGGACTCCTGTTGTGGTGGGAGACTGCCTGATGCCCCATATCTCCTGGGCAGGTCCAAGAGGCAGAGAGTTGCATGCTGGCCCCATGGAAGCAGAAAGGACACTAATAACTGGGCAAGTTACTTGTTCTGGATATGTCAAACCTGTACCTCAGTAGCTGGGAAATGTTTTTTTTTTCTTCTGAGTATATTTTTTTCTCTTTAGCTGTTTTTATGGTTTGTCAAATTAAAAAAACTACAAGCTCATTATAAAATATTTTAGCAACTAAAGTCTTTAACAGCAACAGCAAGAATGCTTAGTTCTCTTTTCCTTGGGATTCTACTCCTTAACAGTGTTAAGATCCTAGGCCATCTGCTGCTGCTGCTTTTTTTTTTTTAAGATTTATTTATTTATTTGAAAGTCAGAGTTACACAGAGAAGGAAGAGGCAAAGAATGAAAGAGGTCTTCATCTGATGGTTCACTCTCCAACTGCTCACAATGGCCAGAGCCACTCTGAACCAAAGCCAGGAGCCTGGAGCCTCTTCCAGGTCTCACACATGTGTGCAGGGGCCCAAGGACTCGTATCATCCTCCACTCCCCTCCCAAGCCACAGCAGAGAGCCAGATCAGAAGTGGAGCAGCTGGATCTCAAACCGGTACCCACATGGGATGCTGACACTTCAGGCCAGGGCGTTAACCTGCCATACTACAGCACTGGCTCCAGGCCATCTACTGCTACAACTCTTTCTATGCACAGTCACCTGCATATATCATACACCTATATTAAGGTTTTGCTTCCAGAATTTGCCACAGATTTTGTCTCTGAAATGCTGCAGCTGCCCATTGTCTTCTTCCGAGCTGGCTTTCAACCTTAGATCCACCCTTAACTTCCTGTTGGTCACAGGAGCTACAGCCAGGCTTTCTCCGCAGAAGTTTAGACCTGAGAGTTTGTCCCCAGTTCTGAGGCACTTCAGTCACTGATCACATCCAAGCTGCAACTTGAGCATCTTCTATTTGCTTCTGAAGAATTCCCTGGCCTTTCCTCTATCAGACATTAAGAGAGATTTGGCCAAAGTGCAAACAACAAGTGGTGAATAAGAGCTTCTAACCTAGAGAGAACAAAAATTCCCAAATCCTAAGAAAAGGTTGATTATAAGATTTAATAAAAGGTATGTTGGAAGAAAATAACAAAATCTATTAATCAGATCTATGAATGGTCAGAGTTTATGAAATGTTAAGACACTGAGATATTTTTCTTAATGTGGATTTTTTTTTTGACAGGCAGAGTGGACAGTGAGAGAGAAAGACAGAGAGAAAGGTCTTCCTTTTCTGTTGGTTCACTCCCCAGTGGCCACTGTGGCTGGTGCACCACGCTGATCCGAAGCCAGGAGCCAGGTGCTTCTCCTGGTCTTCCATGCAGGTGCAGGGCCCAAGGACTTGGGCCATTCTCCACTGCACTCCCTGGCCACAGTAGAGAGCTGGACTGGAAGAGGAGCAACTAGGACAGAATCCGGTGCCCCGACTGGGACTAGAACCAGTGTGCCGGCACCACAGTCAGAGGATTAGCCTAGTGAGCTGTGGCACCAGCCTAATGTGGATTTTTGAATTAAGAAAATCTGACAAGGCCAGCACTGTGGCATAGTAGGTTAAGGTTAAGCAAATCAGGTAGCTTGACTCATTCACTTTTCATGTTGAGAACTTAGATTCCCACATACCTCACCACATCTTCTGGTATGGTCTGCCCTAATATGTTATCTTAGCTGACTATGACCCTAACAGAAGAATCATCTCAAATATTGGATAGTTAACATGAACATGGGTTGGGACCTGAATGAGTCTAAATCATCTTGACATTTTGCACTGGAACAACTATCTTTGCTATGAAAAGCCTGACTGGAATGATTTCTCTACTAGGAATCCACCTGTGGCTCTTCAAAAATAAATCACCCCCTTAGGGGATCCTCATCTTCATGGCAATAGCAAAAAGCACGGGCTTAGTCACAAGTCTAGAAGTTGATGACATGGATAGGATCTAGACATATAAAGCTTAGGTAAATCATAACAAACAGAGTGATTTCTTGGGGCTGGTATTGTGGTACAATGGGTTAAGCTACTACTTGTGACACTGGCATCCCATATGGGAGCACAGGTTCAAGTCCCAGCTGCTCTGCTTCCTACCCAGGTTCCTGCCAATGTGCCTGGGAAGGTAGCAGATAATGGCCAAGTATTTGGGCCCCTGCCGCCCATGTGGGAGCCTAAGAGGAAGTTCCTGGTTCCTGGCTTCAGCCTGAACCAGCCCTAGCTGTTGAGGGCAGTTGGAGTGTGAACCTGTAGATGGGAGATCAATCAATCTCTGTCTTACTCTGTCACTTTGTCTTTCAAGTAAGTAAATAGAATTAAAAAAGAGAGAGGGAGAGAGAGAGAGAGAGAGAGAGAGAGGCCGGCGCCGCAGCTCACTAAGCTAATCTTCCGCCTGCGGTGCCGGTACCCTGGGTTCTAGTCCCAGTCGGGGCACCGGATTCTGTCCCAGTTGCTCCTGTTCCTGTCCAGCTCTCTGCTGTGGCCTGGGAAGGCAGTGGAGGATGGCCCAAGTCCTTGGGCCCTGCATCCGCATAGGAGACTAGGAGAAGCACCTGGCTCCTGGCTTCAGATCAGTGCAGTACACTGGCTGCAGCGTGCCGGCTGAGGCAGCCATTGGGGGGTGAACCAACAGAAAAGGTAGACCTTTCTTTCTCTCTCTCTCTCTCTCTCTCTCACTGCCCACTCTGCCTGTCAAAAAGAAAAAAAGAGAGAGAGAGTGAGGGGGCTGGTACTGTGGTATACCAGGTAAAGCCGGCACTGTAGGTGGTGCTCATATGGGCACCGGTTGAGTCCCAGCTGTTCCTCTTCTCTTTGCTGGTATTTCCTTTTCATCTTGTTCTTCAGCCTTGGGTCCTGACAGCTTTGTAACTGCCCACTGGTTCATAGTGCTCCTATTTCTACGATGTATAATTAACTTATTCCAAAGATTCTTGCCTGAACAAATGACTGCTATATCCCAAGCCATCATGCAGGAACAATATAAGACTGTTCTTCAATCAATCCAATTCAGAGAATAGAGACCCCACCCTGCATCAATGCCCTGTATCAGCGGGAAGTAGCCAGAAAGAAATTGGTGCCCCATCTCCTTATCTAAGAGTCAGGATTGATGGAACAAGGACAGAAGCCTCAACCTTCTTAGGCTCTTGTTCCTCCTGCCTTCTCTCAAGAGACCAGTTCAATCTCACATCCTGTATCATTCCTACCCCACCCCCGTATTCTTCCTCAGGTTTGGAGGCCAGTGAGCCAAACTTGAAGAACCATATGGAGAAACTCATCTCTGCCTACTGCCCCCCCCACCCCAAATCCTAGCCCAGCTAAGATACAAAAAGGCCCAGCCTGCTGGGGTCTGGGCTCTGCCACGTGTTCTGTCTGTGCATACACTGGCAGTTAGTCAGTCTCTGCGGGTTTATTTTATCTGAATAAATTCGGTTTGGCTGCCGAGTTCATACCCTGTCTCCTTTCTGTTCTGCACCTCTTTTCCTTACATTTTGGTGCCCTGAGTGAGGAGGCACCAGTCTTCACTCTTATCTTTACACTTGTCTTCAGGATCTTCCCTGCTATGGGGCCAATTCCTAACAGAAAATAACAAAACTTTAAAAAAAATTAATAGATCAACCAATTAAATATTTCAGAGAACCTCATTAAAACATTGTACTATTTGCACTGATTATCATGTGGCTGCTTCTACAGATGCCCATAAATCTGACTGCATTAGGTTCGTAGGCCTTTATTTCAGTTAATTTCTTCTCCCTATGTGGACTTGCCCAGGAAATGAGATTTAATGAGTCACCATCCTCCCTGATAATCACAGGAGAGCTCATTAGCTTTTTGTCAGATTTGTACCTACTATCTGCCCCCAATATGCCTACAACTCCTTCTTGAGTTAAATATGATATTACTAAAAGGAATAACTCAAAAGAGCATTTCTGTACTGAATGTTGCAGACTTGAAACATTATCTAAATATTTTTACATATGTTTAAAGGCATCTGAGAGCAAAAGATAAGAAATTAACAAAAGGCAGCATTCCTTCCTTGTGGCATCTCCTCTTTAGATGACACACACTATTAAAAAGAAATAAAGTTTGACATTTACATGTTTGCCAATTTTTCCAGATCTGTTTCAATGCCTGGGCTGAGATAAAGCCAGAGTGGGTTCCAAGGACAGAAGAAAACAATGTAATGATTCTTTGAAGTCATCGAGTTGGAGGGGTTCTCCATCGTATGTCTTAGCATATTTCACCAAGCTCTCGTGATCTTGTGATTTCCAGTTTTTGCTGCAAAGACCAGAAGGTGTTCATGGCACCTCATGGGAAGGAGCAAAATCCAAAGAAAAGCCTGAAGTGAATCTCCGTTCCTTCTGTAGACCATCCTGGGAACAAGGTTGACTCACCTGGCCCTGAGATCGCCCATAAAGGGAGACACAGCATGAATGACCCACAGTAGAAATCATCTGAGCGATTCCCTGGGTGCTCATCTGGGGCCTTTGCCAGGGCACCATTCACTCCACAGAATCACCCAGGTCAGGGGCTTGCTTCTTTATGGCTGAGAGACTCAGCTCCCTGTCAATGTATGAGCTACACAAGGGCCACGAAGCCTATTTTGAACTCATATGAGGAGTTAGCTCCATGGTCCTCAGATTCAACTAAATCTTAGGCTCAAACAAAAGTTACTCTTCACCTGTTTTGAGTTGCAGATCTTTTTAAGAGTCTCACAAAACATAGGGACTTTCTCCCACAGAGAACATACCACCTCCCTACAAGAGCACACATATATAGTTTGGAGTACAACTTCCTAAGAGTTCTCAAACACTCTGATCTTATTTCCAAAATTTGCTTAAGATTCTTGGGCCTAAAATTAATGCTATTATCTAGTTTATGGTGTGAAAGGATATAGTACATAGTAACACTGAGAATTTGCTATATGGTCAGGCACTGCTCCAAACCAACCAATCCCTACAACAACCCTAAGAGGCACATTGGTTTTATTCCCATTGTACAGATGAAGAAACTGACACAAACATCATAAGCAACACGCCCTACAGCTGATTGCTGGCAGAGCTGGAGCTTCAAACCTAGGATGGCTCTGGTGCCTGGGCTCTGTCTGAACCACTCTCTGCATTGCGTTGCCTCTCTTCCACCACAAATGTCATTTTAAAGCAAGTTCCCTGCTGCTTTCTCATTTAATCCAGGAGGAAGAAGAGGTTCCTACCTCCACGTCAAGAGTCGTGAAGGTTTTTTCAAGGTGGAAGAGGGATTTTTTTGGTCCATTCTCTCTTCTGACAATGATATCGCAGTTGATGAAATTAAAAATTAAAAAAAAACAAAAATTCTGATCAAGCCTCCTTCCTCCATGAAGCATAGGCTGAAACACCCCGGGAGCATTTCTAATTCCTTTCTTCCCCACCACCCATTGCCTAGAGGACCAAGTCAGCATGGTAAGGTTTTGAAGCCATGTGGTGTCTCCTGCAAAAACCTGGCTTCCTGCGGTTCACAGAGCAGTTTTGCTTCTACAAAGGCAGAGGCAGAGGAAAGAGCAGGAAGAGGAGGAAGTCGTCAAGGTGTAGGAAATAAAACACCGTGTGCCGCTGAGCCCGCCGCACATTAAAGGCGTAGCTTTGTCTTCAAGTGCAGCCCTAAATCTAATTAGAACGCAAAAACCATCCTAGAAATATTTTAACCCTTCCTTTACCTGAACTCTACCTTGCATCCCTCAGTGCTCGGGAGAGGGTCACTGCTGGATGAATCTTGCCCTTCCCAAGACCTCTATCAGCGCGTACTGTTCCTTCCTCACAGTGATCCAGTGTGAAACAGCTGTCCTGGCTTCCCACTGCAGTGAAGCGGCAGACGTGCAAGCACAGCTCCAACCGCCTCCTTCCAAAAAAGCAAGGCAGTGCTAGGGGGATCGTAGCAGAACTTTTTTGTAACAGAACCAAAGTTCTTTTAGTTTTTTTTTTTTTTAAAGATTTATTTATTTGTAAGAGTTGCAGAGAGAGAGAGAGAGAGAGAGAGAGAGAGATCTTCCATTCACTGGTTCACTCCCCAAAGGGCCACAACAGCTGGAGCTGAGCTGATCAGAAGCCAGGAGCCAGACACTTCTTCTGGGTACCCCATGTGGGTGCAGGGGCACACGCATTTGGGCCATCTTCTACTGCTTTCCCAGGCCACAGCAGAGAGGTGGCTTGGAAGCGGAGCAGCTGAGACTCAAACTTGCACCCATATGGGATGACAGCACTGCAGGCGGTGGCTTTACCTGCTACGCCAGAGCGCTGGCCCCAAAAATTCCTTTAAGTTAAAAAATGTTTATTTATTTGTTTGTTTATGTATCTGAAAGCTGAACAGAGTGAGAGATAGAAAGAGACCTCCCATTCGTTAGCTCACTCCCCAAATTCCTGCAAACGCTGGGGCTGGACCAAGTTAAAGCCAGGAGCCAGGGACCCAAGCCAGGTCCAACAGGGACCTGAGTATCTGAACCAGCACCTGCTGCCTCCCAGGGTGTGCATCAACAGGAAGGTGGAATCAGGAGCACAGGTGGGACTAGAACTCAGGTACTCCAAAATGGGGTGTGGTTGTCACAAGCTGAAACTTAACCAGCACACAGAATGCATGTCCCCAGAACCATTCCTCTAAGAAAGAAGGAGAAAAGTGAGTAAAGAAGAAATTCCCGAGTACTTGAAATGAAAGAGGACACAAAGCCAGAGCTGCCACTGGCCATTTGTGGACTGATGGTCTGGTGGGCCCAGCCAAGCTGTGGACCCACTCAGAAGCCCCAAATGCCCATGTAACAACAGCAGAGGTGAAGAGAGCCTGGGCAAGGTGGGCATCCAGAACTGACAACTCAGAGATCTTGGAAGGTACCTCAAAAGGGAAGAGACAGACATTTTGTCTTTGCCCAACTCCAGGTGGCAAAGAAATTTATGGGAGAACAAAACCCCAAGCATGTTTGGGTATGCAGGGTGTGGGGTCTAAACTCCCATTACTCACCTGTAAGGTGGCCTCAATGAATAACTGAAGTAAAACCTGCCTGCAAACCAATAAAGCCATCATGAAGAAACACATCACCACTTTGTAGAACCACCTGTAAACCAAGGAGCATGGGACATTGCCAACATGAGAAAGACTCCTGTTGCTGAAAGCTCAGCATTGCAAGGAAAAAAAGCCCCACAAATTATCATGACGTAGGCAGGAGGTGGAGCTAGCAAGGAGGTGCTCAAGTTGCCAGTACCTACCTGCTGCAACACCTGTGCTACAACCCAACCTGCACTGCCCAAACCTCTCTCTCTCTGCTTGGAACCAACACCAGCTAACATCATCCAATATCAGGGCCTGTGATGCCGGCATTCCATATGGGCACTGGTTCGTGTCCTCGATGTTCCTATTCTGATCCAGCTCTCTGTTTATGGCCTGGGAAAGCAGTGGAAGATGGCCCAAGTGCTTCAACCTCTCCATGTATGTGGGAGACCGTGAAGAAGCTCCTGGCTCCTGGCTTTGGATTGGCTCAGCTACAGCCATTGTGGCCAATTTGGGAGTGAACCAGCAGCTGGAAGACTTTCTTCCTGTCTCTTCCTCTCTCTGTAACTCTGCCTCTCAAATAAGATCTTAAAAAAAAGTATCCAATATGGTTTCTGGCTGCATTCCCACTATGATCGCCAGCACATTATAACAACATTATAATAAAATTACCATGGCTGAGCCTCCCACTCCCATAATGCATCTGATGCCATGACACTTCCACAATTTCAAAAAGAGGGAAAGGAGATAGGCAGTACTCAAGCTGCCCCAGACTCCACCCCCTTTGAATATTCTGTTAGGCCACACCCAAAACACTACCTCTTCTGTCTCCTGATCCTATAAAAGGATGGCCCCAACCTTCCTGTGGGCTTTCATTTTACACATGAATAAACCTTGCTTCTCTGCTGACTTTATCTATGTCTTATCCTCACAGTTCTTAAACTGAAGATAAGAGCCTGGACTCCGCCACCCCACAACAGTAAGAGGGGATGAGCCACTCAGGGCAAGCTGGCAGAGCAGATAGGAGGGTAGTAGACTAAGAACTTAACTTTCCAGAATAATCTGAAGCAGGCCATGCAAGAAAGTATATTTAAAATGAAAGAGTTCCAGACTCAAAGCCATACTCTAAGAACAAGACACTGTATAATAAGAAATAGACTTGAATATTATGTTCCTGAACATTAAAAATAAACAAAGGGTCAGCATTGTGACACAGCAGGTTAATCTGCCACTTGTGATGCCAGCATCCTCCTATCAGCATCCCATACTGAGTACTAGTGCAAGTCCTGGCTGCTCTGCTTCTGATCCAGCTCCCTATGAATGAACCTAGGAAAGCAGCAGAAGATGGCCCAAGTCCTTGGGCCCCTACCAGCCACATGACAGACTCTGATAGAATCCCAGGCTCCTAGCTTTGGCCTGACCCAGCCCTAGCCATTTGGGGAGTAAAGAGCAGATGAAACATACATCTTAAAGAAACTATTTATCATCACAAAAATACAGAAATAAACAGGATAAAAAATTATAAGCAAAGATTAGACTGATGGCAGATTTCTCATCTTCAAAAACACATCTCAGCTGGTAGAAGTCTGGATAGCGTAAAATGTTGCTTGTGGTTTACTGGTTGGCTGGGACATGCAGGGAGCTTCTTGGGGGCTGATTATTTTCAGCTTCTTGGCCTAAGGTCTGATTCCATGTCCACACTGTTCTGGTCTATGACATGTGTGCTTTCCTGTGCCTATGTCCTACTTCAATAGCAATATTTTATGAGAGAAAGGGAGAGAGAGAGAGAGACCAGAAAACAAAGTATTGTGTCTTCAAAGTGCTGAGGAGAAAAGATCAGCAAAATTATCACTTAAGTAGAATAATAAAATAAAAACATTTGGCCAGCGCCGTGGCTCAACAGGCTAATCCTCGGCCTTGTGGCGCCGGCACACCAGGTTCTAGTCCCGGTCGGGGCGCCGGATTCTGTCCCAGTTGCCCCTCTTCCAGGCCAGCCCTCTGCTGTGGCCGGGGAGTGCAGTGGAGGATGGCCCAAGTGCTTGGGCCCTGCACCCCATGGGAGACCAGGAAAAAGCACCTAGCACCTGGCTCACCCATCGGATGAGCGCGGTGCGCCGGCTGCAGCGCGCCGGCCGTGGCAGCCATTGGAGGGTGAACCAACGGCAAAGGAAGACCTTTCTCTCTGTCTCTCTCACTGTCCACTCTGCCTGTCAAAAAAAAAAAAAAAAAACATTTGCAACCAAATGAAGATTGAAAGTTTACTAACCTTGCTGAAAGAGCCACTAAAGGATATACTGTAGCAGGAAGAAAACTGAACCTGGAGTGCAGGAACAGCATTGCAAGGAGCAACAGTGAGGGGAGAAATCGATGAATATGTGAGACAAGTCTCAATCACACTCACTGAAACACCAACAGTAACGATGACTAATTTTTAACCAAGATGGAATAAAAATCTCAGGGGAAAAACATTGTGGATGGGGAAAGGATCTGTGGATTCAAAGTTTCTTCTATTCTTTGGGAGAAGAGATGAGAATTATTAAATTTGGCTTGAAGTATTTACATTAAATTTAGTAACCACTAGAAAATAAAACATGGAGGATACAGCTTTCAAATCAGTCAAGAAGAGGAAAGGAACAATTTACTCATGAGGAGCCAATAAAGGGGAGAGAGAGAGAGACAGAGTCAGAGACAGAGACAGAGAGAGGGAGAGGTGGGGAGAACAGAAGGCAGGATAAACTAAAACAATGAACAAGCTTTGAAAAAATTCCAAAGAAATCATGATTTAAATCATGAGGCTTACACGGACTGCACTAATCAAGACAAGACAGATATTCTTGAATTTTGTAATAATGCAGTTATATGCTATTTGGAAGATATACATATGGAATGTAAGGACACAGAAATTTGAAAAGATTAGAAAGAGGCACATCTGTCAAGTACTAACCTAAAGAAAGTTTAAAAACCCCACAAAGTCAGAAAAACCCCAAAAAGTCAGCAGGAATTAAGGACAGTCCTTAGTTTATGAGAAAGAAAAAGACCCATTCTCCTAAAAAATAGAACAATCAAGAAAATAACACTACCTTGAATTATGAAGCAAAAAATTCAAGCAAATTACAAGGAGAAATTGATAAATTCTCCATAGTGCTGGCAGATTTTTAACACTTCTGTTTCAGATCTAATAAACCTAGTTGACATGCATATATTTCATCTCTACAACCAACTTGAAGATTACTGAGACCAGAGTGAGTGACTTCTGTTGTGGTTCCCAGTATATGTGTGACACTTAATCCAACCCCCACAGCACGGGAACATAACCCCTGCTCACATAAATGGGTGGAAGATGAAGTATTATAGTCAGGTGCAAAGTATGGCAAGTATATGCTAAGAGTTTACTACAGATAATAAACACTTAACAAGTAAAGCTGCTACAGGTAGAATAGTTTATGAAGACATAAGATAATGGATTGAAAAGAGAAATCCATGTCACTGTACTTCTTTTGTAGCATCTGTGAGACACAAGACTAGTGTCTGGAATTATTGTTACTGTATAAATGAACTGGAATGAATGTATATTCATTCTAAATGGGAGTAAATGCCCTTAGAAAGACTAAAGAATTATGAACAGAATTTGCATTGAGTGGACACAAGACAACAGCAATGATGCTACCCTCTAGTGGCAGAGCAGAGCAACCCAAACACGACAGAGCAGGGAAGAGAATTTTGGGTGGGTTTTTTTCCTAATTAAAGTTTTCAACTATAGACCATAGAGTTGATTGTGATAAGTGTTCAATCAATGCT
Source organism: Sylvilagus floridanus (assembly GCA_949820135.1). Taxonomy (NCBI): domain Eukaryota; kingdom Metazoa; phylum Chordata; class Mammalia; order Lagomorpha; family Leporidae; genus Sylvilagus; species Sylvilagus floridanus. Next base: position 68,088,933 of record OX463239.1, read on the forward strand.
GTGGTAGTTGTTGTCATCATTATCATCATCATTTTATCATGCTCAGCCTACAGTTAAGTGCCTCTGTGACCGGGAACAATTTCCAGTCCATCAGCTGTGGCCAGAGTGACAAGGTGACACTACACAGGGAGGGCACGCTGGGGAATGCCTGTGGCCACTTTTCTCAGAAGGGGACAGGGTGACGATGAGGGCCTTGGAGGCATCCTGGACTTTCAGTCCATCCTACAGAGGCAGCACTTTGAAGCTCAGCAGTGTGAGCTCCTGTCCTGCAGGACACTGAGGTCTCCATGCTGGAAGAGAATGCCCTTCTGTCATGGCTACAAGGATCAGAAAGAAGGAATGTGGTGTTCTGGTCACACCTTCACAGGTTTTGTCTCATGTGCAGATATATCCATACAGTGGATTGAAAGCATGTGAATTCATGTTCAGAAGAAGTTGAAAATCTCTATTACAGGGGCCAGCACTGTGACACAGTGGGTTAACACCCTGGCCTGAAGTGCCAGCATCCCCTATGGGTGCCGGTTCTAGTCCCAGCTGCTCCTCTTCCAATCCAGCTCTCTGCTATGGCCTGGGAAAGCAGTAGAAGATGGCCCAAGTGCTTGGGCCCCTGCACCCACGTGGGAGACCCGGAAGAAGCTCCTGGATCCTAGCTTAGGATTGGCGCAGCTCCAGCCATTGCAGTCAATTGGGGAGTGAACCTTTAGATGGAGGACCTCTCTCTCTCTCTGCCTCTCCTCTCTCTGTGTAGCCTTGCCTTTCAAATAAATAAATAAATCTTTTTAAAAATTCTCTATTACAGGGGCCGGTGCTGTTGGGGTAGCTGGTAAAGCCACCACGTGCAGTGCCAGCATCCCAGTTCAAGTCCTGGCAGCTCCACTTCTGACCAGCTCTCTGCTATGGCCTGGGAAAGTAGTGGAAGATGGCCCAAGTCCTTGGGCTCCTACACCCATGTGGGAAGACCCGGAAGAAGCTCCTTGCTCCTGGCTGTGGATTAGCCCAGCTCCAGCTGTTGCAGCCATTTGGGAAGTGAACCAGTGGATAGAAGACTTTGTCTCTCTCTGCCTCTGCATCTCTGTAACTCTGCCTTTCAAATAAATAAATAAAACTGTAAAACAAAAACCCTATTATATTTGTCAAGAAAGTATCTTAGAGTAGGTGCCATAAACTATAGGAACAGGCTGTAGCTTTATTTTATTACTTGAAATATGTGGGTCCAGAGAGGAATTTGTTGAAAAGGCCCAGCTTGTGATTTCCATGAGACTTCATCTCCTATCAGCGCCCCATTGCAGGCTTTGGATGATCTGAAAGGCAGCTAAAGAATCCCTGCCTATCCTTTGCTACACATGAAATAATCCTTGTGGTAATCTGAGTCATTTCCCCCAGAGTTTAGAATATGTTAGTTGTGTGGCTACTGGACCAGTCAAGTGGAATGCTTAACTAAATATAAATATGTTCAACCTTCTTTTCCAGGATTTATAACTTGGCAGGGAGCAAAGGAGCTGGAACTGGAGATAAACAGTGAAGGAACTTGACCAAAGTCAACGTGGAGATGACCTGGCCATCTAAAATGCAATGTGAAATATGCTACTGTGGGCCAGGCACTTAAGGCAGGGTATGGGATGCACGGTGTGGGTTTGAATCTTGGTCCCCCTCCGGATTCCAGCTTCCTGCTAGTACTGACTATGAAATGCAGTAGGCAATGGCTCAAGTAGTTGGGTTCCTGCCACCCAAGTGGGAGACCTGGGTTGAGTTTCTGGCTTCTTGCTTTGACCTGGCCCAGCCCTGGCCATTGTGGGTATTCAGAAAAGAACTGACAGGGAAGGGAATTCTTTCTCTCTTGCTCACTTTCTCTTTCTCTCTTTCATAAACAAAAATAATATTTTAAATATCCTCCAAATATTTAACCTGTAGGCTTCACACAAAGGTGGCCATGGGCATTGTGATTCTAAGCTAAACACAATCTGATCATTCATCAGCCTACTTTTCAAAATTACCTTTAAGTTATAAAACATTGCCAATTATCAAACCACAAGGAGATGCCTGTTTAAACCCACCAGAATGGCCAACATAAAAGTACAAAACTAAGTGCTAACAAGAGCAAAGACTATCTGGATACTCACACACTCTGGTGGGAAGGTAAAATGGAACAACACACTGGAGAACCACGTGGCAGATGGTTATACACCTACCCTAGGACTTGGTAAGCCCACTCTCAGGCATTTACTGCAAATAAGTGAAAACATAGGTCCACAGAAACACTTGCACATGAAAAGTAAAAAGTGATCAATTTGGATGAAATCCACTTTATTTGTTGTTTGTTTTATGATTCATGCTCTTTGTGTCTTTTAGCAAGATACTAACCCAGGAAATTCTATTTATTCCTAAGGCTATGAAGGTTTTTCACCATTTTCTTACAATTTTTAACTTGTATATCTAGGTTATGATCCACTTATTGTTAGTGAAAAGGAATGATACCTATGCATTCACAACAGGTTTTTTCCATAATGGCTCCAAATCGGGAACAAACACAGGTACCTCAACAAGAGAAAAGCTCAATGCAAAGAGATATATCCATAGAGCAAAAAAGAGGAATGAGTTTTTGTTGATACACACACCAACATGAATGCATCTCAAAAATGTGATGTAGAAGGGGAAAAAGGGTGACCCAAAAGCATGTATGGTATTTTTCCATGGATGTGAAGTTCAACGACAAGCAAACCTACTCCACGGTGATGAAGTGAGAATGATGACACTGGGCCTGGAGACAGGGTGCTGATCAGAAAGGAGCCCTTCTGGAGATGACAACACCCCACAGCTTGTTCTCAGTAGTTGCTACAGAGAAATCAATCTGTCAGAATTCTTCACTGTATGCACTCGGGATCTGGGCTTCTATGGTAGGTATAAGGATACTTCAAAAGTCTCATGGAAAATGGAACTGAAAGATGCTTCTCTTGGTGTACGAATTTTTGAAATTCAAGTACACACAGTGTTTTTAAAAAGACTGCCTGGGGCCACCTTGTGGCGCAGCCAGTTAAGCGGCCCTTTTCAACACTGGCATGCCATACTGGAGCAATGGTTCAAGTCCTAGCTGCTCTGTTTCCCATCCAGCTCCCTGATAATACACCTGGAAAGGCAGCAGATGATGACCCAAGTATCTGGGCCCCTGCCACCCATGTGGGAGATCCAGATGGAGCTCTGTGCTCCTGGCTTTGGCCAGATCCAGCCCCAACTGTTGCAGCCATTTGGGAACTGAACCAACAGATGAAAACTCTCTCTCTTCCTCTCTCTCTTTCTCTCTCCCTCCCTCCCTCTTTCGGTCACTCTGCCTTTCAAACAAATCATTAAAATAAAAAAACCATGCATGCCTCTCAAAATTTTTGCTGCAAAATAGATTTCTTTTAATTCCATATTTTATAAGTCCCCTTATATATTGTATCTACAATTTTTTTTTAAAAAAAGCACATTGCTGATTTCAATGTTGATATTTGCTCTGATAAACTCAATCCACATAAATCATCTTCCAAGGTACGAGCCTACTTTGTTAGCAATGAAGTAGCAGTATTTTCAGCTTTTGGGGTCTTAACCTTGTACAATGTTGCCAATACAAGCTAGAAGGCAGAAACATCACAGGCAGTGTGCAGTCCCATCTCTGAGGTACAGCTAACTTGTCCAGCTTCCACACTCTGAAAATTGACTAGCAGTATGTTCTTGAAACTCTGCCACTTGCCCTCACTAGGAAGAGCTGAGCGACGATGAACAAGACCCATCTGTGTATCAATACTAAATAGTTTCATTCTCCAAATAGGAACAAATGGCAGAATCCCAGATTATCATTTTGAATTCAGAGTTCCCAATTCATCCATTATTCATCTACGCTACACTTTCTTGGTTTATGATTTTACTAAATTTCTTCAGTTGAGTTATGGCCTTGTGGTCAATAGCAGGCGATATATTATTCTTATATAATTTTTAAATACAAAGGCAAATGGCATGGAACAATTAGAATCGATGGCTTGGGAGTCCAGCTCTCAGATGTCATAGGCAAACATGGTGCTCTTGACTTTAACCTATGGGTTCCACTTCATGAGGTTGTATTTTTCATACATCAGGGGTTTTTATAAATTTACTATTCAATCCAGCAGCCCTACTTTGTTCACAAAATATAAGCAAAACAAATATGTCAGGGTAATGATGCCAGGATTCTCCCTTATTGAAAAAAGCAGTTTATTAATACCTTATTGCTACAAGCTAGGTCTTATTATCATCTTGGGTCATTTAGAATCTTATTAGGTATTCTGCTGGTGGATGAATAATCCTGTGATAAATTCTTTGCCATGTCCTTCACAGTTGTCATAGCAGGATCATAAACAGCATTTATAACAATCTAGCCTAGAGGAAGCGGCTGACAATGGTCTGCTTAGCATGCAGGAAATATTCAGATCGGCTGTGTCTGGTTAGACACCAGCCCACAAGAGAGCTCCCAAAGTTAAATGTAGCATGAGTTTCTCTGAAGATTCCTCTTCGGAAAAGGCATGAGGTCAGGGACATGGGGACCAAAACCACTTTGGAAGCCACAGACAGTTTCTTCCCAGAAGATTCACTGGACAGCGGAACAAGGCCCAGAAACAGCCATTTAACTCCTGATCGGCTGTTCGGGTCTTCATTTGCAAACTCCAGGTCAAGGTACAAATTATGTTATGTCAATTAATTTTTTTTCTCTTTTTGACTTCACATCCAAAATTGTGACTTGCATGTATTAACGGCTCTGTGTCTAATTTGTGCATTGGATGAGAAGAAGGAATCTGAGAGGGAACAAGATTAGTAGTGTAACTTCAAGCATAAGCCTGGTACTACTTCTCTATTCCAAAATTGTGCATTTTAGCCCTTACAAAAGTCTGTGATACACAAATATGTATTCTCCTGCGAATATGCCTACACCCTTCCTCCAAAAATCCATAAAGAGGCAAATGAGCCAGTCCAGTATTTTTTCTAGCTTCATCTCCAGCTGTTTCCCACCACTCACATCATGCTTATTTCATAATTAATTTCTTATTATTCTCTAAACAAGCCTGGGCTTTGACAAGAGCTGTTATCTTGGTCCAGAATGCCCTTGAACTTTTTTCTTTGCTAGGTATCTTCACATGGCTCTTCCAGGAGCAGAACCTGAAACTAGGGTTTGAGGCACAGTGATTTCTTTGGGAGGTGATCTCTGGAAACAAAGGTAGTGGACTAGAAAAGGGAGAGTAGGAAGAGAAGGGAACCAGCAAGGTGTGCATTTCTGGGCAGGATACTGTCATGGGAAACTGAGGCTGTAGTCCCCAGGGGATCTCATTAGTAACTTATTGTCAGCTGCTCCCAGGAGACAGCCAACTCCCCTCCTTTTCCAGCTTGCTGTCAAAGGGAAGCCCTCAAGTACAGAAGCAGCTGGGTTGGGGAGAACGGTGATGGAGACTGCCAAAGCCAAGTCCTCCTTACTCTTCACGTCTTCATCTGAATGGTATTGTCTCCGGGGAAGGGTCTTTGATTCTTCCAGGCTGCCATAGCCAGTTCTTCACTTGATTATCATGGAAATATACCTTATCATGGCACTTAGCTGATCATAACATAAAACTGTCTTTCCTTCTAAATCAGAAGTTTTCTCAGGGAAGGAGTTGGAGCTGACTTATGTTTGGGTCACTAGTTTACCACCTGACCCATTAAAGAAACTCAGTAGATGCATACATTCCATAAATACTTACTGAACACTTATCATCCTGCAGGAGCTAGGGGAGAAAGCAGCAAACAGTATTCTATTCAAGAATCTTATGATGGACAGAGGTGAGAAAAAAATATACAGCCAAACTGACAGAATCTCAGGTTACAGTAAATGATATAGAGAAAATAAAAGAGTAGGGGATACAAAAAGAAGAGAATGAGGAGAGGTTGTTGTCTGTGCTAGGCTGTAGGAGAGAAGCTGCTCGGAGAAGGTAACAATTGAACAGAGTTTTTTTTTTTAAATGTGCAGGGTTGGAGTGAAAGAAGGGATAAGTAGATGGAACGTGGAGATTTTTTTTTGGCAGTGAAACTAGGTTGTATGATAGAATAAAAGCAGATACACATCACATACTTACCAAACCCACAGAATGTACAACATCAAGGGTGAACCCTCATGTGAACCATGAACTCTATATGAAGATGGGGGATGTTGATAGAGGAGAGGCTGTGCACATTTGGTGTACAGAACAGAGGGTATATGGGAATTCTCTGGACTTTCTACTCTGTTTCACAGTGAACCTGAAACTGCTCTTAAAAAATAAAGTCATTTTTTAAAAATAATAATGAGAAGGACTTAACCTTCTGAAGATATGGAAAAAAGAGAGCTCCAAGCAGAAGAAATAACAGGTGCAAAAGTTTGGAGGTGGGAGCAGTCCTGGAACAGTTGGGGTCAGAAAATCCAGGAGTTTAGCCTAGCAGCTCAGACACCTGCATCCCACATCAAAGCACTGACTTGAATGTCTGGCTCTGGCTCCTGACTCCAGCTTCCAGCTAATGCAGACCCTAGGAGGCAGGAGTGATGGCTGAAGTCACTGGGTTCCTAACACCCCAGAGAAGACGTGGATTGAGTTCCCGGCTCCACACTTCAGTCCCAGGCCAGCCCTGGCCATTGTGGCATTTGGGTAGTGAACCAGTAGATAGGAGCTCTGTTTATCTCTAATTTTTTTTTTTTTTAATGTTAGAGCTTAGCACTGTTACACATAAACAAAAAAGAAACAAAGAAAAAAAGGAAAAAGAACAGAAGAAAGGAGAGGAAAGAAAGACAAGCTGGGAGAGTTGTACTGTAGCGAGCAAGGAGAAAAATGCCAGAGCGGAAGCTCGGGTCGACAGCAGCCAAGTCACGTAGAGACTGAGAAATGCTAAAACAACATCAGTCTAACACCCCAAAATCAACTAGAAGAAAACCCAAGACTGCATTTTAAAAATCTCTCTCAATTGTCTGTCTCCATATCTAGGCTAATGCTGACTCCCAGACTTATTGATCCTAAGTGTGTACATCAGGGTGCTGCATGTTGCTTAGAAGGCTCTTGCTGCTACCTGTACACTCCCCATGCAAGGTCACATCAAAGGCACCGTGTTTACAACAGCCAAAGCCACGGAAAGTAGGGTCCTTCCCATGACCAGCTTCTGTACCAGCTCTATGGTAAATGACTCCCATCTGACCCTCAGTCTCATCTCCAGAAAAGGGAAGGCACAGGTTGGAAATGGCCTGGAGAGCCTGGGGCGGTCCCTTAAGTCTATGAACCCAAGTGTGCAAGGCGAGGATGTAAGTTGCATGGCTAATTTTCTTATCAACTTTTTAATAGGAATGATTTTTAGACATTCGCAGAAGAGGGGAAAATATATAACGATGCTCTTTGTGGCCATTTCAATCTGCAGAGTATTCTGGCGTTGTGTCAAGCACTGGCTTGCCTTGCTTCTGTTCCCAGGCTGCTTTTGCTCTGACGGTCTGCTCTGTGTCCTTGTGGGGGAAGAAACACGCTTCATTCTACTGTATTTTCCTTCTGCAGCACAACGCCAAGGACAAGCCGCTTTTCCTCACCCTGTGTATGCAGGAAGGGGTGAGCCGCCCACTGCACTTGACCAGGAATTCAGGGACATCAGCTGCCAGGCCCCTCTGCAACGTGCAGTGCTGCTCTGAAGAAGCGATTTCTCCTGAAGTGTTGGTGCCAGTTAGATCAATTGCTCTCACAATTCCCAGGGAGTGAACGCGCAATGCTCTTGCTGATTGATTGACTTAACACCAGCCAATTAGAGCTTAAACTGTCTAATTAAGCTGGGGATGAAGCCATCAACGCACTGAATTCCGAGGCCTGTTAACTTTACCTAAACAATAGAATAAGGTCAGGTGCATATTATCGTCAGAAAGAACTAGAAAAACTGGAGTAAAACACTTTGCAAATAGGAAGCACTTGGGAACGCTAACAAGGATAAGCAAATGATGTCTGGGCTTGAAAAAAGTAAAAGCCTATACAAAATTCATACACAACCTCTTTTTAGTATCTTGACTCAGACATACATACTTCTGAATTCACTTTCTATTGAATAACACAGAGCTATATTGTGCATCATTACATAGGCCCTTACCTCAAATGTATTTCAGTTTTCTGCAATTACTACTGAATAGTGTTGTTGACTACACTGAAACTATGGACACTTCTTTTACACCGGTTTAGCCACAGTTCACAATTAACATGTGCTTCTTCAACTCTTGCAACAGAATGATAATCACTCCCCATTTTCTCTCCTCTAAGAACAATAAAACTGCTCACTTCAGACACAAGATGATTCCCGTTCTCTTTTTGGAGGACAAATGATAGAAAATATTTACTGAATTGCTTTAAAAATCAGACAGCTCATTTCTGAAAAGATTAAAGTTGCCCCCTCCTCTTTTATTGCTGTGAAAATAGCAACTGTAAAAAAAAAAAATACAGGCAAAGAAATGCTGGAATCTGATTTACTTAACCAAGCACAAATGTTTTACCAAAGCCACCACACACGTAGACACAATCCTCGTCTGTCCCTAAAGCTACGGCTGCATTGGCCGCTGGGATAATATTTAGCAAAGAGGCATTTTAAGAAAGTCAGCACAAGAGAGAGAGAGGAAAAAAAAAAAGTCTCAGGTATGTGTATGTGATTAATCATAATTAAGGCAGCTCTGACAGCTTCTTGGCAAGAGAGGCGATGAGTTTCTTTCTCTGACATCCAAATCCTGAAGGAATACTTGCTGTTTCATTATCAACTGCGCTGGTCTTTACACCTGTAATATCCACTTGGAGAATATGAGGTCTTAGAGAAACCTGAGCTCCGACAATTATTGTTTGCCTACCGCTGACACTGGGTAGGGTATAACCTAAGCTGGGATCTTACGGAGATAAAGAGCGGGGAACCACAGTGGGGTTAAAATGTGACTTCCAGAAAACCATGCGGCCTGCCCCATCATGCATTTCCCCTGAAGGGTCATCCTTCAGGGTTGTTGGTTTTTGCCTGTGCAGGTGGCTCTGCACTTTTGATTTCCCATTAAATTGGAAAGGGAGCACTTGGTCCCCACTGCAATGGCATCCTCAGATAAGATGTTGAAAAATGGGAAATGGATCCATTTCAAGAGACAGACTCATTTTAATAAAACCAAACAAGAGAATCACTTCCATTTAATCACACTCCATTTCATTAATGTGCTTTCTGAAATAACACCATTTTGGAAAGCCTCTTACAATGCCTCTACCCCAGAGGAAGCAACACCGGATATGGGTTTGATGCTTTTGAGAGGATTTCAAGGAATTTATTCTGATCAACCGCTGACCACAAACTTCAGGCGAGTTTCTCTCAGGCCCAGCAGGGAAACGTGGCCTGTTAGGTGGAGAGCTCACTTCTCCCTTCTCGCTGTTTTCTTTCACAGAAAACATGGACTTTGCCTATTTTGGCACCTATTTAATGCTGTAGTCTGAGATTTGGACAGTTCTCAAACGTGGGGTGTTTGGATTTGGAAAATGATCACGGCCATTCTCTCATTTCTCTCTTGCCCATTCTGCCTTTGCATGTGTTCTGTCACCTACTCTTTGTCACCACTTCTCCACGCCCTCTCTCCTTGTGTTTGTCTCTCTCTGTGCCTCTATCCTTCTCTCGTTCAGTCTTCTCTCCCTGTCCGTTCTTACCTCTGTTTCTGGTTTCTCGCTATGCCTCAAAACCCCAGAGCTTCCTCTAGGAAGAAAATATTCACCAGGAGTTCTAATCCTCTGTAACCCACAGCTATTTCCTCTCCAGGGGAAGTGGCAGAAGGGGTCTGCCTAATTTATTAGAAAGCCATTTTATTAAAAAGAACAAGAGTGTACTTTCCACCCACTGATCAGAAAAAAGAGAATTGCATTTAATGGAAGTTATTCCAAGGGCTTTTCAATGCAGCATGATGTTTAAAAGCAAAAAGTTGGGTCCGCCATGGTGATATAGACGGTTGAGTCACCAAATGCAACACTGGCATCTCACAAATGTGCTGCTTCCAATCCAGCTCCCTGCTAATGTGCCCAATGGCCTAATGACAGAAAACGGCTCAAGTGCTTGGGCCCCTGCACCCGTGTGGGAGACTTGGATGGAGCTCCTGGCTCCTGGCTCCCGCCTGACCCAGCCCTGGCCACTGTGGCCATTTGGGGAGTAAACCAGTGATGAAAGATCCCTCTTTCTCTCTTTCTGGATCTCTCCCTCTCTCTCTTCTGGAACTTTGCTTTTCAAATAAATAAACCTTTGGGGGAAAAAAGCAAAACATTACAAGGCAAAGAAAACATGTACCATATTACCATGGGAATAAACACAGCAAAGGTAACGCTTCTTCCTCAACGGAACCAAAACCTGAATTAACAGTCAGGAAAGGCCGGCGCCGTGGCTCAACAGGCTAATCCTCCGCCTTGCAGCGCCGGCACACCGGGTTCTAGTCCCGGTCAGGGCGCCGGATTCTGTCCCAGTTGCCCCTCTTCCAGGCCAGCTGTGGCCCGGGAGTGCAGTGGAGGATAGCCCAAGTGCTTGGGCCCTGCACCCCATGGGAGACCAGGAAAAGCACCTGGCTCCTGCCATCGGATGAGCGCGGTGTGCCGGCCGCAGCGCGCCGACCGCGGCGGCCATTGGAGGGTGAACCAACGGCAAAGGAAGACCTTTCTCTCTGTCTCTCTCTCTCTCACTGTCCACTCTGCTTGTCCAAAAAAAAAAAAAAAAAAACCAGGAAAAAGCAAGATGAGTGGCCAAAGGATGCAGTCTCAGGAGAGCAGCCACGCAGCTTCAAAGCTCTGTAGTGGTAGCAAGAGTGTCTCCAGAGCAGAGCTTAGGGCCTCCAACTGCAACACCAGTTAGAAGAGCCCACGCGTTATCCACCAGGTTGGAAACGGTAGGGCAGGGAGAGGACCACGGATTTTGTTTCCGTTGTACTGGTGAACTCAAAGGAAATCCAATTTTAAATCTTCATGGCTCAATTTTTGGCTTAATTTTGTCCACAGCAATCTAGAAGTAGAATGTGATGCTCTGGCGTTGGAAGGGACCTCAAGGGGAAGCAAACAAGCTCACCCCTCCTTACGACAGAGCTGCCCCCAGGGCAAGCAGTGATTCATGAACAAGTAGTTGCTGCCTCTACTACATGTTGTGACTATAACATATTTTTAAATATTGTCTTCAAACTGTTCAAACCACCACCTCTGCTGATTTGGGGTTTTACTGTCTATTCATGGCTATATCTCATCTTAGTGAGGGCCCTGGGGATTTAGCAATTAGCATGGATACAGCAGTTTTATAATCAAAAGTAATTAATGGCATCGAAACACAGTCTTGCCTGTTTCTGAGGACTTGTTACACACATTCAGGTCTTGTTTTTTAAATGAGCACTTTATTCCTGTTAGAAAAATTATCTGCCACAAAATTCTATTTAGATAGAAAATAATTTAACATATTGACATGATTGAAATGATGTTGGAAAGCTGACTCTGTATACCAACTGGCAATAAATTCTTAATCCACTAGTCATTAATAATTATAAACACAAAAGAAATACCAAAGTTCCTCTTGGGTGTTATATATATATATATATATATATATATATATATATATATATGAGTGAACCTCAAGAGTTCACAGAAATTGAATTCAATATAAGTTCATTTTGGTAAAGTTTTGAAACCCAGAATATTTCCATAATGTGCATTTCTCATAAACTTTTTGAAGACCTTTGTGCGATGCATGGTACAGGCACTTACAGTCTTTCTTTAAGAAAAAGCAAAATTATAAAATAAGGGTTCTGTCACGTGGAAACTTAAGAAAAATTATGGCTTTTTTTTCTTTTGGAGATCTCATTTAAATACTGCTGAGGAAAGGAAAAGAGGGAGATACTTTACTCTACGTGTTCCATTTGCCATGAATCAGATAAAATATTCCCAAGTTCCTCATAGGAAAACAGAAGGACGTGTGGTTTCTGTGAAAACAGGTAAATGAAATTCCTATCTGAGGACTTCAGGTTTCCCTTACCAACCACTGATGAGCTGGTCTTTGATGATGTTGATCCTGCTTTCCTATCAGTAGGGGATGGGGAGTGGGGGTGAGGAAAGGGTCATGTGTTTCCAAAAAGCCCAGACTTCCCCTCCCAAGGAGGACTTTATTTTGTACCTGATTTTCTGTGAAAATGCCCCTGGTTTCAGACATGCTGAAGCCCAGCACACATAAAGCCTTTTAGTCCTCCACATCTGTAACTCATTTCCATTTCTTAAAAAATTGATGATGTTTGCTTTCATGCCCAAATCTCCCCGAGCACAAGAGACGCTCCTTCTGGCAGCTTGGTACCATTTATAAAGCTAACACTTGGACATTTGCAGTGAACTGAAAGTGAGAAGACAGCAGTGCCTGACAACTGTAGAAGGGAGAAACTGTCAAGAAGCTCTTCTGGAAGCTTCTTTCATGCCTACCATGTCCATTCTAGTGTCAGACATCAAGCCTGGGCAACTGGAACGGAACTCTGACATCATCTGCCAATCTTCAAGACCAAATGTAGTGGGGTTGGAGCTGAGGCCTAGCGGGTAAAGCTGCTGCCTGCAGTGCCAGCATCCCATATGGATGCTGGGTTCAAGACCCAGCTGCTCCACTTCTGATCCAGCTCTCTGCTATGGCCTGGGAAAGCAGTAGAAGATGGCCCAAGTCCTTGGGCCCTTGCATCCACATAAGAGACCCGGAAGAAGCTCCTGGCTCCTGGCTTCGGACTGGCACAGCTCCCCCTGATGCGGCCAACCGGGGAGTGAACCAGCAGATAGGAGATCCTACTCATCCCCGCCTCTCCTTCTCTGTGTAACTCTTTCAAGTAAATAAATAAAAATAAATCTTTAAAAAAAAAAAAAAAGACCAAATGTAGTATCCAGTCAAGGATATAAAGACCCTTTACTGGAGGATTATGAAATATGCTAGCTGGAAATAATACTTATTTTTAAGTATATTTTAATCAGATTTGCATACTGCTTTGTGCTCAAGGAATAGTTGAGAATAAGTTTTGAAGTTCAAAGTGAGGCAGAATCATTTTAAAAGATCCAGGGTCTCAGAGGTCCTTTCTCTGATTGAAGGATTGGGAAATGTAGCAATGAGCATGTTGATCCCTTACAGAAAGCCAGAAGGTGTATTTCTTAGCCCATCCACATGACTTTCTATCAAAAACAGGGCATCGCATCTCATCTAGGTTGAAGGCACCATCGGTGAAGAGTGGCATTGACTGGCCAACTCATATTTGTACTTTCCTTATATCCACATAAAAAAAGCATCCTTTGTTCAGGTTCCTTCTAAAAAAAATTCACACTTAGATACTGCTCTGCCATATTTGTTTCAAATTCTTTTTATGAAGGAATAAAACATGACTGATTGGGCGAATAGAGTAGAAGTCACAATAGACCCAAGGGAAAGGGGTGCTACCCACGTGCTCTAATATCAGGAGTGTGAAGAGGAGCCATTTCTTCACACTGTGATACCCAACAGTGGTTGACTCCCCTCCCAAAGGAAGTTCCAGGTACAGTGGTAGGCAGACATAGCAGCCTTAAACAAGGGGACTTTCAGAAGCTCACACAGTTGTTAATTTTAACAGGCTCCCAATATCCTTCTTGTCCTCCTCCTTACCCCATTCATCAGTCAATGTGATCTCAAACACAAAATCAAATCATGCCACTGCCAACAGGAAACTCTTAAGTGCCTTCCTTGCACTGTAGCCCCACAGCCCACACAGCCCCTCCCAATAAGTCTCTTCCCCACTCCCCTTGTTCCCTGTGTTGGCCACATTGGTCTTTTTTTTTTTTTTTTAAGATTTATTTATTTAAAAGTCAGAGTTACAGAGAGAGAGGAGAGACAGCAAGATATTCCATCCACTGGCTCACTCCCCAGATGGTTGCAATAGCCAGGGCTGAGCCAGGCTGAAGCCAAGAGTTGCATCTGAGTCTTCCACATAGGTACAAAGACCCAAATGCTTGGGCCTTCTGCCACTGCCCTTCCCAGGCCATTAGGAAGAAGCTAGATCAGAAGTGGGACAGCCGGGATATAAACTGATTCTCATAGGGGATGTTGGGGTCACAAGCAGTGGCTTAATCCTCTATGCCACAATGCTGGTCCTCTTCTTTCTATTTCTTAAAGGTGCCAGGCTCTGTCTGACCTCAGGGTCTCTGCCTATCTCCTTTGCCTGAAATGCTCTTTCTCCACTGAACTTAGCCAACTCAGCTTCCAGGGCTCAGCTGAAAAGCTCTTGTTAAGACAGTCACTCATTCATTCATTCAACAGGTTTAGTGAGCTTCACTCAAATGCTTAAACCTCAAAACAGGCTAGTGAGCAAAGTACTCCCCACTTCATGGCTTCTACAGGAACTTGTAGAAGAAGCAGCAGACTTTGGATTTTTGAGCTGAATGATTGATAAGAAGAAAGATGAATAGGTATAAGGAGATAAAAGAGGGCCCTTCCCTGGCCCAGACTGGGAAAGTGCAGAGAGCTGAAGTTGGGGAGGCACACAGGACAGTGCACGTCCTGCGTCTAGGAGGGTGAAATCAGACAGAAACTTAGCTGAGAGGTAGGCAAGGGCCCAGTGATCAAGTGCCTTCTAAGTCATTGTTAAGATTTTGGTCTTTATCTGAGGGAGAATTTGAAGTCACTAACCAGTCATGAATAGTAACATTCATGATTCAGTTGAGTTTTTAAATCACTTTGCTGTGTGGAAATGTATTGAAAAGGTCAAAGTACACAAGTAGGAAGGCCCATGACAACACTATCTGAGGTCCTATGTTGTAGATCACTGATCATGCGCAAAATGAGTTAGAGGGAAGCCATGGCACACATGGGAAGGCAAGTTCATTGGCAGATGCAGCAACCCCAGAGGCTGCTGTCTGCTGTAGGAGAGAGGCAGAAAGCTCACAAACCTGTCATGGTGACAAATGACTTGCCTCGTCCCCCAGTGTCTCCTTACCTGGGCGTTGTCTGGGACCCAACAGTGGTACCATTCAGAGTGTCTGCAAGTACATAGCAAAGATTCTGTCTACAAAGACTCCTAAGGGACAGTAGTCTTTGGCATGAGAGCCCAAAATCTTTCCTCTCTCAGGAAAACTGACATATTTTAGCCCCACAGCTCTGTGAAGCAATCACTAATTACGGTGCCCTTGCTGTGTTGGTAGGAGAAAAACCCAACAAGAAACTTGAGGTCTGGCTTCATCAAATGTACCACACTTCCCAATCTGCCTTCCTGTGGCTAAGCACATCCTCCTCTCGGTTCATCTTTCCTATTTTTATTTTCTCCTGACTTCAAATTTTAATTTTTCTATTGAAGAATTATGTGTCATTAACAATAATTGTTAGTTATTACTTAATAGATTCTATGGGATATTATTCTTAAAAGAGTTGTATTTTTCCAAAAAGATTTATTTATTTATTTGAGAGGCAGAGTTACAAACAGAGAGAGAGAGAGAGTCTTCCATCCACTGGTTCACTCCCAAAATGGCCATGATGGCCAGAGCTGGGGCGATTTGAAACCAGGAGCTTCTCTGGGTACACAGTAGACTCATAGAATGGCAGATGTCCTAAACAGCACTCTGGCCTTGGAATCAGCCCTTAAGGCTTTTGGATCAGGCTGAAGAGCCCATGAGAGTATTTTAGGCATGGAAAGCCAAGACACTCTGGGGAAAAAAATAAAAAAAAAAAAACAACAAATGAAAGATCTCTGCAAGTGAGATCCCAGTGGAAAGAATGGGCCATCAAAGAAGGAGGTACCTTTCTCTGAAGGAAGGAGGGAACTTCTACTTTGACTATGGCCTTGTCGAAATAAGATCGAAGTCAGCGAGCTCAGGAGGCTTCCATGGCCTTGGCAACTCATGACTAGAGCCTGGGGAGATTGCTGACACCTTAAACAAGAGTGTCAATTTGTTAAGTCAACAACAGGAGTCACTGTGCACCTACTCCTCATGTAGGATCTCTGTCCTCACTGTGTAGTTCAATGTGAATTAATGATATGACTAGTGCTCAAAAAGTATTTTGCACTTTGTGTTCTGTGTGGAGGCAAACTAATGAAATCTTTACTTAATATATACTAAATCGATCTTCTGTATATAAAGATAATTGAGAATGAATCTTGATGTGAATGGAATGGGAGAGGGAGTGGGAGATGGGAGGGTTGCAGGTGGGAGGGAAGTTATGGGGGGGAAAACCATTGTAATCCATAAACTGTACTTTGGAAATTTATATATACTAAATAAGTTTTTAAAAAAAGAAACCAGGAGCTTCTTCCAGGTCTCCCATGTGGGTGCAGAGGCTCAAGGACTTGGGCCATCTTCCATTGCTTTTCCAGGCCACAGCAGAGAGCTGGATCAGAAATGGAGAAGCCAGGACTCAAACGAGTGTCCACACGGGATTTCAACGTAGCAGGCAGAGGCTTAACCTACTATGCCACAGCACTGGCTCCCATGAGTTGTGATTTAATACTTATTTAAATATACTCATTTGTTACAAAAATGTTATGAAATATAGAAACTATCAAAGAAGAAAATATAAATAATCTATCTTGTAGACATGGAATAATACTGCAATTTTGGTAGTTAGTGCTCTAATCATATTTCTATACCTTTGTATATTCTTATCTACCATGGTCTCATTTTTCCATAGCAAATAATGTGTCTATGTGCTTGTGTGTATTTTGTGTAAGACCAAGGAATAATGACATAACTGGAAAGGAAGAAAGGAGAGGAGAGGAGAAAGGAAGGAAAGAAAGAAGGATGATCTTTCATGCATTTGAGTGACAGATGATTTAAATCCTAGGCTGTTTCTTTGACAATGCCAAAATTGTTTCTTTCCAACTACTTCTATCAATAAATAAAACTCCTGCTCGCTCAATCTGCAGCAATTGTTTGGCCAAGTGATGAATGATGATGTAGAGGTTATGAGATTCCAGTCTTTCCATCTTGAGTCCTGAGAGTATTCAAGTTGATGGAAGACTGACCATAGGTAAAAGTAAACACTCCCTATGGTCATGTCACCTGCTATCAGACCGTACAGCACATTATATTCTAAATTGTTTATAGAGCAAAACTAGATTGCCAGTGGAAATGACAAATCTCTTCACTTTCTTGTTTCTGGTGGTAATCTGTAAAAAAGCAGATGATCAAGACTAGGTTTTGTGTGGAGTTGTGTTGTGAATTGCAAACTAAAACTGGAATCCAGTTCCCAAAAGGAAGGTATGGTCAAGAACTATAACCATCGGCATGACCTACCTCAGGCAGGCTGCAGCAGGATCACTTAGGACAGATGTCACGTGGGATTCAAGCAGTAAAAACCCATGACCAATTTGCCCTTCAATCAGATGCTCAACCTTGCTCAACTCTCTCCTCTGATAACCCTTGAGACTATCCAAAAAATGCAAATATGTAAGAGTATATTTAATCTACCTGGTTTCACTTTAACCACATCTATGTCACTGTTCTGTACTGAAACCCATAAAAACTTGTGGCAGCTCTGCCATGCCTTAATTCTACTCAGAAGAATATACTTAAGACTTCTCAGTATTTCTGAGCCATATTAAGGAGGAAGGACAAAGTGCTCACTTTCAGGGCTCTACCACTTGAATTCTGCCCCTCTCTCTTCCTCCATTTATTCATCTGCTAAATAGGCTCAACACTTAAGGTTTCCATGGAGATGGATATAGTGCTTACAAACTAAATAACTCAGTACCATAATGGCTTATATGTGGAAAACATTACATTCTAAATTTGATTCCCTAACACCAATAGAATAAGTTCAGAAAAGATAACTTTATGTCAATATTAATTAAGTCAATTTTAAGACTTTCACTGAGCATATAACCTACACCAATCACTATTTCAGGCACAAGAAAATCCAAAGAAGAGACTTGAACCCATCCTCATGAATCTCCCAGTTTATCAGATACTTCACACACCCTACTTGTGTGGAATATCCTGATTTTTTTTTTTTTTTGCAAATAGAGAGCAAGTGAGTTTTTTTAAGATTTATTTATTTGAAAGGCAGAATTACATACAGAGAGAAGGAGAGACAGAGAGAGAAATTTTCCATCTGCTGGTTCACTCCCCACATGGCCACAATGGTCGAAGCTGGGCTGATCCGAAGCCAGGTGCCAGGAGCCTCTTCTGGGTCTCCCAAGCGGGGACCAAGTACTTGGGCCATCCTCCACTGCCTTGCCAGGCACATTTGCAAAGAACTGGATTGGAAGTGGAACAGCAGGAACTTGAACCAGTGCCCATATGTTATGCCAGCATTGCAGACAGCAGCTTTACCAGCTACACCTCAAATATTCTGAATTTTAAAAATAACATATTTTTATTTTAAAAGTTGTTTACTTGAACTTAAACATAATTATATATATTTGGGTCTGTGTTGTGGCATAGTGGGTAAAGCCACCTTCTGTGATGTTTGTGTCTCATATGGACACAAGTCAGAGTCCTGGCTGCATTGCTTCCAATCCAGCTCCCTGGTAATGTGCCTGGGAAATTAGCAGAGAATGGCCCAAGTGCTTGGATCTCTGACACTCACATAGGAAGACCTGGATGAAGCTCCCAGCCCTGGCCATTGCAGAAATTTGGGGAGTAAACCAGTAGATGGAAGTCTCTCTCACTCACTCTCTGTCTCTGTCTGTCTCTCATATATATATATATATATATATATATATATGCCTTTCAAATAAATAAATCATATTTATACACACACATACATATACAATGAAGCCTTTAAAATTTCATTATCTTTTGATCAACCTCATACCTGTTGCTTTCTGATAAACAGTGATCTAGTTGAATGTGTACATGGATACTTTCATGAGTACCTATTCAACTCACACCTCCTTGTCTACACACACACACACACACACACACACTCAAAAGACACAACCCTTTAAGAGGATTAAAGAAAGAAGACAGTAGGATAGAGGATTTCAGAAGAAAACTTGAAAATTAGAAGTCGTTAGTGAATATAATAAAAATTACTAAGCCACATCTAATAACTAAAATGAAAAATTCAAATAATTATTTTAACAGCAGATTATACACAGTTAAAGAAAAGACTAGAGAAGGGAAAGTTGTTTGCATACACACAAAAAGACTAAAGTTCTGATTTAGAGAAACATAGAAAAGTACAAAAAATTTATATGCAAGAATTTAATGTATGAAATTATAAAATGACAGACAAGAAGACCTTGATGTAAATGATAATAGAGGGAAAACTCAATTTCATAAACATGTCATTTCTTACCCAATTAATCCCAAAATACAATGCAATTTCAATCAAAGCCCTGATGGGGGGTGTATGTGTATATGTGTGTGTATGTATGTGTGTGTATCTATTTGACAAGCTGACTCTAAGACCCATGCAGAAAGAAAGGACTGTGAAACAACTGAGACATCTATAAAGAGTAAGGACCAGAAGAACTAACTCTTCCAGCTTTGAAGACTTATTATAAATCCACAGGCACTTAAAAGCATGCTATGGCTCAGGGACATATAAACTGAGCCCAGCCTATGTAGATAGGAACACTGGGAGCATACCTAATCAGTGAGAAAAGAAAGGACCAGTCAGCAAATGGTGCTAGATCAACCAGTTACTCACCTGGAAAATATATATTCACTTCATAACTTGATATTGTACACAAAAATAAATTTTACGTGCATCGAAGATTAAATGTGGAAAGAAAATTTGAAACATTTAGAAAATAACATACAGGAGAGACCATGGCATAGGAGGAATTTTTCAAAGACACAAAAAAATAAATATACTGGAAAAGACTGATGAATTTGAGTGCATTAAAGCTTGTATCTGGGGCCAGAGTTGTGGCACTGTGGGTCAACTTGCCACTCATGACACAAGCATCCCATATCAGAGGACTGATTCAAGCCTTGGCTGCTCAGCTTCTAATCCAACTCCCTGATGATGCACCTGGAAAAGCAGCAGAGGATGGCCCTGGTACCAGGGCCCCTGTCACCCACATGGAAGAAGACCTCTATGGAGTTCTTGGCTCCCGGCTTCAACCAGCACTGAAGCCATTCGGGGAGCGAACCAGCAGATGGAAGATCTGTTTCTTACTCTGTCTACCTCTGCCTCTTTCTCTCTCCTCTTGCCTTTCAAATAAATAAAACAAATATTTTTTAAAAAACAAAAACTTACACCTAACAAAAAAATCCTGAACAAGATTAACTGTCAAAACCACAGACTGAAAAAAAAATCCTACAATGCACAGAACCAATAATATATGAAGCCACAACATATGAAAAACTTCTACAAATCAAAAAAGAAAAAACACACAAAAGAAAACTAAGCAAATGATATGAACAACTGATTCACAAAGGATTTTAAATGGCCAAAACATAAGAAATCCAGCCTCAGCAATGATCAGGAAACATAAATGAAAACAGCAACGGATTATCAGTTCATACTGTTGGAAAGTTAAAATGCTTCCAAGAGCCTGGCAAGGTCACATGTAGAGAAGGATGCAAGGTACCAGGAGCTCTCATTTCTCCTGAGTAGGAACATGAATACGCATGGCTCTTCAGAACAGTTCAGCAACAGCAAACAAAGTTGGACACGTACATATCCTATAAACAAATGTTGCCGTTTCTTGGTAAAGAAGGATAATACAAGCCCTCATCAGGTTGACTATGTGCCAAGCCCTATTTTATATATTTATTCATTTAATCCTTACAGCAGCTCCATGTGGAAGGTATTCAGGGCACACAGGGGCAAAGTGATTTGTCCAAAATCCTGTAGTTAGGTAGTAGTACAGCTAAAAGGGAAAGCCAGCAACCTGGCGTCACAGCTCCTGCTTAGTCATATGATGCTCTCCTCTCTATCCTTTCTACACCTGTGAGTAAACAGAGATGTACTGTGATATTTACTCAGCACTTTTGGAGTCATCCAAAAAAAAAAAAAATTGGAGACACTACCATCAAGAGGAAAATGAAAATAAAATGTGGTATCTTCATTAAATGGAATAGTGCATAAACATTAAAATGAATAAATTAGACTAACACGTGTCAATAAAGATAAATCTGAAAACCTCAATGTTGAGTGATGAAGGAAGGTAACAGAGAGATTACTACAGTATAACAACACTGAGCTAAAATTTGCTGCCATCCGTAACTATTGCATCAGAGAATTATTCTAATGCTAGTGATACTCAAGCTTCAGGGTCCCTTATTTGTCTGTGCTCTTCCAAAGCTATTGAGAGCGGCCCTGCCAGTGTGTTTGATCATGTTTGGAAAAATTTCTTTAAGTAATTAATTTATGGTTAAAACAATTGTCTCTTCCCAAGCAACTTCACCAATTGTCTCCCTTCATACAGGTAGCATTGGAGTGACCATGGGCAATTTTTCAAATCTGATTCAGGAGAACTTAAGTTGGGCGCACATTCAGTTTAGGTTTTGTGAGACGTGCTCATTGTCTCACAGGAGTTGCTCCTAGGAATATTTCTTCTGCCTGCCATGTTGACCCACAGGATGGTGTCATCCAAAGGCACACAGCCCAAGAAAAGATCAAGACATAAATGTGTCCTATTTGGCATTGGAGTGTGCAAAAGTTGAAAACAAAGTAAAACAAAGTTTTAAGTGCATGGAATTAGAAATTGATCTCTGAAAAATTATTTCAGTTATCAGACCACAAATTACACACAACAGATTTGATTTTCTGGATGTCTAGTCAAAACAAACTCTTTTTTAGCAACAGACTCACAATGCGGCACAATTATAAACATACAGCTTTGTTTCCTAAATCTTTCAAATAAGAATTTATCATAACTCCTGTGTTTGTATGGCAAAAACCAATAGTGGCATGACCAAAACATTCATGTATAGTTTCAAGTTTTATGGATTTCAACTAATAAGAATCAACAGATTCAGAAAAATTCAGCATACAAAAATAAGTAGCATTATTATATACCAATTGTAAATAATCTGAAGAAGAAAGCAAGCAACCCCATTTCCAACAACCACAAAAAAATAAATACCTAGGAATAAATTTAACCAAAGAGGTGAAAGTTCTCTATAATGAAAACTACAGAACACTGATGAAATAAATTCAAGAGGACACAAAGAAATGGAAATACACCCTGTGTTCATGGGTTGGAAGAATCAATACAATTAAAATAGGCATACTGTCCAAAGTAACTTACAAATTCAATGCAATTCCTATCAAAATCCCAATGACACTGTTCACAGAATTAGAAAAAACTGCTACTGAAACTTGTACCAAAAAAGACCATAAATAACCAAAGCAATCTTGAGCAACAAAAACAAAATAGGAAGCACTACACTATCTTTAAAATATCTACAAAGCTGTAGTAATTCAAATAGCACGGTATTGGCATAAAAACAGATTCACAGACCAATGGAATAGAATAGAAACCTTAGAAGCAAACCTACATGTCTATAGTCAGCTGATCATTCACAAACATTCTGGGAACATGCATTGGAAAAAAGGACAGTATTTGTAATAAATGGGTCTAGTAAAATTGGATATCTACATGCAGAAGGGTGAAACTAGACAGCCATCTGTCACCATGTACAAAAATTCACTCAAAATGGATTAAATATCTAAATGTGAGAAAACACAGGGGGAAACACTCCAGAGCATTGGAATGGGCAATGATTTTCTATATCAGACTCCAAAGCATAGGAAGTAAAAGTGAAAATACACAAATGGGATTTCATTAAACTAAAGAGCTTAGGTAGTGTAAAAGCAACAATTAACAAAGTAAAGAAACAACCCACAGAACAGGAGAAAATACTACCAGCTATACATCTGACAAGGGGTTAATATCCAGAATATATAAAAAACTCAAACTCAATAGTAAAACAAAACAAAACAAAAAACCCTAATAATCTCACTTTAAATGGCAGTCCAGCTACACAGGCATTTATTTCTCTAGGAAAGACATATGAATGGCCAACAAGTACATGAAAAAATACTCAGCATCACTATTTATCAGGGAAATGCAAATCAAAAGCACAATGAGCCATCACTTTACTCCTAGAAGATTGGCTATTATCAAAACGACAAAAGATAACAAGTACTGGTGAGGATGTGGAGAAAAGGAACCCCTATCCACTGTGGGTAGGAATTTAAATTAATATAGTCATTGGGGAAAACAGTAGGGAGATTCCTCAAAAAACTAAAATTGTAATTACCACACGACCCAGCAATCCCATGCCCGGGTATATTCCCCATGGAAATAAAATTCATCTGTTGAAGAGTCATCTGCACCCCACGTTTACTGTAGCATTCTGCACAATATATACAAGACATGAAAATAACCTACGTGTCCAGTGTGGCACACATACACGATGAAATACTATTCAGGCATAAAGAGGACGAAATGTCTTCTTTCCAACAACACGGAGAGAATTGTAGGTCATTATGTCAAGTGAAGTAAGCCAAGACAGACAGACAAATATTTAATCTCATGTGTAGTGTAAAAAGCAAGTGAGCTCAGAGACGGTGCTCAGCAGAGCCTGAGGAAGGAAGTGGGGAGGGAGCAATGAGGAAAGGTTGGTCGCTAAGTATTGGGTTATAGCTAGATAGGAGTTGGAACTTTTGGGGGTTCTACTGCACAGTAGGGTAACCATGGATCATACTGTATATATAAATACTGTGTATTTCTCTATCTTAATAAACCTAAAAGATAGAATTTGAATCTTTTCATTATAAAGAAATGTTAAATGCTTGAAATGATAAATAAGTTTACTGATTGGATGTTACACAATACCACACAGTATCCCAATATACACAATTTTTAATGTCTGTTAAAAATTTCTCTAAAAGTTCAAGAAATGCTCATTTAGAAAAATAAATTACCATGATAGAACTTCAAAACTACACAGGAAAAGTGGAATTAAAAGATAAAGTTTAATGAGGTACAAAAAATTTTGAAATCTATGCAGTTTTTCAAAATACACATTTTCCATGAACTTCTTTAGATCCTTTAATATAGAATATGATATTAAATTATTTCATAAAAAGTAGAATTATGCAGCTGAAAAACTGAAATTTACCAGATAGGGAAATAGCAACCCTACCTTGCAAATTTTTGTGATATTCATGAGTTTCTAAAATGTGTAATCTGTTATAACTTCTTTTCTCATTATAAATAAATATACATTTTCAGAGACTGGCATGCACAGCTGGGACTTTCCCCTGACGGCTATAAAAGTTTATGATTTAAATATAGTAAAAGGAAAGAACATTTGTGAGAAGAATACACAGTGACTGTGGGATGCGTTTACCTTAGGAATGGGAAGAGGGACCTGGGTGGTAGGCATGGGTACTTCCTTGTGTTCACTGCATTTCAAATACTCAGTATTAAAATCCCTGTGTGTGGATAAGCATCAGGCTAAATCAGAGATTTAATTTTGAAGAAGATGGGTGGGATAAGATTTGGCTCATTCTATAAATCGGGTCTCTTACCTCATTTTTATGAAATGGTTGCAGTTACAGTAAGTGAGACAATAGGTAAGAGAGTTTTGCACATTACAAAATACTATGAAGTGCTACATAGTTGGCAAAATGACAATCAGCACATGTGCAAGGATATTAATAAGAAGATCAATACTATTATCTGAGTTTTACTGAATGTTCATGGTATGTCATCTATGCACCTATGTGACTTACCTGCATTTATCTGATTTACTACCCCCCAATAAGCCTAGGAAGGGGTACTATTGTAACAGGTTTAATGTCCCTAACCCAAAATGCTTGGGACCAGGAGTGGTTCAGGTATCAGAGTTTTTCAGATCTTGGGAAATTCATATACATTTTACTGGTTGAGTCTCCTTAATGCAAAAATCCAAAATCCAAATGCTCCAAAATCCTAAACTTTTTGAGTATCATGGCTTCCATCAAAAGCTTCAGAGTTGAGGTTTTTGGATTAAAGATATTCAACTTGTACTAATGTTTTATTTATCAGGTCAAATATATAAGTTTTGGATGGGCTCTTAGAATATTTATATTTATTTAATATCTATCAATATTTAAGCAAATGTGTCAGTTGTCTGTCTTAATTCATTGAAAAACTATCAGTTCGTTTATGATGTTATACTGTTACTCAACACAAATCATAATAAATTTCAATTTGAATTCTGGGGAGTAATGTGGAATAAAATATGTAAGCTTTTAATCTCTCATCTACACTCTAATCCTGCTCTCATACAATTTTTTATAAAATAAAAACTTAGGGTGAGTGTTTAGCCTAGTGGTTAAGCCTCTGGTTAAGATGCCTGCATCCCAACTCAGAGTGCCTGAGTCGGAGTCCTGACTTTGCTCCTGATTCCAGTTTCCTGCCACTGTGGACCCTAAGTAGCACCAGATGATGGCTTGAAAAGTTGGGATCCTGACACTTATATATAATACCTAGACTCAGCCTGGCTCCCAGCTTCAGCTATCAGCCTGGGGCCCATTATAGGCATTTGGGGGAGTGAACCAGCAGATAGGGGTTCTCTCTCTCCCTTTCTCCTCTCTCTCTCTCTTTCTATCTCTCTCTCTCTTTCTATCTCTCAAATTTAAAAAATAAAATAAAAATTCAGTGAACTCAGATTTCTGATCTATGGAACTCAATAGCTGCATTTGCACATTTGTCTACAGATTGCCTCATTTGCTGAGAGCATCATAAAATGCCACACCTATCAGAAATTTTCAGCAGTCAGGAGTCACCCAATCCACCCAGTGCTGTGCATTCAACAGCCACCTTTGCATCAAGTGGGAACATGTGTCACAAAGTGCTGACTGAAAGGAAAAGACAGTCTCCTGACCTCACCAAGCTCCTAAACCAAACCTCAACCAGCTAATCAAAGAATAAGTAGTGGTGCAAGGCACAGAGAATTCTAAAAATAAAATGAAGCGGGCAGATATTCGGGTCAATGCAAAAAAAAAAAAAAAATCACCAGACCAGATTCTGCACAGACCATACTGTTTCATTCCTAAATGGATCCAGAGCCCAATCAATAATTTCACGATCAATAACTTGAACCAGGAGCAGGAGCTTTGCAAGATCACACTGTGGTCCCATATGGAAGGGTGACAGGGCTCCTTGGTAAAGCTAATGGCAAAAAAGAGTTGGACAGAAAATTTCCTGCTGGAACGACTTGGAAGCGTGCAGAGCTTCAGCCACGCGCCCCTGATGATGGAGCTTTTGCTGCTGAACATGAAGATGATTTCAGCACCCTACAATTATGTGCCTAATTAAAATTAAGAAATTAGAACACAGTTAAAAGGAATAATATTTTGCTCACAGCTAATTTCATTAAAGTATTAATGAACAGGACTCTCTTTATGGCCAGAGGGCTACCACTTTCTACAGAGTTCTGCCATGTGAGCTGATTTATTCATGCATGAAAAACAATCCAATGAGAAATGAGGGAGCTGAGAACTGCTGGTCCTAATTAAAATATTTAAAACACCATGTCTATTTTCTTCCATCTAGCCAAATACCTAAGCTTGAGCCAGCATGGTGCCAATTAACATGGAAAAAGCAAACACAAACACCCATGGTTTCTGATTAAAGTGCACATTATTGTACTATGCCATATATTGTTCAGCCCATATATGTAAATGTTTAATTAACCCACGTCTAAATCTCAGCAACATTCGAAAATCGATACTGTAATCCCTAAACAAGTGGCAATCCAGGGCGGGAGACACTTGCTTATTTATCACGGTTTTTTATTCAGACCTAATTTGAAGCTGCCGTGTGCTAGAACTGAAGTGTTTCTTAAGGGAAGGAGCAGGGACAAGAGCCTTTGCTTGACAGACTTCTCTTTAGATGGCAATGAGATTGTTAAGTCGCCAAAGACTTGTGAGAGGAACTAGGTTAGCCTCAGGTGATATGAAATTTTTCATTAATAATGCAGGGGAAGTCTGGACCGAAACCCATTTGTCAGCCTGGACAGCGATGACAATAACCACACACATGCACAGCCCTCCCTCTTCTCTTTGTTAACCCAAGACCTGTCTGTTGAAGCAAACTCTGGAGACATCCTCACATTGGAGCAGGTTGGAGAGAAATGTCTGAAACTCCAAGAAGTCAAAGATTGTAAAACCTTACAAGGATTTGTTGTCACTTTGTCAATATGTTACAAGCAATCTGCAAAGAAGAATGAACATGTCTGGGGCTTCCATGGTTCCCAAGCACTTTCACTTGACTAATTTCTATCTTAATAATCCTGTGAAGAAAGCTAAGCAAGGCTCATCAAAGCTGAGAGCTGTAAACTTGAACCCCCAACTCCAAATCATTACACCAAGCACCATGCTGTATAAAACAGCTACTAATTTTCCATTTACATACTAAAGGCCCAAATCTCAAGAAACCTAATGACTATCCATTTACCTACTGAAAAATACTTATCGTTTGCTTTTGAGCATTTCTTAGGAGGTGGGGAGAGTAAGGATGTGTTCAATGAATTTCTTTCTTTCTGTGGTTTTTCACTGTTTTTTGCAACTAAACTCATGATTTTTAGACCAAGATCTTTAAAACCATTTGCCCAGAGGTTTAAAGATGTTTGTAGTGGGGCTGTCACTGTGGTATAGCAGGTAAAGCCGCTGCCTATGACACTGGCTTTACATGTTCAAGTCCCATCTGCTCCATTTCTGATCCAGTTCCCTGCTAATGCACTTGCAAATGAAGCAGAGGATGGCCCAAATGCTTGGGCCCCTACACCCATGTGGGAGACCTGGAAGAAGTTCCTGGCTCCTGGTTTGGATTGGTCCAGCTCTAGTCACTGCAGCCATTTGAGGAGTGACCCAGCAAATGGAAGATTCTCTCTCTCTCTCTCTCTCTCTCTCTCTCTCTCTCTCTCCCCCTCCCTCCCTCCTTCCTTCCCTCCCTCTCTCCCTCCCTCCTTCCCTCCCTTTCAAATAAAGCCACCCTTTCCCCCAAACCTAGTCATTCATGAGACACCTATATATTGACACAGATGAAAGTAGAGCCTTTGGATAGAGGTGGCTGGCTCCAGAAGCAGCCTGAGAATAGCTTGGAGGATCATGGTAAACAGCTACAGCAACCAAGATCCAAACACCTAGACCATCTGAGCTTCTTGAATAAGTAACATCAGAGCAGACCCAGACTGCAACTGTGGTAACTTTGACCCTGTACCCAGCTCACTTCCCACAGCACCATAGTCTGTCCCTAACACAGTCAACCTACCTTATGACGCACAGAAAGCTAAAGAGCCACATGGTAGTGAGAGTGTTCTACCTGCAACAATCTAAGAATGTATGGCCATTAAGCAGGTCAGCCTTATGTGCAAACAAGAGTTGAGATCTGGAAACAAGAGACTTAACAGAGGTTGGTCTCTGCCCTTTGACCACAGGCTCTTTATGTCACCTCCCTAGGCCCCTGGTTTCATATCTAAAAATGGTGTTCATATCCCACAGAACTGATGAAGAAATGAATAGGAATTCATGATCATGCCATTACAAAAGTACTTTATCACATTGCACAGTAATAGCTTCCTTATCTATTTCTGCCACTAGACTCTGAGCAGTGTTCCAAAATGTCTGTGTTTAATGACCTATTTATCCTTTGTGTCTGTCCAGAGCTGGCACTGAATTAGCAGTAGATGATGTTGTTGAATTCATAACAATAATAATAATGGTTAATATATATCAACCCTGTATTTACTAGATATGAACCATAATTCTAGGCATGTGACATTGATTATATAGTTAATCCTTATAGTAATCTGAGAAGGCTGATACTATTCTACTCATTGCATGGCTGAAAAACTGAGACAGAGAAAAGGGATGTGGTTGCCCAGGGTTAAAAAGCAAATAAAGGCTGGCACCGTGGCTCACTTGGTTAATCCTCCGCCTGCGGTGCAGGCATCCCATATAGGCACTGGGTTCTAGTCCCAGTTGCTCCTCTTCCAGTCCAGCTCTCTGCTGTGGCCTGGGAGGGCAACGGAGGATGGCCCAAGTTCTTGGGCCCCTGCACCCACATGGGAGATCAGGAAGAAGCACCAGGCTCCTGGCTTCAGATTGGCGCAGTGCACCGGCCGTGGTGGCCATCTGGGGAGTGAACCAACGGAAGGAAGACCTTTCTCTCTGTCTCTACCTCTCACTGTCTATAACTCTACCTGTCAAATAAAAAAAAAGCAACTAAATTGTAGGGGCCAGCACTGTGGCACAGATTGTGGCACTGGCATCCCATAAGGGCACCAGTTCAAGTCCTGGCTGCTCTACTTCTGAGCCAGCTCCCTGCTAATGGGCTTGGGAAAAGAAGCAGAAAACGGCCAAAGAACTTGAGCCCCTGCACCCATGTGGGAGAGCTGGAAGAAGCTCCTGGTTCCTGGCTTCGGTCCAGCTCCAGCCAATGAGGCCTTTTAGAGAGTGAATCAGTGTATGTAAGATTTCTCTCTCCCTCCCTCTCTAATTCTGCCTTTCAAATAAATAAGTAAGTCTTAAAAATTAAAATAAAGCATGCAGAAAAGATCCATGCTGAGAATGGTCAAACCTGAGCCTGAGCTCTTGATGTTCATGATATTCTACAAAAGCAGCAAAATGGGCAAGATACTGAGAACTCTCAGTTAGAGAATGAGGCAGTGTCAGGTGGGAAAGCATGAGCTATGCTGGGTATGCACTAAGAAACACGAAATGTAATTTCCAGCACGAGTTCTGTTCACATTGACTTCTAACACACAGGAGTTAGGAATGATTACAGAACATTCCTTTTTTCTTGAGTTTTAAAAATATTTATTTATTTATTTGAGAAGTAGAGTTACAAACAGTGAGAGGGAGAGACAGAGAGGAAGGTCTTTGATCTGCTGGTTCACTCCCCAAATCGCCACAACGGCTGGAGCTAAGCAGATCTGAAGGCAGGAGCCAGGAGCTTCTTCTGGGTCTCCCACATGGGTGCAGGAGTCCAAGGACTTGAGCCTTGTTCTACTGCTTTCCCAGGCCACAGCAGAGAGCTGGATCAGAAGAGGAGCAGCCGGGAGTAGAACTAGCACCCATATGGGATGCTGGCATCGCAGGCAGAGAATTAACCTACTGCACCACAGCACCAGCCCAAGAACATTCCTTTTTTAAACAATTAATTAATTTGAAAGGCAGATTACAGAGAGGCAGAGAGAGATCCAATTGTGCCAATCTAAAGCCAGGAGCTTCTTCTGGGTCTCCCGCATGGGTGTAGGGACCCAAGGACTTGGACCATCTTCTGCTGCTTTCCCAGATGCATTAGCAAGGAGCTAGATCAGAAGTGGAGCAGCAGGGACTTGAACTGGCACCCATATGGGATGCTGGCACTGCAGACAGTGGGTTTACCCACTACGCTACAGTGCTGGTCTCTACAGAACTTTTCTGACATTCCCACATTCACTTCTCAGAAGGCCTGCTCCAAAATATCTAGAAGAGAAAAACTCTCAAGTATGCAACAAATGAGAAGAACTGAAAGGAGTGGGCAGGAAACAGGAAAAGTCAGAGCAAGGTTCACAATACAGCAGGAACTACCCGTGTGACCAAGATCCTCATTGTTCTTTTTTATAAATACAGGTACACGCCTCCAAAACCACGCTAAACCATGGAGTACATGTGTATCAGGATCACACGTGTATCATGTGATCACAATGCCGATTGATAGGAGTCAACAGAAAGATGTTTGAATTAATATTTACAAGTGTAAGTCAAATAAGTAAAGGCTGAGAGAAACTCAATCATGAAGGAAAGTTACAACCTGCACTTTTCAGGTGATTTGTGTTTTAAGCTGCCACGATTGGCACCTCTGTCATAAGCTGACCGATGTTCTGGAAGGACCACTGGTCTAACCCTATGCAATACCCTTCCTGAGCTCTTAGCATTTATGAAGTAATCAGTAACTATGTTTATATGAGCAATCCTCTCTCTGAAGACAAGATGGGTTGCATGATCCTAGGATCCTAACTTGCAGGTGGTAACGACTGAACCCTTGTCAATGGTTTTCCAGCGATAGAGAAAACTTTGAGAAAGCTAGTATTGTCCTCCAGCTCATCTACAACCTACCACATGTCTGAGTTGCTTCAAATCTGAAGTAGTCCCATTGAACACATTTTCTTACCCTGTACCAACATGTAAGTTAGTATTTCAAATATTTGGCATTTTCTCCAAAACAGCCAGTGCAACTGGATTTTTCAAAAGGTTTGTTTGTTTTTAATTCTCTTTCCATAAGCAAGTTTGGTTTTTGAAATTTCACTTTCAAGAAAGAAAAAAATAATTTTTAAAAAGCAACAAAGCAGATCTCCAAGATACAGGCTCTGCATTTTTATGCATCTTTAGCCAGGCAAACATTAGTTCTG
This sequence comes from Sylvilagus floridanus, assembly GCA_949820135.1. Taxonomy (NCBI): domain Eukaryota; kingdom Metazoa; phylum Chordata; class Mammalia; order Lagomorpha; family Leporidae; genus Sylvilagus; species Sylvilagus floridanus. The sequence goes on from OX463239.1 coordinate 68,120,267, forward strand.
CCCAAGAACTGGAGCAGCTATTCTGAAGGATGTGAACTTGCTGTTTTCTCCATATGCAGATAGGCTGTTGTCACAGCTCCCCACAGTAATGAACAACTTCTCAATATTTAATCAGCCTGGCACTCCTGTCCCCAGGCACAGAGCACAGACAGTTGGTAGCCAGCTACTAACTGACCATTAAAATACAGAATCTCTCTTTAAAATGTGCTTCACAAATAGGTTACATCACGTGCAGTGGGGAGTGAGTGCCACCCTCTGCAGCGAGATAACCCACTCTTCTGCCTGAAGAGTACTGGCAGGAGTAGGCTAAGTTGGCCTCTCAATATTCAAGCAGGCTACTGGACAATCCTGTTTTGTGACAGAGTTTTTAAAACGGGGGCTTGGGGAAAGATACCCACCAGCAATCAATCTTTTTTGCAGTGTTGTTAGCACTGAAAACTGCCAAACAAGTGGAAACTAGGAAACTAGCCATAAGGTTTTTTTGGTGTGTGTGTGTGTGTGTAGAAGAATGAATGTTCCAGAACATTCTGGAACTTGGCCTTTCTGCTATTCTTTTCATGCCCACTTCTTTCTGTGCTATCTCTGGTGTACTGTGTACACCTAAATATATTACAACAATAATACTCACTAATTGGACCAAGTTGTCATTGATTCAAAAGAATAATATTTGAGCATTTTAGCAGCAGCTTTGTTTTTTTAACCAAAAAATAAAAACTAATGTTAAAGTTATTATGTGGAAATTCAGGAAATTATTAATACAATTAGATGGCTTTGTGAATAACAGAAAAGCTAACATAATGAGTTCTCCATTCTCTTATTGACTATTAACAGAAGATATTTGGTTGTGACTATAATTCCAGACTAACACAAATAGTCCCACGATCACATTAAGCACACAGTTTAGGAGATCTTGAGGGGGACAACCACAGCTCTTGTTACCCTTCAGTGGTCCTGGCTGCTTTCTTTCTCCTTCAACAATAGGAATTCACGCGGCTGGTCAGCAGCAGTTTTTACAAGGAAACAAGACTTTTTTGGTGTGATCATTTCAAGAAAATGGTTGCAAGGATAATGATGAGATGGACATGGTAAAGAGGTAGGTGGCTGACTCCCTGCAGATGACTGACCATATCAGCCCTTCCAATAGTGTGTGACCCAAACCCACACCCCCACAACCCAGAAAAATGGAAAACAGCAGCTTCAAGGTTCTTTGGAACATTCTCCAGGAGGTTTAATTCTATACTATTCTCTGTTGGAGCCTTAATTCTATTCTATTCTATTCTACTTTGTTATATTCTACTCTATTATATGGGGGAGGGGAGGAGAGAGAGAGAGAGAAAGTGAGCTTCCATCTGTTGGTTCACTCCCCAGTGGCTCACAAAGACCAGGGTATTGAAGCCAGGGGCAGGAACATAATCCAGGTCTCTCATATGAGTTCTAAGAACCCAGATACTTGAGCCATTACTTCTGCCTCCCAGTGTATACATTAGCAGTAAACTAGACTCACGAGCTGGAGCTGAGACACAAACCCAGGCACTCCAATGTGGGATGTGGGCATCCTAAGCAGTATGTTAAATTCTAGGCCAAAACTTGCCGTGGAGCCTTAATTCTAAAAGTGTTGATGGTTGTAAGCAGTCAAGTAGCAAATGCAGTAAACCTGCTCTAGGTTGTGTCAGGAGACAAAACTAGAGCCATAGATGAAAAGCATACTGAGGCAGAGTCAGGAACCTTATGAGAACTTTCTAACAGAATTATACAACATGTAAAGAGTAGGGTAAGGTACAACATAGAGACATTCAAACAGGCTGACCAACTGCCTGTCATGGATGCTATTAGTAGTATCCTGAGAAACAAATTGTCATACTCTTCTCAAAATCTTATGTGAAATCCCAGAACATAAGTAGAAATTATATTGCTCTGGTTGAAGTAGAAGACAGAAAACCTAAAACTCCATTTATTCATCTTGTTTTAACCTACAAGACTCCTCAGACAACCCTGTAGAAGTCCAAGGGAGAGAGCTTAAAAGTCACTGTTGTTGGGCAGATGTTGGTACAGCAGTTAAAACTGCACTTGGGACACCTACATCCTATACTGGAGCACCTGCTTTGAGTCCTGGCTCCTCTGATTTTGATCCACCTCCTGCCAACACACACAACTATGAGGCAACAGGTGTTGGCTCAGGCACTTGAGTCCCTATCACCAACATCAGAGACTTGGATTATTTTCTGGATCCTGGCTTTGTGCTGGCCCAGTGCAGGTTATTGTAGCCATTTGGGGGAGTGAACCAGCAGATGGAAGATCTCTGTCTGTCTGTCTGTCCGTCTCTGTCTGCTTTTCAAGTAACATGAAAATAAAGAAGTAATTTCTTTTTAAATCTACTGCTGTAGAAAATATTTCCACATTATGGAGAAGATTATTCTAACTTACCAAATCCCAAATTTTTCTGAACTTGCAAACTTATGGTGAGTGATAATTAAAAATAACACACAGAATTTGATCCCATACACACACCCAGAATTCTAGATTCCAAAACATTTGGTGGGAAAGTTAAATATCACAAAATTTCTCAGGCTTCCCAAGTGTTCATCACACTTGCCCTTCTTGCATTTCCACATTACTCAGGTGAAACAGCGACAGAGAATGAAGAATGTCGGATTAAACACAGGAGGTGCATATTACCTTCAGAGACTGATCTCAACTCTTTTCTTAAATTCCCAGAAGTATACTTGTTGGATCACACAGTAGATCCATTTTCTAATTTTTTGAGGGACCTCCACATTGTTTCCTCAAAGATGTACTAATTCACACTTCATCAGTAATGCATAAGGGTTCCAATTTCTCCACATCTGGCCACCATTTGTTACCTTTTGTTTTTTGATGATAACTTTCCCAGCAGGTGCAAGGTAACATCTCACTGTGGTTCTAATCTGTATTGCCCAAACTTTAGGTATACTGAGCCCTTTTTCACATACCTGATAGATACGTGTAGGTCTTCTTTAGAGAAATGTCTATTCAAGACCTTTGCTCATTTTTAAAATCAGGGTTTTGTTATTATTGTTATTGAGTTGTAGATTTTTATTCATATGAAGTAATACATATTAAATATACATAATGTGCTTTATACATTATATATTAGCCTTTTATCAGATAGATATTTGTGAATACTTTCTTCTAATCTGTAGGCTTTTTATTCTTTTGATTATTGTTGCTATACAGAAGCTGTTTAGTTTGATGTAGTCCCGTTTGTTTATTTTTGGTTTCGTTATCTGTGTTTTGGCATCAAATCCAAACAAAATCATTGCCAAAACCAACGTTAAGAATCTTTTCTTCTATATTTTCTTCGACGAATTTTACTATGTCAGTTTTTACATTTAAATCTTTCATCCAGTTTAAGCTGATTTTGGTGTGAAGTACATAAAATGCAAACAACCCAAGTCTATCAACACATGAATGGATAAATCAAATGTGGCATATCCATACAATGGAACATTATGCAGCCTTAAAAAGAACAAAATCCTGCCATTGTAACAACCTGGATGACCTTAGAAGACATTATGCTAAATGAAATAAGCCAGATAGAGATGGACAAATACTGCAGGATTTCACTTACTTGAGCAATGTGAACTAGTCAAACTCATGGAAGCAAGGAACAGAAAAGCAGTTTTTCAGGATATGGGAGAGGAGGAAATGGAGAATTGATGCTCAGTGGATATAAAGTTCCAGTCACACAAATGAGTAGATTCTAGAAATCTGCTGTATGACATGGTACAACAGGTAGTATTGTGCACTCTAAAACATAAGAGGACATATCTCAGACTCATATGAAGTTATCAGTAAGAAAAGAACTCAGAAAAATGCAGAGACATCTCTATAGGTGATGGATGATGCATTTAGTACCTCAACTGCGGTCATGGTGCCACAGGTGTGCGTGTATGTCCAAATCACATCATAAATACACATATTCACTGTGTATCAATTTGTACATCAATAAAGCTTTTTAAAAAGTAAAACATACACACACACACACACACACACACACACGAGTACTTGCAGGTCTCCTGTAGCTCAACTCAATCTACCTTACCTACTCAAGAAGCCTCCAGACCACAAGAGAGTTAGAGAGTTATTACCATCTAGATAGCCTCATATCTGCTGTAATTTGTAAAAGCAATGCAGTTATTTAAGATCTCTACAACTCTGTGTACCTTACTGGTAAATTCTTTGTGACACATCTCAAAGATGATCACAACATGCCCAAGAGGTGGCTTAAGAACCTGGATGTGGGGTGGGCATTTGGCCTAGTTATCAAGATGCTTCCTGGAAGCATATTGGAGTGCCTGGTTTTGATTGAGTTATAGCGAGGGTCTCCATTCCAGCTTCCTGCATAAGGATACTCTGGGAGGCACCAGATGATGGCTCAATCAAGAAGTTGGTTTCCTGTCTCGCGTGAGAGACCCAGATTGAGTTCCTGACTCACAGCTTCAGCCTGGCTCAGCTCTGGCTGTTGTGGGCATTTCAGCTGTGAAGCAGCAGATGAGATACATATCTATCTATTTATCCATCCATCTCTCTATCCATCCATCCATCTATTTATCTGCCTGTGTCTATCTTTCTCTCTCCCCCCTTCCTCTTCCAAATAATTTTTTTAAAATAAAGAACCTGGATGTGACATTCATATGCTAACCAATGCTGCAGAACTGATCCTACATGCTAGCTATTGTCGAAGGCAGACACCTTATTACATTATATAACCTTTTCCAATACTTCCAAATGCTTAAATTTTTCTCTGAAAGCAAACAGCTCACAGCCAGAAGTTTTGGCATCATATAAACATTAGCCTACTGAAAGTTCACTGCTCCTGGTAATTCTATATCATGACCAGCAGCTTAGATCTATCCACATAGCAGAATTTAGAAGACAGATATATCTTTTAAATAAATGTTTATGGTGTGCCAGACATGGCACTGAACACTCTGCTTGTATGAACTCATTTAGAAATCAAAAAACCCCATGAAACAGACATTATTGTTATCCCCTTTTTTGGATGTGGAAATTGAGGCTTATGAGGAACAAAGTAGGTTATCACATTTACACAATAGGTAAGTTGTAGAGTTGGGATTTGAACCCAAGCAAATCTGACCCCAGAGCTCAAAGGCTTAATCTTCACACCACATAAGAAGCCAGGAAAAGCCTACTTCTCAGGAGGACACAGAAGAAGTAGTTCATAAAAGAATTGACTCTCAGATTTCTGTATGAGCTTCTCATGTCTGTTCCGTGTTGCCTGTCAGAAAAATAAAAAGAAAATAAAATACAAAATGGGGTTGAGGAATTAGAGCAAAGGCTGTGGATTAGCTACTTTTATGGCAAAAGGCAAAATATGTCAAGAATTCAGATTAGTTCATCAAAAGGTCAAAAGAGACCTTTTTCTTTTTTTTCCTTTGAGAAGATAAAGATGAAGTGTGTTGGCCCCAAGGCTATGGAATAATTACAAACATCCGTCTGCAGCTAAGTGGTGAGTCCAGGGGCGCTGGCTCCCCACTAGGCTCAACACAGGGCTGGGGACGCCCTCGTGTAGCCAGCACTGCACAGGACACACGGGAGGCCCTGGCTCCTGAGCAGGGGCTGTTGTCAGCAAGGTGACAATCACAGTATGAGCATCATTAATCAAAAACCTAGAAAATTCTTTAGAATTACAAAGGCTTCTAGTCATCATAGAGTTTGATCTTTATAACCACCCAGGAATGAATACTATCACTGGTTTCACAGAAGAGGAAGCTAAGAGACCACTCATAGCTTCTTGGCTGGTGCAGAGCTGGGTTGAGACTCAGGTCTTCAGATGCTAAAGCACCTTCCTCTTATCACATACCTTGGCTCAGACATTACTCATGGGCCAGACCAGCGGGTGAGCCACAGGGTTAGATGTCTGGGCTCTGATCTGGGCTAGTATTCCTTGGTTCCACCTATTATTGGCTGTCAGACAAACTTTGGCAAGTTATTTAATATTAGCATCCATTTTTTTTCCAAGTTGTCAAATAGGAATTGTAATAGCTTACGCATGCCTCATAGGGCTTTTGTGGTGACAAACTGAAACGGAGTAAGTTAACATATGTTAAAAGTAAAACAAAGCAGTAATAGCAAGCATTCACAAACACTTTTCACGATCAATAGCTCACTCACTGATCAGCCATTGTTTTGCAGCAGGCCCGTGACTTGGACCCAATGATATATGACAAACCCTTGCCTGAGGTTATTTACACAAAACAAGGGAAGAAATATGATATTGAAGTTATGAGGCAAGATATTATAACAGGCATATTTAGAAAGACTTTTCTTTTAATCTAACCAAGCAAAACAAGTTGCTTTAACAGAGTTTATTAAACAAAATCTTTTAATACTAAGGAAGATGCTATGAATTCAAACAGCTCCAAATTAAATATAAGTGACACAAAACTATAGAAACAAACAATGAAACCCCAAGATTTAGAGTTGAAGACCCTTGGGTTGAAATCCCAAATCCATAAACTACCAGTTACTGTCCATAACCATGAATTAAATAATTGCACTTCCTTGGGCTTCAATTGGCTCATCTCCAAAACTGAGATATCATAGCACTGCAAGGTCGAAGGGCTGTTGTGAAAACAAGATGATGTAACATATGAGAAAGGGCCTCGAAAATTAGAAGAATGTCTTTTTTTTTTTTTTTTTTTTTGACAAATAGAGTTAGACAGTGAGAGAGAGAGACAGACAGAAAGGTCTTTCTTCCATTGGTTCATCCCCCAAATGGCCACTATGGCTGGCGCTGCGCCAATCCGAAGCCAGGAGCCAGGTGCTTCCTCCTGGTCTCCCATGCAGGTGCAGAGGCCCAACCACTTGGGCCATCCTCCACTGCCCTCGCAGGCCACAGCAGAGAACTGGACTGGAAGAGGAGCAACCCATATGGGATGCCAGTGCCGCAGGCGGAGGATTAACCAAGTGAGCCACGGCGCCGGCCCGAAGAATGTCCTTATAATTATTACTAACCACAAGGAAGAAAAGAGGATACAGAAGCATTGGGAAAAGAGAGGAGGAAGAGAGAGAAGAAAGTAAGTTTCCCCCAGCATCTGCAGAGGTGTTTGGGCAGCCCCAGCATGTGGAAATCCTGCCTTGCTCCCAGTCTTGGGTGTACACAGGGATGGTTTTCCTAGCTGAATAAGGCAGACAGGAACTCTGTAAGTATTTACATCAACATCACCAGCACCATGCCATGTGGTCAGCTTCCTTCTCCTTTGCAGGCACTTTGGACTCCCCTGAGCTTTGGTCATCTTCACTTGGGGAGCCTGCACCGCCTGCCTGTCAGTATGGTGGCCTCCTGCCACCAGCCTCCAGCCTGGAGCCCTTTTGTCGCCTCATGGCAGGGAATGGCAGTACAAGACTTACAGACACATTAGGCAGAAATGTCTCTTTCTGCCACAACCCCTCTGATACCCTGGCAAGCAACACTGAAGTGGACCACAAGAGGGGGAACATGAGTTTCCCAGGGACAAGGGCAGTGAGTGGCACTTGCACGCGGGCACTATATGGGGAACAGCCTGGGACACTGCAAGAGTGACAAGCAAAGCAGAGAGGATACAGAGGAGGCAGAGGTCACAAGTGCCAGGGGAGGTCACAGAGCGCATGGCGCGTGAAAGCAGACGAGGGACCTGGTCTGTCTGAAGAGGTCATGGAGTAGCCAGGAACACACAAAGCAGGGGCACTCGTGGTAAAGGGGCCAGGTATGGCGTCCTTAGCTGTGCACCTGGGGAGAAAGGGAGATTCAAGAAGTACAGAGGAGGCAAAACCCCCAGGACCTGGGGACTGGTCGCACACAGGGAGTGAAGACAAGAGTGCCAGCAGTGACGCTCCCACTGTGGTGGGAGGACTAATGAACTAGGAAGTCGATGAAATCACAGCCAGTTTCGGAGAGAAAACCTCCTTACATTGGAACATGAGGCCTCCTGGTTTGACTGCAGATAAATCTCACTTTACACTTCTATCAGTTTGCCACAGCTCATGGTTTAGGGCAGTTGTATTTGTTTTTACAGATGTTGGTTGAGGCTGAAAGAAACGTGCTTGCCTAAGTCCCCCAGACAGCCAGGACACAGGAGAATTAATGGTAACCTCAATACCTTAGACTAGGCCAACAGGCCTACCTGTATGCCAGCTCAGATGCGTTGGTAGTAACTACTGAGCACTGTGCTCAAAGTCTGATTTTCAGTCTGCCCTTGGAAAGCCAGATTCTGTGACAAGTTGCCGATGTCTGCCACAACATCAGAAAAGGAGAGAATCTAAGAGATGTTTTTTGCCAATTCTGCCCCCAGAAGATAATGATTCACCAGAAATGGACAGGAGAAGAAGACAAGATTTGTTTGGAAATAGCACATGGCTCCCAAAAACAGTATCACTGGACTCACTTTGCACCAAAACAAAATGAACACCAGCGAGATGGTGAGGAGACCAAACCACGCCGGAGTCCCTCCTGCCCTTGCTCTTCACGTCACAGCTTCCCGACAGGAGGTTCTACTTGCCCGATGACCTCAGTGCTGCTGCGCCCCTGCCGCTGCTAAGTGCACCGCCCCCACCACAGCCCCCCGGACACTCACGCCACCTAACAGTTCATTGGAGCCTCATTCAAAGCCCTTTTGCTGAAAAGTGGTAAAAGGCAGTAGAAACAATGGGACTGGCTTTGAGAACTCCTGTTCTTCATTTAAACAAGAAGAGATAATAAGACCCCAATTTCAGAGCTGTTGAAAGGATTAAGTAACAAATGGAAGTGCCTGGCTTGTAGCAAGCATTCCATAAATGCTCGAACATTTCTATTTATGCAATAAACTAAGTGCACGCAGGCAAGTCCTATTTTTGTTAGACAGGAGTTTGGTTCCTCTATTGAGGGACAGTATTTCTGCATCAAATGACACATGTTTCCATAATCTGATTTCTTCACAGTTTATTTCAGACAAAAAAAAGAAGCCAAATTATTTTCACTGGTGCTTAATGCTCAAAGTCAGAGATCAAAATGAAAATTGTCCCTAAGCCCAACTATCATACTCTAAGGCAATGCAATCAACTCTACAGAATCAGTGATAAAACTTTCTTCTAACCTAAAATTCCATGAGTCTCTGAGTTGATGAATTATTTTTCTCGAAGAAGCAAACCATTCTCTTGAGCAAGGTGGAAAGAAGAGATTGGTCTCATAGTGGTTAAAGATGCATGCTTCAGGAGTATAGGTGGGAAGGAGTTGGCAGGGAGAACCATTTTCATTCCCCAAATTTATATAGATTAAATGCATGAAGTTGTATTCCTTAAACAAAATAAACTGAACAATTTAAAAAGATGCATGTTTTAGAGTCAAACAAACAAGAGGTGGAATTCTAGCTCTTAACTATGTGGACCTAGGAAAGTTTGTCAATTGCTTTCAGCCTCACTTTTCTTATTCATAAATTGAGTATATTAATTCTCATAATTCAGAAGATTTTAATCAACCAAATAAAATAATATGTATGTAAAGCATTTAACAAAGGGTCTGGCACATAGTAAATGCTACCATTTGCACTTATTACCTAGATGGATTAAAGCAATATGACAAAGGGATGAAATTTGCTAACACATAGACAAGCAATAACAGCATGATCTTGCCTCCCCACAGCAATTTCCTCATTATAACATAATCTGTCTTCCTGAGAAAGAAGGTGAAAACGAGAGACTTCTCGGGACTCAATTTCAACTGATCATTTATACATTTGATAATGTGTATAATAAACACCAAAGTCATGAGTACAGATTTGACCTGGGTTGGTCTAAACATCTCAGTATTGTGTAAGGATCACTGAGAAGTGCTCCATAATTATTTTTAAAAAATCGCTGAATGGGGTCATGATTTTTCTGCCTAACAGTAAATTAAAGTTGTCACTTAGCACTGAAAAGCCCAATGTCACAGCAATGAAGAAACTAATGAAACTATGGTTTTTCAAGCTCTTGGTGAACATGCAGCATGGTTCTAGGCGTGACATGGGCAGAAAAGAAGTATAACATGTAACTTTTGTGAATCATTTACGGTTTTACTAAGAAGACATGACTGAGCAAATGGATTCTATCAGAATCAGCAGCGTACAATGAAGAATGGACGCACCAAGGAGATGGGTGAGAGAACATTGAGCTAATATTGCAAAGAACTGGGTAGGCCAGTCAGTTACAAGAAATACCTTCTTAGAGGAGGAGTCCTTTAGAGAAGAGAAAAAGCCATTTTCCAACAGCCTCTGGTAATTAGCCAAGACCGAAGACAACATCACCAATGAGCACTGGGCCGAATTTCTTTAATGGCACTGATTTTACAGCTTTTTTTTTTTTTTTAAGTGTTTCCTTCTAGAATCTGGTAATTAAAACTTTCAGAAATTTCCGCACTGCCACTATTACAATCATGACCGACAATTTTTTTAAATCACAACCCTGGGATTCTCCTTTAAATCAGTGTGACTCTTCACAGCTCAGCAACACCAACCATTGAGTTCTTGTTTCCACTTGGTCCAACGTTTTCTTGGGAACCTACTGCTCAGCTCCTGAAGGCGGAGCAGATCCCCTCCCCTCCCGCTATCTCCAAATGCATCAGGCAACCTCCTCCCCAGAAACAAAAGGGCGTCAAGGATGCCTCATGCACTCTTCTCTATGGGCTTGAAATTACACACGGCAGTGCCAAAGGTAAGACATTTCTACAGGGTTTTTAGTATTATTATTATTATTATTACAGTTGCGAGTGTTTTGTTGTTTTTTTTTCCCCAGCTCCCTCACCCTCTTGTGATTCTACATTTGTGGCCTACAGCAATCACTTTAGACTTTTTAGACACGTCCGGATAGAACTAGATGACACAAGCGATCTCCTTATCTTCCTTACCCATCACCAATAAAAGTGACAGCCCGCCTAATTAGGCCTAATAAAGGCACTGCAGAAACAGTGGCACAGCAGCGATCTAAAGAGGGATGGCATTGACCCGAAGATACAGGTGCTGCCTTAAGGCATTGCTGCTATTACTTTATCTCCACTACATTACATCTCTGCTCATGCCATATTCAAATGCAAGTAGCATGTTTTTCTCCTCAATTCTCAGATCAAGAACAAAAAAAAAAAAAAACCATCTAATCAAAAAAGGCACTGACAATTTTTCAGCCCCACATTAAAAGCAAAGAGTCATTCAGAACAGGGCACTCCGCATTCTATTTTATAATATCACTTTAAGCTATTGCTTTGAATCTCACACATTTCTTTGTTAAGAAGGAAAATCAAAAATTCATCAGAAGAAGTTCTTTCTTCCCCCCTCTTGGTTTTTTTTTCTTCCAGGGCTAGCATGGGGTTTGGAGCTGGAACCAACATTTGTAGAAGTTAGGGGTCCTTAAGCAATTATTAGCGATGAGAGTTTGACACGCTTGAGAGTTGTCAACAACTGACTTTAAACAAAGTGGAAGGAAAGAGAAACAAACGGTGCTCTCAGCAAAATTAATAGGCAGGCCTGCAAATTAATGGTGTCGTGTATTTTTTAAACAAGGGGGGAAATCTGAACTTTGCATGAAACAGCATTTTAAGTACATCTTTGCAAAAATTATCAGATTGTCAAAGGCCATCAAAGCGAATTGAGTCTGCAACTATTCATAATATTTCCACATATGCTAAATACAAAATTTATCTCACTTTCTTCACTTGTTCTGTAGCAATTACTGAAAGCCATTAGAAAGGGGACGATGTCCTTGATCTGAAGCAGCAGGGCCTGCTCCACAGCACTGATAACAGGCGTTACCCCCATCTTGCCCACACACACACACACACACACACACATACAAAGACACAAAGACATGTTCTCCATGACTTTCCACTAGCCAAATGCAGTCTTATATGTTTTATCTTACACTCTTTACACTTATTCCTGCAAATAATCCATCCATTCACATAGTTTTAATTGCTACATATATGCAAATAAGTTTCTTCAGCTATCATTTCTATTTATCTATTTATTTACTATCTATTAGGAAGTCAGATGAGAGAAAGAGAGAGAGAGAGAGGGAGGGAAGGAGGGAGGGAGAGAATAGGGGAAGGGCGGGGAGGGAGGGAGAGGGAGAGAGAATCTTCCATTTGCTAGCCCACTCCCCAAATGGCTGCAACAACTGGGCTGGACAAGGCTAAAGTCAGGAGCCAGGAACTCTATCCAGGTCTCCCACATGGGTGACAAGAAGTCAAGTACTTGAGCTGCCTCCTAGGCACATCAACAGAGACCTGGACCAGAGGCACAGTAGCTGGGACTCAAACTGATGCTCCAATAGCAGACACAGGTATCCCACGTGGCAGTTTAACCACTGCACCACAATGCCTGCCCTTCCTCCACAATCATTACATCTAACCCTCTTCTTCTGTATCCAAAAGGAAGCTCATGCTCTTTCTCACCCTTGTCCCATCAGAACCTTCTTGAAACATTCTTCCTCCCCAGCATTTCCCCATGATGACAGAGGTTACGATTCTCCTGTTGAGAGCCGTCAACCTCTCCTAGCTTCCTCTTCCTCTGCTGTGCTTCCTAAGATGTGAATGATCTGGCTACTGCTCATAGCCATTATCCACAGAGGACTGCAGGTATGATGCGTGATGACACAAATGTTGCACACCTTAATTTAAAGACCATAACAACTCTATGGAACAGGCATTTTTTGGCCCACATGTTTTAACCAATAAGGGAAATTTGAGAAGCCAAGTAATTCGTGCAAGGCTTCATAGCCAGTATCAGAACTGGAATTCATGCCAACTGACTACTATAACAAATCTGTTTTAAAAAAATCAGTAGTGTGGGAGCCGGCACTATGGCGCAGTAGGTTAATCCTCTGCCTGCAGTGCCTGCATCCCACATGGGCACCAGTTCTAGTCCCAGCTGCTCCTCTTCCGATCCAGCTCTCCACTATGGCCTGGGAAAACAGTAAAAGATGGCCCAAGTCTTTGGGTCCTTGCACCCACGTGGGAGACCTGGAAGAAGCTCCTGGCTCCTGACTTCAGATCAGCACAATTCCAGCCATTGCAGCCATTTGAGGAGTGAACCAGCAGATGGAAGACTTTTCTCTCTGTCTCTGCCTCTCACTGTCTGTAACTCTACCTCTCAAATAAATAAATAAAGTTTTTTTTAAATCAGTAAATTGAAGGCTGTATAAATTAGTGGCCATATTGTCTCATTTCCTTATACGATCTTAACGATCATATGTTTAGGGGTAACCACTGTCCCTTGAATATCAGAATAGGCCTTTGTTGGAACTTCTCACCTCAGATGTCCACTCTAACCCATCATATCATGAAACCAATACCCATTTTCCCTTGCACAATGTATCTGGCTCTGCCCTCAACAGCTGGATAAAACTGGAAGAGTCACTAACCTCCATGAGTCACCCTTTCCTATCTTACAAAGTAGGATTTAGGATGCCCACTTTGCACGCTCCTAGTGGGGACCAGCAAGGATGAACACAAAGGGCCTGGCACTACCTCTGCCCTCTGACAGGCCCAATTCATAACAACTTCTACCTCACGGTTACTCCATTCTACCATCTCCTACCTTATTATCTCTTTAAAGCACAGCTTAAGAATCCTCCTGGAAAGTCAAGTATCAAAGTAGGAAAAGATTGAGCTTAGAAATTTATAGTCCTGAGCTTACCATTTATTACCTTGTGACACTTCTCTCTCCGGCCCTCAAGCTGATCAATAGTAAGACGGGGCTGGGGACACCCTTGGATGCGCAGTGTTGGCAAAAGGGCTAAATGAGACAGGAGAGAGCTCTGCCACACTACCTGATTCACAGTGTTGCATTCAGCGTGACACCAGGGAGCTGATGGAGCACTTAACTGACTCTGTACAGCAAGCCAGGCAAGTGCCAAGAGCGCCATAGTCTTCCTCTGTTCTGACCTCACAACAACCCTGTGAGGTCACTACAGGCCTCTTTTTTTTTTCAGATGAGAAAACTGAGGCTTGGAGAGGTCAGGTGACTTCCCCACACCACCCAGCTAGTAAGCAGCAGGGCTGTGATTTGAACCTTTGCAGCCTCTCTCTAGAATCTGGACTCAAAACCCTTTTCAGAGAGGGCATTTGGTGCAACAGTAAAGACTGTTTGGGATGCCTGCTTCCCATATCAGTGTGCCTGGGTTCGAGTCCTGCTTCTGCTTCTTGTTTCATCTTCCTGCTGATCTGCACCCTGGGGGGCAGCACTTCAGTCCCTGACATGCTTGTGTGAGACCTGCATGGAGTTCCTGGCTCCTGGCTTCGGTCTGGCTCAGCCCCAGCTGTTGCACCCATCTGAGGAGTGAACCAAGAGATAGAAAATCTCTTTCAAATAAAATGAAAATTAAAAAATGAAAATAAATCCTCTTAGATAATTGTAGTTCTCCTTTTCTCCCTTTATGAAGATTTTAGTATCACTTCCAACTCAATATCAACTGACCTGGAAAATGCTCACACACACAACAGTCACAGCAACGATCCCTTCAGCGCACACCTGCCACTGGTGGCTATACAAGTATCTATATTTCCATGAGTTGCAATTCTTTTTTTTTAAGATTTTATTTACTTATTTGAGAGAGAGAGAGAGTTACAGATAGAGAGGGAGAGATAGAGAGAAAGGTCTTCCATCTGCTGGTTCATTCCCCAAATGGCCACAAGATCCAGAGCTGAGCTAATCTGAAACCAAGAGCCAGGAGTTTCTTTTGGTCTTCCATGTGGATGCAGGGACCCAAGCACTTGGGCCATTGTCTACTGCTTTCCCAGGTCATTAGCAAAGAGCTGGATCAGAACTGGAGCAGCCAGTACACGAACGAGTGCCCATATGGGATGCCAGCACCATAGGAATATCCTTAGTCTACTACACCACAGCACCAGCCCCCATGAGTTGCATTTCTATACACCTGTCTCATGTGTCATTCACTCTGCACTAAAATACAATCTCCTCAACAGCAGGAATCACGTCTTGGAATTCCCTTGCTTCTCACAAGAATTCAGATCCAAACAGAAAACAGGCTGTCAATGGAGTACCTGTGGCACAGGACTGATGCCATCAGAGGAGGGATGGCTCTTCCATGCCAAGTGCCCTTCGTCACTTCAAGGACACACAGAACACCTAGCCATGAGTCCCAACATCTCTACACAAACCCCAAATCATCTTCCTGGGCTCCCCAAGGCCTACTCACCAGGGAGTACAACCTCAAGAAGAATCACTCATCAGAAAACTCCTGGGGTTTCATCTCTTGCACTAAAAGGGAGAAAATAAGCTTTCATGCCTTTTTAACATGCATTTTCACATCTAAAGCTCAGTGAGGTGTCTTCCCAGTGCTGTGCCCTTGTGCTCTCCACGTTCAAAGCAGCAGAACCCAGCCTCAGAACCATGGAGAGCTGGATTCAAGTCTTGGCTGGGTCACCTACTGGTTGTGGCCTTAAGCAAGTTACCTAGCATCCAGGGACGTTGTCTCACCCACAAAATAGGCACTACAATATGCATCTTGTGATACTGTTTTAAGGAATGAGATTAAATGAATTTTTTTTTGACAGGCAGAGTTGACAATGAGAGAGAGAGAGACAGAGAAAGGTCTTCCTTTTCCGTTGGTTCACCCCCCAATAGCCGCTGCGGCCGGCATGCTGTGGCCAGCGCACTGCGCTGATCCGAAGCCAGGAGCTAGATGCTTCTCCTGGTCTCCCATGCCGGTGCAGGGCCCAAGGACTTGGGCCATCCTCCACTGCACTCCCTGGCCATAGCGGAGAGCTGGATTGGAAGAGGAGCAACCGGGACAGAATCCAGTGCCGTGACCAGGACTAGAACCCGGGGTGCCAGGGCCACAGGCGGAGGATTAGCATATTGAGCTGCGGCGCTGGCCTAAAGGAAAGTTTTTAAAAAGCATTATCTTTAATGAAAGAAGCCAGGCACAGAAGAGAGGAGTCAGGGGGCTGGTGCTATGGCATAGCAGATAAAGCCTTCGCCTGCAGCGCTGGCAACCCATATGGGCACCTGGCTGCTCCACTTAGAATCTAGCTCTTTGCTGTGGTCTGGGAAAGCAGTGGAGGATGGCCCAAGTGCTTGGACTCCTGCAGCCACATGGGAGACCAGGAAGAAGCTCCAGGCTCCTGGTTTTGGATTGACTCAGCTCCAGTCATTGTAGCCATTGGGGAGTGAACCAGCAGATGGGAGACCTCTCTCTCTGTCTCTCCCTCTTTCTGTCTGTAATGCTGATTCTGAAATAAATAAGTTTGAGAGAGAGAGAGAGAGAGAGATCTGTAGGGTTCCATCTACATGAAGTTCAGTAATAGGCAAAAGACAGCTTGCCACAGGAAACCAGAACTGGAGTTACTCCTGGGCAGAATTCAGACTAGCTGGGAGAATACAAAGAAACATTTCTGGGGTGACAGAAGTTTTCTGTGTCTTAATTATGGTGTTGGCTACACAGCTGACAAAATTCACTGAATTGAACACTTAGGTGCTGTGTGTTTCAAGGTATATAAACTCTACTTCAAAGAAAAGAGAAATAAAATTAGGTAATTTGTATAAAACTCCTGCCTATTGTTATGCAAACAAGGGAGGGTAAATTTCAGCCATTCAGGAAGCATTCAGTACATACCCACTAAGCACCAGATTCTGTGCTTGGTAAGGGAAATAGTGTGGGAGTGAAACGTTATTATCACACAAGTGTTGGCTGTAACTCCTGTTGTCAGATAGCACGGCCAGAAGCAGGAGCAGGTGCTACAGAGACAGTGAACAGTCAAACATCCCAGGCTGAAAGTTGGCAGGGCTCAGGGGCAGGTGCTAGGGAGTCAAAGGCACGCTTGGGAACCAGTGCATTAGAAAGGCAGAAACAGGAGTGAAAGGATGCGTGTAGGAAACAGAGAAGTCTGGGAAAGCATTTGCTAAAGAAAGAACACAGGTGCCCTGAGAGCTGGCAGAGTGCACCACTGGGGAGCTCAGGGCGGGGCAATCCAGTGATGGTTTAAGGAAATAACCTGAGCAGGTAACAGGACCCCATCACAGAACAGGTGCTCATTCACCAAAACCATGAGACTAGGGGAAGCCTCAGGAAGAGATTAGTCCAGGCTAACGTAGTACTGGCTGGTGCTGAGCTGAACGAGGAGTCCTCCACCTAACAGTGCCCCCAGAGGCTGGGGCGGAAGACCACAAAGCACTCTAAGTTAGGGACAAGAATGAGCAGGCAGTCAGGACACCAAATGAACCCTGAGGAATGCACTTCCCAGTCTTCTGAGTAAACAGCTGGCTTGTGACAAGAGCCTCTGGTCAATAACATGTCTGCTTCCATGGAAATGTTAACATATCTTGGCACCTACACAGGGCTCCTAGCCCTCTCATTTTGTGTTCAAACCAAAGCAATCACTTGGGACTCAGTAGCACCTGAGTTTACAATTGCCTCTGCACTTACTGTCTGACTTAACTTGAGTCTCAGTTCTCCCCAGGAAACTGAAGATTGCAATGACACATCTGCCTTGTGAGAAGATTACATAGGACAATGCTTGTAAAATTCACAATGCTGCCTGACACATCACCCATGTTGGACTGTTATCAAAGGCTGATTCAGCATCCAAGATAGGGGAACCAGCACACGATGGGGATGTGCTCAGCTGCCCATAAAACAGAAAAGGCAACAACACTGGAGTTACCACTTCTACTGTTTCATTCATAACATCGATACATATGGCCCACAAAATTTCCATTGGTAACAGTGAAAGAAGGTTTCTCTTATGTTATAACAGCGGAAATCTCTACATTATACTATTTCCCAATTCATCTCATGCCCCAGCAAATTCTGCTGGGCCTAACCCTGAACAGAACTCCCTGTAGTACATCTTGCTGCAATCTCAATCTTCTCCATGAATCAATACATTTTGGCATCAAGATAATGGTAAGTCCACTCCCTGGTCATTTAGGACAGCTGAGTTCACCATCATATGAAGAAGACGATCTCTCAGTTCAAATTTTTTTCAGCCAGTGCTATTTCAATGTGACTTGGTTCTTCATCAACTCTGACTTCCATCTACTAGAAGATTCTGAAGAAGATGGGAAGCCAGGCTTGGGCGTACAGAACATCACAGCTTTATTTAATTTGGGTGCCATGGTGCCATTTCAGGTGACTCATTCCCAAAAGATAGCCCTGACCCCCAGATTAGATGTCACTGGCCTACCCATTGCTTCTTAATAGCAGTTAATGGAAATGGGTTTTTACCAAGAGATTCCAAAGTTTTCTTGCTTCTACATAAACCTCTTGATGTATCTGCTAACATTTCACAACTAGAATAAAATGTTAACACAGGTCTATTGCCCTCCCAAGGCTGTCCCAATTAGGAAATGATATGAAAAAGGAGAACTATCAGACTGCATGATAAAGGGGTCACCTTATACATTGTGCACATTATCTTCTCTTAACACACCCATGGCAGTTAAATGTTCTACACACAGGAAGCACTCATTAAAAGTGCTCAAAAGATTTGATGACTATTTACAGCCCTTGTCTCTACTGGTGAGGAACAGTGGTTTTTTTCCTTCATACTATTTGTTGAACTCTTTACTTAGTGTAGGGTTAATCTTATGAGTATAAAATAAACTCAAAATATATTTTTGTGAAAATTAAGAGCAGGAATAGGAAAGGAAGGAGGAAGAAGGTGTGGAGCATGGGTGGGAAGTATCACCATGTTCCTAAATCTGTATATATGAAATGCATGAAACTTGTATACATTAACAAAATTTTTTAAAAAAGAAAATAAAAATAAAATGAAGAGTATGATAATAAAAATTTTTAAAGTACTCAAGAGACAATGGAGGGGGTGCGGGAGGTATTGGAAATGGTATTCTGCTTTTCTTTCTGCCTCTCAAATTAAGTAATTAAGAATTTTGGAGGCGGCAAGATGGCGGAATAGGAAGGGAGCACACCGATAGTCTGGGGAGAGACAGTTTAATAAAAGTGGAGATACTGCAGGTTCAAGGAAGAGTAGGGGAAGATACAGCAGAGAAAACCCTTCCGGAACTGGAGATTCACAGTGGACCTGCGTGGAGAGCATGGGAGCCCGCAGTTTGGGACACCAGCAGCAGATTCAACACACCAGCGCTGGAACGCGAGGTGAGCAGAACATCAATAGCCCGAATTACCAGCAGGGAAGCGGAAAAGGGAGCCTAGAGCGAACAAGGCTTGAAACGCTGCGGGGAAAAGTTCACCAGGCTAACTAGAAGAGAGAGAGAGAGAGGGAAAAAAAAAAAAGTGACCCATACGGACACGAGCTTCTCTCTCTCCGCTCACCTCTCAAAGGTGAGCAAGACAAAGAGCAGGCGCCATTTTGGAATACGTCATAAGCAGGGCGACCTCGGGTCAGCACCGGCCCCAAGCCTAGCAGAAAAACCTGACTCTGGGTGGGAGGGGTGAAATAACAGGAGATTAGAACCTAATGAATGTGTGGTGCTAATGAACTGAGACTGTGAAAAAAGAGACGGTGGTGGAGAGAACTCACGGAAATCACGAATTCATGTGAGTACTCTCCAGAGACGCTACAGTTCAGTAGCCTTGGCAGCCCAGTGGGAGACTACAGGAGAATCTCAGCCCACACAAAGGGCTGCAAAGATTCCCTCTCTGGTCCTTGGGGAAGAGCTTCCGATCTCTGGCTCCTGTGGGTATATCATTCCATTCGCCTGCTAACCACCCCCAATTCCATTCAGCTGTGTGGAATTACTTCCCTTTTGAACCAAAAAAAAAAAAAAAAAAAAAACTAACAGAGAGAGATTTACCACGCCTAACCTGGGAGTGTCTCCTTTGACACACCCTCAACCCTGAGGAACCAAACAGAGCTCTCAGGCCACACCCATCTCAAGCCTCTAAGGCTCCATCAAAAGCAGACAGTCCACTTAATCTAGAGTCATAGTATAACAAGAAAAAAACACCACAGTGAATAAACCAATATGCCAAACAACAAACGCAAAAACCGAGGTAATAAGAACAAGGAAGACACTATGGCATCCCCAAATGAAAAAGACACCCCAATTCAAGATTACAAAGATGATGAGATAGAAGAGATGCAAGAAGCAGATCTCAAAAAATTGATAAGAACACTAAGAAGTACTCAAAAACAAATTCTTGAACTACAGAAATCCTTAATGGACAAGGTAGAAAATCTCTCTCGTGAAAATGAAATATTAAGGAGAAATCAAGCTGAAATGAAACAACTAGTAGAACATGAAACTGTGATAGTGACGAGAAATCATAATGAAGTGAAGAATTCAATAGATCAAATGAAAAACACATTAGAGAGCCTTACAAACAGAATGGGTGAGGCAGAAGAGAGAATATCGGACTTAGAAGACAGAGCACAGGAAAGTATACAGTCAAACCAAAGAAAAGAAGAGGAAATTAGAAATCTAAAAAATATTGTTGGGAATCTACAGGATACTATTAAAAAACCCAACATTCGAGTTCTAGGAGTTCCTGAAGGCATGGAGAGGGAGAAAGGATTAAATGCCTTTTTAGTGAGATAATAGCAGAAAATTTCCCAGTTTTGGAGAAGGACAGAGACATCCTAGTACAGGAAGCACATAGAACCCCTAGTAAACATGACCAAAAGAGGTCCTCACCACGACACGTTGTAATTAAACTCACCACAGTGAAACAGAAAGAAAAGATCCTAAAATGTGCAAGAGAGAAACGTCAAATTACACTCAGAGGATCTCCAATTAGACTCACAGCAGACTTCTCATCAGAAACCCTACAAGCTAGAAGGGAATGGCGAGACATAGCCCAGGTACTTAGAGAGAAAAACTGCCAGCCCAGAATATTATATCCTGCCAAGCTCTCATTTGTGAATGAAGGTGAAATAAAGACCTTTCATAACAAACAAAAATTGAAAGAATTTGTTGCCACTCGTCCAGCCCTGCAAAAGACACTTAAAGATGTGTTACACACAGAAACACAGAAACACGGCCATCAACATGAAAGAAGGTAAACGAAGGGAACCTCACAGCAAAAGATCACAGGGAATTCAAAGCATACATTTGGATAAAGAAATTATGGGACACGTACTCTATAGAATACTATACAGCAGTCAAAAACAATGAAATCCGGTCATTTGCAATAAGATGGAGGAATCTGGAAAACATCATTCTGAGTGAATTAAGCCAGTCCCAAAGGGACAAATATCATATGTTCTCCCGATCGGTGACAACTAATTGAGCACCAAAGGTGAAACCTATTGAAGTGAAATGGACACTATGAGAAACAGTAACTTGATCAGCTCTTGTGCTGACTGTTGTTGTACAATGTAATACTTTATCCATTTTAGTTTTTTTATTCTAGTAATATTGGTTGAACTCTGTAATTAACAAACAATTATTCTTAGGTGTTTAAATTTTAACTGAAAAGTGATCCCTGTGAAATATAAGAGTGGGAATAAGAGAGGGAGGAGATGTACAATTTGGGACATGCTCAATCGGAACTGCCCCAAATGATGGAGTTAGAATTGTGCCAGGGAATTCCAATACAATCCCATCAAGGTGGCATGTACCAAGGCCATCTCACTAGTCCAAGTGATCAATTTCAGTTCACAATTGATCACACTGATAGGTCTAAGAGTCAAAGGGATCACACAAACAAGACTAGTGTCTGCTAATACTAACTGATAGAATCAAAAAGGGAGAGAATGATCCAACATGGGAAGCGAGATACACAGCAGACTCATAGAATGGCAGACGTCCTAAATAGCACTCTGGCCTCAGAATCAGCCCTTAAGGCATTCAGATCTGGCTCAAGAGCCCATGAGAATATTCTAGGCATGGAAATCCAAGACACTCTGGAAAAAAAAGAAGACCTAAATGAAAGATCTCTGTGAGTGAGATCCCAGTGGAACGAATGGGGCCTTCAAAGAAGGAGGTACCTTTCTCTGAAGGGAGGAGAGAACCTCCACTTTGACTATGACCCTGTCAGAATAAGATCGAAGTCGGAGAACCCTAAAGGCTTCCATAGCCTTGGCAACTCATGACTAGAGCCTAGGGAGATTACTGAGGCCATAAACAAGAGTGTCAAATTGTTAAATCAACATCAGGAGTCACTGTGTACTTACGTCTCATGTGGGATCTGTCCTTAATGTGTTGTCCAATGTGAAGTAATGCTATAACTAGCACTGAAACAGTATTTTACACTTTGTGTTTCTGTGTGGGTGCAATCTGATGAAATCTTTACTTAGTATATACTGAATCAATCTTCTGTATATAGATAATTAAAAATGAAAAAAAAAAACCTTGGTGTTAAATTGGAAATTGCATAGAAAATTAATCAATTTTTTAAAAAAATATATCATGTAGGATCTCTGTCCTTAATGTGCTCTACATTTTGAATTAATACTATAACTAGTACTCCAACAGTATTTTTCACTTTGTGTTGCTATGTGAGGGCAAACTGTTGAAATCTTTACTTAATATATAGTAAACTGATCTTCTGTATATAAAGAGAATTGAAAATGAATCTTGATGTGAAGCAAGGGGAGAGGGAGTGGGAAAGGGGAGGGTTGCGGGTGGGGGGAAGTTATAGGGGGAGGAAGCCATTGTAATCTATAAGCTGTATTTTGGAAATTTATATTCTTTAAATAAAAGTGTTATAAAAAAAAGAATTTTGAAAAATATATAATGCTTAGGAATAAATATATATTTAAAATAAATAAATTTATAAAATTAAATAAATATTAAAATAAATATATTTATTTTAAATAAATATTAAAATAAATATATTTTAAAAATATTTTTAAATAAATATATATTTTTAAACTATCCTTTTTAAAAGCATGCCTGCGCCATGGCTCAATAGGCTAATCCTCCACCTGAGACACCGGCACACCGGGTCCTAGTCCCAGTTGGGGCGCCGGATTCTGTCCCGGTTGCTCCTCTTCCAGGCCAGCTCTCTGCTGTGGCCCAGTAATGCAGTGGAGGATGGCCCAAGTGCTTGGGCCCTGCACCCGCATGGGAGACTAGGAGAAGCACCTTCGGATCAGCACAGTGCGCTGGCCGCAGCGCGCCGGCCGTGGCAGCCATTGGAGGGTGAACCAACTGTAAAGGAAGACCTTTCTCTCTCTCTCTCTCACTGTCCACTCTGCCTGTCAAAAATTTTTTTAAAAAAGTCAGCTTTGTTTCTCATCTTTTCTTGCTACCCATTTCCTGTTATTAGCTTAATATCTTTTGAAAAAAAAAATTGAGAGGCAGAGCGATAGAAAGAGAGAGCTTTCAACTACTAGTTCACTCCCTAAATGTCCAAAACAGGCAGAGCACGGCCAAGTCAAAGCCAGGAGCTAGTAACTCAACCTGGGTCTCTAACATGGGTGGCAGGGACACGATTCGTTGAGCGAGCAACTCTCCTTCCCACGGTTTGCATTAGCAGGAAGTTGGAATCAGCAGCCAGAAGCAGGTATTGAACCTGGTACTCTGATGTGAGACACCGGCATCTTAATGGGCATCTTGATTTCTACCCCCTTTACTGCCCCCCACCCTGCATCTTCTCAATACTTCAGTGACTCAGAGATTAAATGATCCCTTCACAGGTGCAGTTCCAGCCTGCAGAGTAGAGTTTTTCAACACTCATGTATGTCATGAGGAGTCTGATACATTCATAGCTTTGTTTAATCTGATGATCGTAATCAGAAACAATTAGCAAGCTGTTTGAGTATTTTGGTTTATTTCAAAATGTGTGGACAAGGTTTGAGTTAGGAGAATCCCTGTGCACTAACTCTTGGGAAGAATCCTCCAGGCCATTCAGAAGCTTATCAGCAAGTAGGTAGCGTTCTCCTACTTCCTTGGCCACCAGAGCAGTGACCTGCCCCAAAATTATGCTTGAGTATCTGACCTGAAAGAGTACGTACAGCACTTAGGACAGCTTTTCTCCTTTCCAGCATTCGCTGCAATATACTGTAATTGGCAACTGGCATTTGCATTTCCCGCTCTTGGCTTTCTAGTACCTCTTCTGAGTACATCCATACAAGTAATTAATCAGCAAACCATAGGCAAAGAAATACGCTTGCTTAAAACACTTACCAACATTGCTGGCTTAGCACAGCTCGCACAGTATCAACTAGTAATAAACTGAGCAAAAGCTGTAACCCTTAATGAAATTAAATAAAGTGCATTTCCTTAAAGGCCTAGAAAGAGCTACAGGCTCTGGGAAGGAGCGTATAAGCACGCCCACACATGGAGAGATGCTACTTATCGTGATCCTTTCAGCAATTGTAAGAAATCAAAAGGGCCAACATGTGATATAATGGGTTAAGCCTCTGCCTGCAGTGCCAGCATCCCATGTGGGTGCCAGTTCGAGTCCTGGCTGCTCCACTTTTGATCCAGCTCCCTGCTAATGGCCTGAGAAAGCAGCAGATGATGGCCCAAGTGCTTGGGCCCCTACACCCATGTGGGAGACCCAGAAGATGCTCCTGGCTCCTGGCTTCATGGTTGCTACCATTTGATAGTAAGCCAGTGGATAGAAGATCTCTGTTTCTGTCTCTCAAATAAATTAATAATTTTGAAAAAGAAATTAAAGGGGCTGGCACTGTGGCATAGTGGGTAAAGCTGCCGTCTGCAGTGCCGGTATCCCATATGGGAACTGGTTTGAGTCCCAGCTGCTCCACTTCCAATCCAGTTCTCTGCTATGGCCTGGGAAAGCAGTGGAAGATGGCCCAAGTCCTTGGGCCCCTGCACCTGCATGGAAGACCCAGAAGAAGCTGCTGGCTCCTAGCTTTGGACCAGCTCAGCTCTGACCATTGCGGTCATTCAGAGAGTGGACCAGCGGAATGGAAGACCCCTTTCTCTCCCTCTCTGGCTCTACCTCTTTCCATAACTCTGCCTTTCAAATACATAAAATAATTATTTTTAAAAAAGAAATCAAAAACAACATCACCTGTGAAGACATATAAGTAATTCCATTATAAGGTGGAGTCTTTGTCATGTCCAAGGGTCATATGCTCAGATATTCCAAGTTCCAGGACTATTAGTGGGATTCAGAGCAAAACAGGAAATGGGCAGTGCCAGGGCTGAATTCGATGAGTGATTTTACCTTGCAAATATCTTATGTATCACAGAGAGAGGTTCTATCTCATCCTCCACATCCCCTCCTCCCAACACTGACATCACTTCTTGCCAGAGGAGAAAAAAAATTGCTTTTCAAATATTGACTTTCTCAGTCACTGCGAAGGCCAACCAGTTGGCCATGAACCACATTTGTTGCTGCCATCTTATACAGACCTTGAACTCTGCTGCTTGCCAGGAAGCATGTCCAGGGCTATAACAAAGCCACATGGACCATCCTGAGCTGAGATTCCAGTCACTGAAGAGGCAGGAATGTGGGGAATAACTCCCTCACTTTAGCTCAAGAGTCATCAGTCCACCTCCTAGTGACAGTGCCCATGACCCCCACAATCCTCTGAGTCCTTACCATTTACTGGGAGTCTTCGGACTCAACCTCGCCCTGTGGATCTATCAATTACAATAATCACTAACATTTATTTAACAGCTATTGCACACAAGGTGCTGTTATAAATTATTTTACATTTATTACCCTCACTACCAACACTAATAGCAGCAGCCAAGCCTTGATAGCATGTAGTATCTGTCAGGCATTCTTCCGAGGATCTTGCACACTCCACACCCCTGGGAGACAAGCAGCATGCATACCCTTGCTGTAACGGTGAGGAAACTGAAGCACATGGTGCCTAAGGAAGCACCTAGAACATGAACGGGCTGAACTTCAAACGCAGACTGCCTAGCAGCCAAGCCCACTCACTACACATCCTCCCTGTGGGAAGGCGGACTAGTAACACTTAAACCCGAAGTCAGAATCCTTTAGAGAGCACCAGAGAAGGAGTATCTGAGACCCGCCTATCCCTCCTGCAGGAAGTGACTGCTGGGTGGTCTTGAAGGGCCAGGAGGACTAAGGGAGGGAAAAGCTTTCCTAGCAGGGAGAATGGCACAGGCACAGATCCAGGGAGCAGGGGCTGGAGAGGAGGAATGAGAAGTTATGTGGAGAACACCCTATGCAGGGACTCCAGGCAGTCCTATAAAGTTACCACCAAGGATCCAGACGGGGAAGATTAAGAGATGACAGTGAACAAGTCCGGGAAGCAGTCCATGAGGACACCTGATTGTTCTTCTAAGGAGTGAGGTTGGGATGGGGGCCAGCATCTGGCACAGCAGTTAAGTCCCCAGTTAGGACATCTGACTCTGATAACAGAGCACCCAGGCTAGAGTCCTGGTTCTGCTCCTGACTCCAGCTTCCTGCTATTGCACACCCTGGGAAGCAGCAGGCGATGATGGTTCAAGTGGTTTGGTCCCTGCCCCCCACAGGGAAGACCTGAACTGGATTCTTGGCTTCAGCTTGACCCAGCCCTGGTTGATGCAGGCATTTGAAGGATGAACTGGTGGGTGAAGCTAGCTTGCTCATGTGCTTGCGCTCTCTGTCTCTCAAAACACTTGACTACACTCAGCCCATTCTCTAGGAATCTCATTAGTGTTATGCCTTGAAATCAAACATTAACAAACTCACCATTATTTTTTTTAAAGCTTTATTTATTTATTTGAAAGAGTTAACAGAAAGGGACACACAGAGAGAGAGAGATATAAAGAGAGAATCTATCTACCATCTACTGGTTCTCTCCCCAGATGGCTGCAATGGCCAGAGCTGAGCCAAGCAGAAGCTGGGAGCTTCATTCAAGTCTCCAACAGTGGCAGGGGCCCAAGCAGTTAGGCCATCTTCTGCTGTTTCCCTGGCACATTAGCAGGGAGCCGGATCCAAAGTGGAGCAGTCAGGACACGAACCAGCACCCATATGGGATGCTGGCAATGCAGCATACCCACTATGCCACCACAGCAGCTTCAAGCTCACCATTTCATATTTCATTGTACCAGAAATCATTCATTTTCTAACAAAAGATTTAGTTAACCAAAATACAAGAGCCTTCTGTAACTCTGCCTTTCAAATAAATGTCTTTAAAAATATATAAGAGCCTGGGTCTTTCAAAAAACAATTTCCCACCATCACCATCCTTTTACATGAAACGATCTTTACCATGGGAATTTAAAGAACAACTCTACCACATCTCACCTTGGGCTTTACTTCTTTAATGTATGTAACTTAGCAGTAACACATAGGCTGGCTGACTCTCGGCACATCTGTGTAGGTAAGTGAAACCACACGTGCCTTACAGTAGACACTCCAAAAGGTAAGGTTTAAAAAAAAATCAGTGGATAATTTAGAGATGGGCACGAACAGTTTGCATTTAATGTCTCAGAAACCTACATACCATCCTATTGCATTCAGAGGAAGGTTTATGCCATTGTACCTCTTTTCTTTAGCAAAGTCTCTTGTAAGGTATCCTGCTGTGAGAACTGTGGTATCTTTTGCACAACTGTGGTCTTCCTACTTTTTACTTGTTGAATATTAAAGATAGTGGTGAATTAAGACTCTGAATATAGAATGGATTGAAATTGAGTCTTTGTAAAAATTAAAAAAAAAAAAACAAAGGAAGCAAGGAAGAGGATTGATGGAGGGAGAAGAGGAGGGAGGGAATTATGGTTATCTTCTTAGAAGTTTACCTGTGAAATCTGTTCATCTTAATGAAAAAATTTTAAAAAGGAAACAGTGATATAAGTGATTCTGAAGATGGTGACTCATTGGCCAAAAGAGTTTGAGGATCACTGCTAAGGGACTTAATGGATGTCCCAAGAATCACTCCTAATGTGTTAGAATAATCAGGAGTTGAACTGTGAGGTCATTAGATACAATATATAACCCCCAAATATTCCACAGGTCACTAGGATCTCGTAGCAGGAGGAGAACACCTCAGAAATGAGGAGGTATTTAGGGTAGACATTCTGGCACAGACAGTTAAGCAAACACTTAAGATGCCAGCATCCCATATCAGGGGCCTGGGAGTGAATCCCACCCCAGCTTCCCATCCAGCTTCCTGCTAATGTGCATCCTCAGAGGCAGCAGATGGTGGCTCAAGTAGTCGGGTTCCTGTCACCCATGTGGGAGACCCAGATGGTGTTCTGGGCTCCTGGTTTTAGTCTGGCCCAGCCTGGCTGTTGTGGGATTTGGGGAGTCAGCCAGTGAGTGGAAGTTTTCTCTCTCTCTCTCTTTCTCTCTGTGCCATGCAATTGCGCAAAAATAAATAAACAAAAATTTTCTTAAAGAAACAAGAAGGTATTTATTAAAGCCAGTGCCAAAGCTGAGATCAAGATATAGGACTCTTAATTCCTACACCTGTACTTTTTCCCCTTTCATGTTGCCTGCTCATTTGTGTGAAAGTATTACTAAAACATAACTTGAAAATTTAATCATCTCCAAGCCACAGATGAGCAGCTCAAGCTGGGAAGGTACACCAAAAAGTCTGAGTGTTGAATCCTAATTTGCCAGTTGCTAGTCGGAGGACACTAAGCTGTTCTGCCCTCAGCTTTTCTGCCCATGAAAAGCAGCAAACACACCATCCTGCTTCTCTCTGTGCAAGAAGCTCAGCAGTTTCTTCCCCACGGTTGCTTCCCCTCTGCTTAGAAACCTGTCCATAGTATCCCTGTCTCAAGACTCAATGCCCTCTTGAACCTATTACCTGGTTTTTCCTCCTTACTTTTGTAGGCAAATTCCTCAGAGAAATCTATGCTCATAACTAACTGCCACCTGCTCTGGGTCACAAATGGCCCCACCGATTCTCAGTTTTGCAACCTGAGTCAAGGGCTCTAGGCTCACCAAGCCTTGATTTCCTCATGTGCCAATTGGAACACAAGTGGGTTCCATGTCCATATTGCTGTGAGATTTAAATGAGAAAACAGATAAAGTGCATGAGCATTCATTCAATAGATATGTATGTATTTTTATATATTTATATTTTTCACCATGCAACATTCTTGGCATTGAGCAGTACAGCACTGAACCAAAAGAACCATGGACTTTCATTCTCCACGAAGAGTGGCTGCTCCTTTTCTGAGTGATTTCTCCCATCTCCTCACTTTCCTTTGGATATTTATAAGAAAGTCTTAGGGCCGGCATTGAGGCATAGTGGATAAGGCTGCCACCTGCAGTGTCGGCATCCTATACAGGTGCCAGTTCAAGTCCTGGCTGCTCCTTTTCTGATCCAACTCTCTGCTACGGCCTGGGAAAGCAGCAGAAGATGGCCTAAGTGCTTGGGCCCCTGCACCCACGTGGGAGACCTGGAAGAAGCTCCTGGCTGCTGACTTCAGATCAGTGCAGCTCCGGCCATTGTGGCCATTTGGCAAACAGACCAGCAGATGGAAGATCTCTGTCGTTGCCTCTGCCTTTCTGTAGCTCTGCCCTTCAGATAACTAAATAAATCTTAAAAAAAAAAAAAAAAAACCTTTTTACTTGGAGATAAGCATAGTGTTCCTTAACCTTAGAACTTGAGCACAGTAACACAGGTGAAAACTACAACTGAACCTGTAAAAGCCACACATGCAGAAGGGGTGTTATCAGTGCTCCTTCGACATCAGGGAAGGTTTGGTAAGTCCATCCCAGTAGCACCTTTTCTGCCCCGGGATGTTGGACTCTATGATGGATTTGAATCTTCCTCAGCTGTCTCAGTAAGCAACCCAAGTGCTTTTAGGATCCTCCTCAGTGAATTATTTGTACTTCCTGCTCAGACCCCTGAATTTGGAAATCTGAAAGTGAAGTCTCTCGTGGTGCATTTTCCCCAACGTTCTTTGGATCTGCCTTCTCACACTTACCTCTTCCCATTCTGTGCTGTTTTCTGGTTGTTTTATTTTTAAAATATTTTTAGCTGATTTTGAGAGAGATGGGCTTGGGGGTAAGAAGGAGGGTGGAAAGAGCTTCCACCTGCTGGTTCACGCCCCAAATGCCTGTAACAGCTGTAGCTGGGCCAGGGCAAGGCCAGGAGTTCAGAACTCAATATAGCTCTCCCACAGGGACCCAGGTGTTTATCTCATCACCTGCTGCCTCCCGGGGTAGGCACCAGGAAGCTGGAACTGGGAAGACAGCCAAGACTCAAACCCACACACCCCAATATAGGGTATGAGCTTCCCCGAGTAGGATCCTAATGGCTGCACCAAACATCCATGCCTGTGCTATTTTTACAGGTTGTTACTTCACTCCCACAAAGCTGTAAGCTCCTGGACAGCAGCTCATATTGTGTCGGGATCACATTGTCCCAACATCCCTCTCAGAAACCCAACCTATGCCTGGCACAGAGTAGCTCCCCAGAAAGCTTCTTGGCAGTTGTTAAAATAACCACCAGCAGCAATAGAAGGTCTAGGGCTGGACCCTCCCAAGGGCAGTGAATCTCAGTGGCCAGCTCTTCTGCCCCACTCACTATGTGTGAAGCCCACCAGTGCGCTTTCTGAGTAAACAGAAAATGCTAACCTTAGCATATTCAAAAGAACGTTTTAGCATGCAGCAATTAGGTTATCTCTTGGTTATTTATTTCTTCTGCTTGTTATTAGCTCTGCGTGGAATATTATTCTAATTATGTCAGCCCAATCAGCAGTATTGCATGTCCAGGCTCATTTCCATTAGTTTGAGCTTTGTCTTTCACACTGTGATACTAATTCAATGAGACATCAAACATTTAAATCGACCCCGGATGCCGAGGTCAGGCAGTTCTGCCCTTCCACTCTATTAGCACTTGGTGTAATTGTGTTTGTCACTCCCCACATGACGGATAGTATCAGGGTGACTATCGGAGCACACATGAGCAATGCCCTAATATATTATTTTGTTCTGTAATATCAATATGTGTTTATTCAGTGCTAGTGTTAGCCAACTTGAAACCGTCACATGAACACAGTCATATGCACGGCTCTACTCACAGCACAGCATTTCTTCAGAGCATCGGTTAGACTTTCAATGGGATTTGGCCAAAAGGAAGGAGATAAAAATGGTTGCCAGGGAAAGGAACCATGAAAGTCTCAAAATTCATAGCCTGTAGGACCACTGGCGAGTACTTAAAAACCACAAAGATAAAATGTAGGATGCAATGTCTCCTGCCCTCTGCACACTTCCCAAAACTTGTGCTCACTGGTAAATGGCTTAAAAATCAAGGTGCAGCCTACAGTGTTGAAGCAATTAAAAACTTGGCCTGGAAAGCACTCGAATTGTTGATCTCTATGACTCTGGCTTTTAAGGAAACTGGCATGCAGTCAACATAAGGGGTTTTTACTTGTCTCAATTTGTTTGCTTGATTTTGTTTCTATGATACAGTAAATATTCAGCAGTGAAATGTATCCCTAAGATTCCAACAAACGCCATCAGGGCTACTGCCATGTGAGTTACCCTTATTATTTTACATCTTAATTTCTAAAACAGTGCTAAAGCTGCTGATTTGGCAAGAAGTTCAAACCAATACAGTGCACCTGCTAATCAGCCGGCACTGGGAGTCTAATGAAATTCTATTTCTGGGTCTCACAGCCTTTGTCAATCACCAGAGGGCAGGCTCAGTTATTCCCATAGTGCAAACCAACAGCTTCAGCCTGGAGGAGTTCATGTTCTAGCTCAAGACTCCACAGCTTGTCAATGACAAAGCTAAACCCAGTCTGCTTTTTTAGATACCCATGTGGTCACGATCTGCTGCAACCCCAAGCTGCCCACCCACGTCCTCAAACCACCAGCCAGTAGTTTAGGTCACCCATACTATGGTAGTCGCCCATTTGCAGGCTCTGCTTCAGTCCTGGTTCTGAGCACATTTCATTTGGCCTGGGCTTGGCACTCTGCCCAGATAGACTTATCTATCTTCTCCAAATCATAAACTTCTTAAACTAATGCTTGCATGTGCAAAGATATGCATTGAAAGAGAGGGGCAGGATCAATCATTCCTAACCTCTGCCGACAGGTTCAATGAATTAAACCAATGCATGTTAATTGAAAAAATCACTCTTTATAAATATAGATAAACCTAAAAAGACACAATTAAGTACTTTTTAATCACTCTTTTGAAACCCATTGATGTTTTAAATGACCCCTAGATATATTTTTATTCTATTGATTTTACCAGTTTAAATTGCAGATTTATCTTTTTATTTTCTCTGGAGGAATTAGCTGAGAATCTCCCATTTTCTGCCTAAGTCATTCATGTTCCATACCAGAATCACTGGTAATCCAGACAACAGAAGAACTCAGTGTTTCCACAGCTGAAGACACAAAGCTGCAATAGGTGGTTCCACTATGGTGGGAAATGGGACTTTTAATTTTGAGGTCATAAATGGACCAAGAAACTGAAAGCACATCTCAAATAATAATTTGATGCTATAACCGGAAACCATTATGCTTAGTGAAATACGCCAGTCTCAAAAAGATAAATATCATATGTTGTCTCTGGTACGTGGCAGTTAATATAGAATACCAAAAATTACAGAAATGAAATGGGGTATGATTGTTGTTTTTAGCCCTTGATTAAACTCCTGTGGAACTATACATAGTCCCTACTTTTACTTGTTGAATACTATGATTAGTGGCCAATTAAGCTGTGAATATAGAGTGGATTAAGATTATGTCTTTGCAAAAATTGATGAAGAGAAGAGGGGAGCAGAGGAGTGAGGGAAGTGTGTTGTCTTCTTGGAATCGTACCTATGGAAGGCATTAAATATGTTCTCTTTATATTAATAAAAAAAGAATTTGATGCTATTACCTAATCAAGGACTTTCACATTCAGAGAAGGGAGGGAGGTTTAGTATACTTTAATAATTGATTCACACACATTATATTTAACCACCATAATATCCATACATGGAAAGCAGCACATAAGACTTTTGTTTCCAAACATCCAACTTAGAATGGGCATTTGACATAGCAGGTAAAGATGTCACTTGGGTTGCTTGCATCCCACAGCAGTGTGCCTACTCTTGAGTTCAGGCCTCACTTTCAATTCTACCTTCCTGCTAATGCATGCCCTGGGACACAGAAGCTGATGACTCAAGTACTTGCATCCCTACATCATGTGGGAAACCAGGATTGAGTTCCAGGGTCCTAGCCTTAACCTGGCCCAGTCCCAGCTGTTGTGGGAATTTGGAAAGTGAACTAGCACACAGAAGATCTTGGTCTTTCTCTGTGCCTTTCAAATAATTTTTTTAAAGATTTGTTTGAAAGGCAGATTTACAGAGAGAGAGAGAGAGAGAGAGAGAGAGAGAGAGAGAGAGAGAGAGAAGAGAGAGATATCTTTCAGCCACTGGTTCACTCTCCAAATGGCTGCATAGGCCAAAGCAAGGGACTTGGAACAGCATTGGGGTCTACCATGTGGGTGGCAGGACCCCAGCACTTGAACCATCATCTTCTACTTTCCCAAGGGCATTAACAAAGAGTTGGATCAGAATCAGAGCAGCTGGGACTCAAACCAGTGCTTACATGGGATGCCAGTATTGCAGGGAGTAGTTTAACCCACTGTGCCATAACACTAGCCCTCCAAATTTTTAAAAATAAATAAAAATTTAAAAACAAAAATATTTAAGATGTGTGAGCAGAAATAAGAGAGCAACTCTAAGGCTGCAGACTAGCCCCCTGAGAATAGACACAAACCCTTAGAGTTCACAGCACTTTGGAAAGATGACAAGAGCAGTAAATAAACCATTGCATTAGATGAGGGGTCGGCAACCTTTTAATAGGGGTGTGCTAAGGAGCTGACCCTGCCCTTCTGGCAAGCTCTGCCCTGCACCGGAGAAGAGACCAAATCTCCATCAGCTGGTGGTCAGGTGGGAAGCCCTGCTAACCCTCACAGTGTTGGTGGCTGGCTTTGTGCAAGCGTGCTAAACCAGGCTCACCTTAACTAATATGGAGATCATTGATCAAAAGAGCAAGATTCCTTGGGTCTCTTCCAACATAACTCTGAGAACACAAAAGGTACTTGTAGAATAAAATGATGCCCAAAGAAGAGGGAAAAGGCTCACAGAGAAGATACCAGAAAAACTAGTGATTATGTCCTACTCTTTCATTCCCTTCTATAGGGAGAAAAATCAGACAAGAGAAATACTGAACAAATTTCCTGTTTTGGGAGTTGGGAGTTGGAATCATAGCAGACTACAAAATAAAGGGAAGAAAAAGAGAAACCATATTCAACATAATGTGCAGAAGTAGCCATCTATTTATGCACTCTTCCCATTTATAAAAGATGTGTTTCGGCCTCTGGCTGAATGTGCATAATAATTAGTGCTAATGAATATAAATGGTTCTCACAACTCAACCTGTTGACAAAGTCCCCCATGTCATTCAGGGAAGAATTGAGTTTGGAAATGAGATATATGCTGTGTTCTTGGGCTTGACGATGACCCAGAGGTGACAGAAGCTAAGGACGATTAAATCAATTAGCAATTAACAAGGCAAGAAAGAGCCCAACCCACAGAATTCTGCGCTTCTACTCACAGGCGCTGAGACAAAGGAAGACCCCCCCTCCCCTCCGTGTTGGTATTTGGCCACAGGGTAACATATTTAGTTCTGCACAGACCAGCAACTGAGAGATGTGGAGGGCAGAAATTCAGAGCAAAACTTTGAAATCATAAGAGAAAAAGAACACAGAAAGTCAAAGAAGATGAAAAGAATTACACTTCCTTAGCTTATGGGGTACACTGCCCTATGGGAAATGGAATACACGACTGGGCTATTCAGCATTCCTGTGCCGAGCAGAAGAAACATCACTAACCTTGAGGTTGCTTTTCATTCACTCTTGATGATCTGTAGCTTAACTGAGAAACAAGTGTCAAGCTGGTGATATGGGAGAACCAATCAAGAAGTTAGATGGGGAGAGATGAGCTAGAATTTCTGCCAGTCCTGCATTTGTAACTCTAGCCCCTTTGTTTTCAACCTAGTACATGATGCCCCTGTGCCCCATTGGACCAGGAAGGTGTCACCATGTTGGCCACCAGGTAAAGTCCATGTGGAGTCACCATGAAACCCTCATGCATGCTAAACTCCACCTCCTTTGTGTATTCAATTAGGGCACACCCCCATCTCCTAAAAGAGAATGGGAACGTGGGAGGGGCCCTTCTTAGATCCTTCCCTGGCCTCCTCCCATCTCTCTCTTCATAGACAGCTCCTGGCCCACTCATGGTGGGTGTCTCTCCATATGGGGTGGCCCACACACATGTGTGCATTTATATTCACTCCTTTCTTTTAAATAAATTCTTCTCTCACTTACACACTGTATTTGTACCTCTACTTTGATTAAGATACACAGGCCTGTGACACTGGGATGTGTTGAACTAGATAATCAAAGTTCTCCTCCAAAGCTCACTTTATTCACGGGATAGCCCAGGGCTCACCTTCTAATCTTATTCACTCTTAGCTCCTGGTCCATTCAGACAAGGCAGACAATCTGGCTCCCGAGCTTAGTGCATCTCTGAAGCCAGAAACTCATGCATGAATGAGAAGCCAATACCAACAGCACAGAGGCAGTGACATAAATCACATATGACCAAACAGCAGCAGGAAACCCACAGAAATCAGCATAAGAGTTCTTGAAAATCATATTGCGGTATGTGAAAATATATACAGTGTCCCCAATTCCTGGCACAGATTCCCAAATCGCTGGAATTTCCTGAGTGACCCCAGTGCGTTCCATGTCTTTTCAACAACACCTGCCAGTGAGGTGACTCAGGCTGGGGACACCAGAAAGATCAAAGAAGAGATTAGAGATGAGGACTTCATCTCCAACTGAAGGCTGGAGATGCAGTGACAAAGGCTCTGGAAAAAGGGACTCAGAGAGCCTGAGCACATGGAGGTGGGGGAGGTGGGGTGTCCGGAGAGGGCAGAGGCACTCAGGAACTCCTTGCCCATGCATTCTTCCACCTGGCTGTCCCTGAGTTGCGTCCATTATAACACACCAGTAATAGGAAACAGCATGTTTTCCTGAGTTCTCCGAGACACTCTAATGAATTACTGAACTGGAGGACAGGGTCCTGGGCAGTCTTGAATTTATAGCGAGCCACACAGAAGTGTGTCTGCCTGAACACCCCATCATTAGCTGGTATCTCAAGTGGGAGCTGGCTTGTGGGACTTAAGCCATAACCCTGCAGGCTCTGTGCAAACTCCTGGAGTTAATGTCAAAAATGAATTGAATTAATGGGCATCCAGTTGTCAGATAATCAGAGATGTATATCCAGAGGCCATTTAGTGTGAGGAAAAATGTCTTTATACAACTCAATAAGGATACCTGAGAATTCTACAGAATGGAGTGGATTATAGGTTAAAAAAAATCCATAATATCTGGTATACTCTGTTTAATAGGAATGGAAAAGGGCAGTATGTGTCAGGAATATTTCTATCCTTCATTATAGGGAACAAAGTTTCAGGGTTTAAAGACAAGTCTCTGTTATTTGGCAAATTCACTCATACAACATGTCATCTTTCTGTGGGCCCAGGATGCCTTGACTGGGGACCTGACATTCCTTGGGACTAGGACTCTGTCACTGAAGAGAGGCTGCCCCTGCCTTTGTGGATACTGCAGTCTAGAATATTCCACAGTAGGAGGGCCCTAAGACACTGGCAACATTTTCATCTCACAGAGGCTACAACATATCCCTGGTAAGTTCAGGGATTTTCCCAAGGGCCCAGAGATAACTCGAGGGACACAGAGAGGGGAAACCAAGGGCTCCTACAGCCAAGCCTCCCATACTTTCTAAGAAATCAAAATGCAGCAAAGAACTACAAACTTGGCACTTGCAAGCTCCCTGCCTGCCTGCCTAGCTCACATTTCCGAAGGAATGAGAGAAGCCCAGTCAGGTGGCAAGGAAGGACCCAGGGAATTTGCAGGGTGCACAACTGGAGGCTGGACTCCCTTGCTAGATCCTACAGCCAGAAGCTTCACGGCTCTCCCTGCCCTTCTTCTTCTTTAAACAGACACTTCAGACATGCCACATCCAGGAAGTCCTCCAGGCCAACCTCACTTGCTGCTGACTACCAACCCCCCACTGACGAGCCAGGGGATATTTCAAGGATAACTCTGGCCTCAGTTTTCCTGAAGGATGGGATGTGAAGATCTATTTCCCAGGATACTTGTGCAGAGTCAGTAAGTTAATGTGTGTAAAGGACCTACCACAGTATCTTACAAATAAGTGCTCAACTAAAGGAAGATAAATGCGGACATTTGGCTTAGCAGTTAAGATTCCCACAGCCTTATTCAGAGTGCCTAGGTTGGAGTGCTGACTCTGCTCTTGCTCATAGCTTCCTGTTAATGCACACTCTGGGAATCAGCAGATGCTAGCTCAAGTACTTGGATCCCTACCAGCCACATGGGAGACCTGCATTGAATTCATGGCTCCCAGCTTCAGCCTGGCCCAGTCCTGGCCACTGTGGGCATCTGGAGAGTGAAAGGGCAGAATGGAGCTTTATCTGTCCTCTCCTTTCCTCCCTCAACCCCGTCTTATATAAATAAATTAAATCAATTTAGGTGTGACTACATTGTAATAACAGCATCCCTCAAGGGCTTGAGAAAGGAAATCTCAGAGAGCCAAGGTGCTGGATGCATGTCTGAGCCACTTTAGCATATGTTCTACAATATCTACTTTTGTTAATTTGGTGCCATTTCAGCCCCATGAACTCCTGGAGATCAGGGCTCACGCATGCACATGTCCTTGTATGTAAGTTGGAGGGTTCCTCCCTTTTGCCTCTCTTGTCTTGCTTGGTGGGATACTTCAGAAGAGGGATTTATGTGATCTTTTGCAAGTGTGTGCTGTAGTGTAAATGTGTCCCCAAAAGTTTATGTGTTGGAAATTCAACCCCTAACTCGTATGTCAATGGCTTTTGGGAGCTCACTAGGACCAGCTGAGGTCATGAGGGCGAAGCCACTCTGATGCCTGTATGAGGAAAGGAACAGAGACTCCATCCAGCACACTTGCTGTGTCTCCCTGCGTGTGCCCTCTGCCACATCAATGCAGCATCAAAGCCCTCACATGATACTGAGCAGATGCTTCTGTCATGTTCCTGGGCTCCCCCGCACTCAGTATTGTGAGCTAAATCAATCTTTGTTCTTTATAAATTACCAGGTTTGGGGTATTCAGTTATCACAACACAAAAAAATGGACTAATAAACTGTGGCTGGGACCGATCAGCTCCCCTGCTGCTGACTATGCCTAAGAAGATAAATAGTAACAAACATTCCTAACAGGAATCAGAATCATTTACAAGGCAATTTCCCCTACAGAACTTCACTTGATCCTTGCAATTACTCCAGAAGGCAAGGGACTCTGAATGTCGTCCCTCATCCTACAAAAGAGAAAAACAGAGGGCCAGAGTGGTACACTGACCTGTCTTTTACCTCAAGTAGGGTTGACTCATTTTTTTGGAATCAATAATGTCCTTGTTTGGTTCATTCGTTTTTTAAAAATTTATTTATTTATTTATTTATTTATTTGAAAGGCAGAGTTTCAAACAAAGAGGTAGACAAGAGTGAGAAAGAGATCTTCTATCTGCTGGTTCAGTCCCCAGATGACTGCATCAGTCAAAACCAGGACCCTGGAATTCCATCTGGGTCTCCTAGGTGGCTATAGGGGTCGATGTACTTGGGCCTTCCCAGGCACATTAGCAAAGTGCTGGATCAGAAGTGGAGCATCTGGGATTCAAGCAGGCACTCACAGGGATACCAGCATCCCAGGCAGCAGCTTAACCTGCTGTGCCACAGCACTGGCCCCCAGTTCATCAACTTTCAGCGGAGAACATCTACCTTTGTCCTAGATGACCATCAATACATAATGCTGCTGCTGGGCATGGTCCACTCACAGGAGATTCACCAAACACAAGATTGCAGGATCCACAGCTCCTGATTCTCCTCCCAGAAACTTGCTTTTACCAGGTTGACAGAAAGCATCCATTCAAAAGGGGCCAGGAAACCACAGTCGTATCTGGCCCAGGTTGCTTTTTTTTTCTTTTCTTTTCTTTTCTTTTTTTTTTACAGGCAGAGTGGACAGTGAGAGAGACAGACAGAAAGGCCTTCCTTTGCCATTGGTTCACCCTCCAATGGCTGCCGCACTGCACTGATCCAAAGGCAGGAGCCAGGTGCTTCTCCTGGTCTTCCATGGGGTGCAGGGCCCAAGCACCTGGGCCATCCTCCACTGCACTCCCTGGCCACAGCAGAGAGCTGGCCTGGAAGAGGGGCAACCGGGACAGAATCCGGTGCCCCAACTGGGACTATAACCCAGTGTGCCGGTGCCACTAGGTGGAGGATTAGCCTATTGAGCCGTGGTGCCGGCCCCAGGTTGCTTTTTACTGTCTACAAGATAAGCATTTTAAAGGGCTGTGACAAGCCAACCAAAAAAATGACAGTGCAACAGAGTCACCTGGGGCCCACAAATTTTCTGGGGCCCTGGGTCAGATTTTGCCCTTTGGTTTAGAAGCCTGGAGATCAATTTATGACCCTTCTGCAGCCATGGTATAGGACTTTGTGCAATGTCCTTTGGGAATCTCACTCTGAGCTCCAATTTCCTATCAAAAAAAATGCTTGACGTGAATCTTTTGATGCTTAAGAACGTGCAGCCACCACTTATGACCCTGAAACACAAACCATTAAGCTTTTCAGAACCTTTATTAAGCAAGTAATATGAGTTTCAGACACCCTTACTCTTTTACCCAAGTACATCCTGGAGACTTTCCTCCTTACAGCATTCTTTTTTTTTAAGATTTATTTATTTATTTGAAAGAGTCACACAAAAGAGAAGGAGAGGCAGAGAGAGAGAAATGGCTTCCATCTGATGATTCACTCACCAATTAGCCACAACAGCAAGAGCTATGCCAATCTAAAGCAAGGAGCTTTCTCCAAGTCTCCCTCATGGTTCCAGGGTCCCAAGGTCTTGGGCCATCCTCCACTGCTTTCCCAGGCCATAGCAGAGAGCCGAATTGGAAGTGGAGCAGCCAGGACTCGAACTGGTGTCCATTGGGATGCTGGCACTGCAGATGGCGGCTTTGCCCGCTACGTCACAGTGCCAGCCCCAACATCCATTCTTAAAATTGCTTCAAAATGTCCTACCTATTGTTTTCCTTTGCTAATTTTTAAACTTAGTTTGTTTAATCTTGTACCATACTAAACATCTCATGTAATAAAAATTACTTTTAACATTATTGAATCTTTGGAATAAAGATCTGTGGACTATCCACTAAGTCACTTTCTTCACATTGTCTAGTTGAGTTGCTCACACCCAACTTACTCTGAGTCGCTCACACCCAACTCACTCCAATCCCCACCCAGGGCTTTCCCCCATTAAGCTAGTAAGTCAT
The DNA here is from genome assembly GCA_949820135.1 of Sylvilagus floridanus. Classification (NCBI taxonomy): domain Eukaryota; kingdom Metazoa; phylum Chordata; class Mammalia; order Lagomorpha; family Leporidae; genus Sylvilagus; species Sylvilagus floridanus. Next base: position 68,160,491 of record OX463239.1, read on the forward strand.
AAATCATGTTTCTAAATGCAAAGAGCTGAGGGTCAAACCCTACTACTAAGCGACCCATGCCAGCTGTAGTCTGTCTCCTAGAAGGCCTGTGCTGAAGCAGCCACTTAGGCTTTGTCCTCCTCCCAAATCCCTGTAAGAGGCACATGCACTAATTAAGCATTTTGGATCCAGCTACTCACAATTCCAAAGGAAGAGAAGTGGGACAAAGACCTGTGCCCAGTTATGCAGAAGGAATTACTAGGATGAGGGGACTAAATCAAGTTTGAGTCCTGTCTTCACCACCAACCAGTTCTAGGATCTTTCTGAACCTGCTTCCTTATCCATAGAGGAGAACCTGCACCTGACTTAGCATCCTCCTGGGGTTGTCATAGGCTGCACAGCCGAAACCAGTTGGTATAGCACCTAGTGCCTTTGGAAGTCCTCTAGGACTCTAAGGGCTTCTTCCCACAGCAGCCCAGCTGTGGCCAGCCTGCAATGTGTGGCATCTGAGTCATCATCCCTTCACCACCTCTGCTAACAGCTCAGCTCCTCCAAGAAACTGAGCAAGTGGGTATTTCCAGGGAGTGTGAAGGAGTTTGCTTTTTTCCTTCACGCAGTCCCCTGAGCTCAGCAACCCTCCAGGGGCTAGAAAAGGCCCTTATTTACAGAGTATACGGGAGACAACACATGCACCCCCAAAGTCTTCAATGATAAATGACATCCTACAATTGCATGGCCGATCTTTGACCTAAAAAAATAAAAGGCAAAAGAACTCTTGCCCATGTCACCAATTAGATGAGACCAAAGAATCTGAAATGCACCCAGTACTGATCCCAGCCTGGTTTCAGGAAATGGCCAGGATAAACTTACTACATTTTCCACTTCAAATGTTCATGATTACATCCTACATATATTATGTACCCTGACACAAAATAAACATATTATTTGTGTGTTTTATTTTCCCTCCCCAAGCTCAGCAATTAAAGCCCTGTGTGTTGCATCTATTCACTTGAGAATGTGCCTTTTATTTGACAGATCAAAAGATTAAGTGTATATTTTTCATCTTTTTTTTTTTCAAACCAGCCACTGCCTCCGTGACTTCCTTCCTTCCTTCCTTAAAAATGCTGCACTGTTGAGTGGTTCACCCTGGGACTAAGGAACACCTTACCCCTCGGATTTGGTCACAGCACAAGCTGTTCTAGGAGAGATATGGGTTGAACCCAACATGCCCAGCACTGTTTGCCTCAGAGGAGGCCATGTGGCATGATTTCAGGACTTCTGATAAGACTAGAGGGAAAACTAGCTATGAACAAGGGCTGCTCCGAGGCCTGTGCAGGCCCCATACACTTGTACAATTCTAGGAAGTTCTACCTTACCCACATTCTATCAAGTACCCTGCATCCCACATTAAAAGAGAGACACATACAAATGAGCTGAAGGAAGATGCAGTTGACTGGAAAACATGCTTCATTTCGTAAAAGCTTAATTAAATATTTATTACTATCAGTTTATCAGTTTTAGATTTTTCATTCAGTAATTTCCCTCCAGAGACCCAACATTCTACTGGACTCTAGCAAATTCCAAAGCTCTAGGCTCTGTGTTTATGGATCCTGTAGTGAAATGACTCTGTTATCAAGGATCACCCCTAGAGTGCCCAGGTGGTATTCTCACCTGGAGTGGTTCTTGTCTGCCTACACAGCACAGCTCCATCAGCACTATGCTATCACCAGGGATTAGCTAACCAAGAAAGCCAGCAGATTTCATTCTACAGGTAGAACCTGGGAGTTCAAGTTGGACTTGAAAACAAAGGTAGAAAATTCACTGAAGGCAGTAGATTAGTGAACTAAGCTATTTATGAAGGAAGGAGGTTTATTTTGTCTTACAGAGTTGGTGGTTCATAGTGAAATAGCAGGCAGGCCCCACTAGGTGAGGCTAGGGGATGGCAATGGCTGAGGATGGTCAGAGGAAGAATAACACGGTGAACCAGCAACGAGAGAGACAGTGGCCAGGCCCAAGCCAGCTTTAATACCAACCTCCTCATGAGATTACCTTCTGAGAGCCACGCCCCCAGTGACCCAAAGACTTCCAATTAGGCTCATCTCCAAGACACCAAAAATGGATTAAGTTTCTACCTTCTCCGAACCACTGACCTAGCCTTGGAGATTAAACATCTGCCAGCATCCCAGTCAAAGCACACGACAGTGAGTGGAAATGGACTGCTTCTCTCCTAGGGTGAGGTGATGGGTCCAGGGAATGTACCAAATCACAGAAGGGCCAGAAATTTAACAGGGAGGTCCTTGATAAGAGTCCCATACAACACAGGAAGACTGGCTGGCTATGTTCACACACCGGGAATCCAAAAAAGGCCTAAGAAAGAGGGGAAAAATGAGGCAGACTTGAAAATAACATGAACACTGACTGTGCTTATGCACAAGCCCAGAGATGCCAGGCTTTAAAATAAAACAAAGTTGGGGGCTGGTGCTGTGGTGTAGCAGGTAAAGCCACCGCCTGCAGTGCCTGCATCCCATACAAGCACAGGTTCGAGTCCCGGCTGCTTCACTTCTGATCCCGCTTCCTGCTAATGCACCTGGGAAAGCCCTAACTCTGCCTCTCAAATAAACAAAATAAATAGAAAAGAAAAGAAAGAAAAACATGAGAACATAGTTAGCATTGATGTCACATGGCAGAATGAGAAAATATTCCACAGGTTGTGACCAGAAACATTACTTAAAAAAAATAAAGAGTTTTCTGCACTACCATGTAAAGAACTCAGAAGTCATCTCTCCTGCCTCTCGGCAACAGGAAAGCTGAAGACACTGAAAACCAACAATTCTCAGATCGCTCAGAGACCTGAACAAACAGGAGGAGAAGATTCTAAATGCTAGGTATTTTGTGTTATAATGAAAAGTTCACTAATCCACTGCCTTCAGTAGATTTTCTACCTTCATTTTCAAATCTAGTCACCCCCTGAATTCCCAGATCCCAGTCAGTAATTCACTAGCTTTCTTGGTTAGCTAATCCCTGGTGATAGCACAGTGCTGATGGAGCTGTGCTGTGTAGGCAGACAAGGACCACCCCAGGTGAGAATACCGCCTGGGCACTCCAGGGGTGATCCTTGATAACAGAGTCATTTCACTACTGGATCCATAAACACAGAGCCTAGAGCTTTGCAATTTGCCAGAGTCCAGTAGAATGTTGGGTCTCCAGAGAGAAATTACTGAATGAAAAATCTAAAACTGATAAACTGATAGTAATAAATATTTAATTAAGCTTTTACGAAATGCAACATATTTCCCAGTCAATTGCACCTTACTTCGGCTCATTTGTCTGTATTTGTATCTCTTTTAACGTGGGATGCACTTGAAATAATGTGGGTGAGGTAGACCTTCCAAAATACCTGCACACAGCAGCCTTACAAAACACTCCACAGATTTAAGTCCAGGAAAGTTATTCAGAAAAAGGAAAAAGAAAAAGAAATGAAAAAGAGCTTTCTGTTCCATCATGTAAAGAAGTGAGAAGCCATCACTCCCTCCTCCCAACAGAATAGCTGAACACACTGAAAGCCAACAGCTCTTCTTAGGTCACTCAGAGATCTGAGCAAACAGGGAGCGAACTAGAGAGAAAGAGGATACAGAAAATCACTGCTGCTGTTGGACACTGTAACTGGTAGGAACTCTTCAATGTAACTGACTAATTGCTGGAGACCAAAGGAGGACAAGCTGGAGAGGCAGAAACTCCTGGGGGCTCAGTGTTAGGGAAGCTCCTACACCTTGTTGAGTTTTACCTCCAGGAGCCCCATCTGCTTCTCATGGGAAAGGAAGAAAAATCTCTTGCTCTGAGCAGGGTGAGGGGAAAGGTAATCACAAGGAAATACACTCAAGGGGGAAGGAACCCTTGTGAAACATGCACAGAGCATTCTGTTCTCTGTGACCAAGGCCGGTCCTCAAGAGAAATGACTTTGCCTTATGTCCAGTAGGAGAATGGGATTTAGACAACTTGAGTCCCCTCTTTCCTTTCTGTCTCACATCAGGTGAGAAAAACCAGTATAAAAATCTTTAGTGACAGGACTGTGACACATTTTTAAAAGCTCTAAATTCTAATCATAAGATTATAGATTGTGTCTGTTTCCAACCATCACATCAACAAGGCTCCAGTGTAACAACTGTAGATGACAACTAAGAGAACTCTAAGACACAGGCTCCATTTAAGAATGAGTTTGTAACAGGGCAGACAAAAACAAGAACACTAGAGGAAACTGAAACCCTCATCAGCCACAGCTATGACAAACACTAAACTAAGCCTAACTCCTAGCTAAGTAAGCATAAAACATCCTCCTAATAGCCAATTTACCTCCATTCCTATTAGCTGATACATCATGTCTTCTTTCTTTTAAAAAAAAAAAAAGATTTTATTTATTTATTTGAAAGTCAGAGTTACACAGAGAGAGAGAGAGGTCTTCCATCTGCTGGTTTGATCCCTAATTGGCTGCAATGGCTGGAGCTGCACTGACCCAGGAGCTTCCTCCGGGTCTCCCATGGGGGTGTAGGGGCCCAAGGACTTGGGCTGTCTTCTAGTGCTTTCCCAGGCCATAGCAGAGAGCTGGATTGGAAGAGAAACAGCTGGGACTCGAACCAGTGCCCAAATGGGATGCCAGCACTGCAGGTGGTGGCCTAACCATCTATGCCACAGCATTGGCCCCTCATGTCTGCTTTCAACAAAAAGTTACAAGGTATATTAAAATACTGAAAAAATACATACATAGACACACACATAGTCTGAACAGACAAAGCAGGCATCAAAGTACAGCACAGATATTTAAATTATCAGATGGGAATTTTAAATAACTATGACTAATAAATTAAAGGCTTTAATAGAAAAAGTAGACAGTATGCAAGATCAGACAGGCTGTATAAGCACAGAGATCAAAAATCTAAAAATCAAAAGGAAATACTAAAACCAAAAATACTATCACAGAAATGAAGAATGTCTTAGACAGCTCATCATTATTCTATGCCTGGCTGATAGAGTCACTGAGCTTTAAGATTCATCCATAGAAACCATAAAGAAAAGAGAAAAAAAGAATATGAGTAAGAAGAACAGAATAATAACCAAGAACTGTGGAAAACTGCAAAAGAAACAACAAATGTATGATTGGAGGAGGAAGGGGATGATCTGGCATTGTGGCACAATGGATTAGGCCACCACCTGTAATGCCAGTATCCCATATAAGTGCGAAATCAAGTCCTTGCTGCTCCACTCCTGATCCAGCTCCCTGGTAATGTGCCTGGGAAGAACGGCAGAAGATGGCCCAAGTGCATAGACCTCTGCTACCCATGTGAGAGACCCAGATAGAGTTCCAGTTCCTGGCTTCAACCTGGCCAATGCATACAGCAACAGATAGAAGATTCTCTCTCTCTCTCTCTCTCTCTCTGTCTCTCTCTCTCTCTCTGTGTGTGTGTGTGTCTACTTCTTTCTCTCTGTAATTCTTCCTTTCAAATAAATAAATCTTTTAAAATATATGATGGGAATTTAAAGAAGGAAGAAAAAAAAGAACAAAAAAAATTTGAAATAATTACTGATAATTTTCCAAAATTAATGACAGATACTGGAGACCAAACAAGGCCTAGTACAGATTTAGGAAGCTCAGAAGATGCCAAGCATATTAAATACCAAAGCCCTCTTACACATCGACATATCATATTCAAACTGCATAGAACCAAAGATAAGCAGAGAATCTTTAAGAAAACCAAAGGGGAAAAATTATCTTATGTACTGAGAAACAAGGGTAAGAATTTCATTGGACCTCTTTTCAAAAATGATTAAACAAGAAAAGAGAGGAGTGAAATATTTAAAATGCTGAAGAAAAAATCACCAACCTAGAGTATCATACCCAGTGAAATCATCCTTCAAGGATGAGAGAGGACAAGGAAAAATATATATATATACATTAGGAAAGGAAAATTGACCTGTTTGTTCAAATAATGATAGCAAAAATACATTTGGTAAGTATTGCTTATGGATAAAGGAAATGAATAACAGTAATGGAAAAATGAATGGGAGGGAAGACTTGGAAATACTCTGTTATACAGTACCTACACCATCTACAAAATGCTATTATATTATTTAAAAGTGAACTTAGAGTATTATAAATGTATACTAAAAATTCTAAGGCAATCACTAAAAAAGGTTAAGAAGAAATATAATTGATATGCTGAGAGAAAATTTAATCATTCCAACTGCTCAATTAAAACTAGACAAGCAGAACAATTACTAAAAATATATAATAAATTCATATCATAAATCATTTTAAATCTGAATGGTCTAAATAAACCAATTAGACAGACAGACATGCACAGTGTTAATAAAAGTAAGCAAGACCCAACTCTATGTTATTTATAAGGAACCTAACTTAAATATACAAGCAGAAACATGCTAGAAGTAAAGAATTGGAGAAAAATAAAGAAATGCTGGAGCTGGTGCCATGGCCTAGCAGGTAAAGCCACCACCTGTGGCCTAGCAGGTAAAGCCACCACAGCATCCCATCTAGGTGCTGGTTCAAGTCCCGGCTGCTCCACTTCCAATCCCTCTCTGTGCTATGGCCTGGGAAGGTAGTGGAGGACAGCCTAAGTCCTTGGGCCCTGCACTTTCATAGAGACCCAGAAGAGGCTCCTGGCTCCTGGCTTCAGATCAGGACAGCTTCTGCCATTGCAGCCATCTGGGGAGTGAACCAGCGAATGGAAAAACTCTCTCCCTCTCTCTCTCTCTCTCTCTGCCTCTCTGTAACTCTGCCTTTCAAGCAAATAAATAAATATTAAAAAAGAAATCATAACATCAATCAAAAAAGGTCATACCAGATATATTAATTTTAGATAAAGCAGGCTTCAGCACAAGAAAATTATCAAGAAAAGCATTACATAATAGCAAAGAGGTCAATTCTCCATAAAGATTTTGTGGTGCTAAACATGTATGTGCTTGACTATACAGTGCCTAAATAGGTGAGGCAAAAACTAACAATACTGCAGGGAAAATAAACATATCTACTATTACAGTTGGGGTTTTTATCGTACCTGTCTCAATAGTTGACATACCTAGCAGAATAGAATTAGTAAAGATGGAATTAAACTGAATAGTACCTTCGATACAAATTTGCATTCACAGAATACTTCATCTGAGAACATCTGCATATGTATTCTCAAGTTAACATGGAAGATGTACCAACAGGACCATATTTTGGGTTATTAAACAGACTGAAAGAAATTTAAAAGAAGAGAAATCATATAAAGTATGCTCTCAGATCACAATGGAATTAAAATCAGTAACTGAAAGGCAGATAGAAAATGACAAGATATTTGAAGATTAGAAAGCATATTTCTAAATAGCATTATTCAAAGAAGTCTCAAGGTAGATTTTAAAATATTTTGAGCTAAATGAAAAGGAAGATACAACTTAAAAAATTTGTGGAATGCAGCAAAAATAGTGTTTAGAGGTAAATTAATAGCATCACATGAAAATGAGTATATTAAAAAAGAAGAAAGATCAACAATCTGAGATTCTTCCTTAAGAAACTAGAATAAGGAAAGTGACAGCAGCCCAAAACAAGAACAAATAATAAAAGTCAGGGTTTTCATGAAATTGAAAATAGAAAATCAAAGAAAAAAACAGTAAAATCAAAAGCAGTTTATTTGAAAAACAAAACAAAAGTGATAAATCTCTAAGAAGGCTAATCATGAAAAAAAGAGAGAAGACACAAATTACATACATCAAAAATGAAAGAGAGGGGCCAGTGCTGTGGCCTAGCGGGTAAAGCCTTCTCCTGTAATGCTAGTCTCATGGGGGCACCAGTTCGTGTCCTGGCTGTTCCACTTCCTATACAGCTCTCTGCTCTGGACTGGAAAAGCAGTAGAATATGGCTCAAGTCCTTGGGCCCCTGCACCCACATGGGAGACCCAGAAGGAGCTCCTGCCTCCTGGCTTCAGATTGGCTCAACTACAGCCATCTGGGGAGTGAACCAGCAGAAAGAAGATTCTCTCTCTCTCTCTCTCTCTCTCTCTCTCTGCCTCTCTGTAATTCTGCCTTTTAAATAAATAAATAAATATTTAAAGAAAATAATGAAAGAGAGGCACCATGAGAGGCTGATCCTATGGACACTAAAAGGATAATAAAAAAATATTATGAGCAACTCTATGCTGCCAAATTTGATAACGTAGATGAAATGGACAATTCCTTTAAAGACACAATCTGCCAAAACTCACCCCACAAGAAATCAGCAACATAAATAGGCTTATTAAGGAAACTGAGTCAAGAGTAATAATTTTGCCAAACAGAAACCATTAGGCTGAGATGAGTTCATTGGTGAATTCCACCAAGGATTTAAGTAAGAAATCTCTACAATATCTTCCAGAAGTTAGAAGTAGAAAGAACACATCCTAACTCATCCTATAAGGACAATATTTCCTAATATCAATACTATAAAAAGACAGTTGACAAAGAACACCTACCAAAACCTAAGCTAACATCATATTGAAAGTGAGAAACTGGAAACTTTCCTCTTAAGACCTAAGATAAAGCAGGGATGTCTCTTCTCACCATTCCTAGTCAACATCATACTGGAAGTGTTAGCTAAGACATATGATAAGAAAAGGAAATAGTAGGTATCTAGTTTATAAGGAAGAAATAAAATTTTTTTGTTAGGTGCCTGATTATTTATGTAGAAAATCACAAAGGATCAATATAACTTCCCAGAAATAGTAAGTGATTATTGTAAGGTCACAGGATATAAAATCAATGTACAGAGGTCAATAGCTTTCCTATATACCACCAATAAACAATTGAAATTTGAAATTAAAAATACAATTCCACTTATACAACATCAGAAAAAGAAATGGTTCTTCTTAAATCTAACAAATGAGAACTACAAAAAAGAAAACTATCAAAGAAGATGTAAATAAATGGATAGACAGCCCATGTTCATAGGTGAGATGACTTAGTAGTGTTGTTATATCAGCTCTCTCTTAATCTGACCTATGGATGTGTTAAGATCCTAATAAAAATCCCAGCAGGTAATTTTGTGTATATTGACAAAGTCATTCACGGCTTCTATGGAAAGGCAAATGATACAGAACAATCAATGAAATATTAAAGTAGAACAAAGTCAGAGAATTCACACTACTCCACATCAAGAGTTTCTATAAAGCTATCATAATCAAGACAGCATGGTATCAGTAAAAGAATAGACAAATTGATCAATGGAAGGAAATGGAGAACTCCCCAGTACAATCAATTGATCTTTGACAAAAGAGCAATGGCAATTCAATGGATGAAGGATAATCTTTTCAAGAATCAGTTTTGTAACTGTGTAGACAGTCCTTATATGTTTCACAAAAATTAATGCAAAATGGATCTTGGAGAAAAATGCAAAACGTGTAACTATGCAACTTTTAGAAGATGGCATAAGAGAAAATCTAGACAATGATGGACTTGGTGGGGTTTTCAGATACAGCACCAAATACACAATCCATAAAAGAAGAAATAGACTTCATTAGAATTAAAATATTCTGCTGTGCAAAAGCTTTTTAAAACAAAAAAGAAACTGGGATAAATGTTTGCATATCACATATCTGATAAAGGATTTATAACTAAAATACACCAAAAAAAATAAATAATAAGAAAACAAATACTCTGGGGCCGGCGCCGTGGCTCATTTCGTTACTCCTCCGCCTGCAGTGCCGGCATCCCATATGGGCGCTGGGTTCTAGTCCCAGTTGCTCCTCTTCCAGTCCAGCTGTCTGCTGTGGCCCGGGAGAGCAATGGAGGATGGCCCAAGTGCTTGGGCCCCTGCACCCTCATGGGAGACCAGGAAGAAGCACCTGGCTCCTGGCTTCGGATCGGTGCAGCACCGGCCATGGCGGCCATTTGGGGAGTAAACCAACAAAAAGAAGACCTTTCTCTGTTTGTCTCTCTCACTGTCTATAACTCTACCTGTCAAATTAAAAAAAAAAAAAAGAAAAGAAAACAAATACTCTCTTAAAAATTACAAGTAAGATCTAAACAGACACCTCACCAAAGATGATACTCAGATGGCAAACAAGTTTATGAAAAGATGTTCGACATCATTTTGCATTAGGGATTACAAGTTAAAACAAAACAATGAGATGCCACTACACACCACTGAGAATGGCTAAATTTTTAAAATGACAATATGAAATGTTGGCAACAACAGAGAGCAACAGAAATGCTCATTTGTTCTTGGTGGGAATGCAAAATGGTACAATCACTGTGGAAAACAGTACGGCAATTTCCTACAAAACTAAACATAGCCTTACTAGCAGTGGTATTCCTAGGTATTTGCACAAATGAGCTGAAAAGTTATATCCACACAAAAACCTGCATGTGAAATTCTATTTATAATTGGTAATAATTGGTAACAATCAAGATATCCTTCAATGGTTATAATAAATCATGGTATGGCCATACAGTGGAATTTACTCAGAGATAAAAAGGAATGACTTATGAAGCCACAAAAAGACATGGAGGAAATTTAAATGTGTATTTCTAAGTGGAAGAAGCCAGTCTGATTCCAGTATTTTTGAAAAGGCAACACTGTAGAGACAGTAAAATGATCAGTGGTTGTCAGGCATTCAGGTGAGGGAAGGATGGAATGAGCAGTTACAGCACAGGGGAGTTTTAGGGTGGTGACCCCTTTCCATACAAAACTGCAGTGGTGGACGCAAACATATGTCAAAACCTAGAGAACTACACAACATAAAATTGAAACTTAACATAATCTTTAGACTACAGTGAATAACAATATACGAGTGTGAATTCATTAATTAAATATACCCCAGTTGTGAAAAATGCTAGGGAATACTGACATAGGTAAGACTGGAGGAAAAGTAACACAGAACTCTATGTACTTCCTGATCAATTATTCTGTAAATATAAAATTCTACTAAAATACAAAATATAAAATTATACTAAAAATTCTAATAAAATACAAAATATAAAATTCTTTTTTTTTTTGACAGGCAGAGTGGACAGTGAAAGAGACAGACAGGAAGGTCTTCCTTTGCAGTTGGTTCACCCTCCAATGGCTGCTGCGGCGAGCATGCTGTGGCCGGCGCACCACGCTGATCCAAAGCCAGGAGCCAGGTGCTTCTCCTGGTCTCCCATGGGGTGCAGGGCCCAAGCACTTGGGCCATCCTCCACTGTACTACCGGGTCACAGCAGAGAGCTGGCCTGGAAGAGGGGCAACCGGGACAGAATCCGGCGCCCCAACCGGGACTAGAACCCGGTGTGCCAGCGCCGCTAGGCAGAGGATTACCCTATTGAGCCACGGTGCCAGCCCAAAACATAAAATTCTAATAAAGTCTATTAATCATATTTAAGAAAACCACAGGGAGAGAGAGAGAGAAAGCACACCAAACACACACTCTAGAATAGCCACTATCAAATCTAAACTAAGATAAAAACAGACATCACCAGCTGTTGGTGAGGATGTAGAGAAACTGAATCCTCATTCATCACAAATGGAAATGTAAAATGGTATAGACATTTTGAAAATCAGTTGGAAAATTTCTGAAGTCATTTAATCTAGACTTATCCTGCAACCTAGCCATTCCACTCCTAGGAATATACCCAAGAAAAATTAAAACATATGTCCTCACAAAGACTTGCCTATGATTGTCCACAAGCTGTGACAATTCACAGCATCCCAAAACCAGAGAGAACCAAGTGTCCTTCACTTGGTACATGGTCAACAAAATGTGGTGTCCATCCAATGTAATGATACTTAGTCATGAAAAGAAATGAATCACTCCTACATGCTATAATATAGATGAACCTGAAAAACATCACTTTTAAAGCCGGCGCCGTGGCTCAACAGGCTAATCCTCCGCCTTGCGGCGCTGGCACACTGGGTTCTAGTCCCGGTAGGGGCGCCGGATTCTGTCCCGGTTGCCCCTCTTCCAGGCCAGCTCTCTGCTGTGGCCCGGGAGTGCAGTGGAGGATGGCTCAAGTGCTTGGGCCCTGCACCCCATGGGAGACCAGGAAAAAGCACCTAGCACCTGGCTCCTGCCATCGGATGAGCGCGGTACGCCGGCCGCAGCGCGCCATCCGCGGCAGCCATTGGAGGGTGAACCAACGGCAAAGGAAGACCTTTCTCTCTATCTCTCTCTCTCTCACTGTCCACTCTGCCTGTCAAAAAAAAAAATCACTTTTAGATAAAAGTGCTAGAAAAGAAAAATCATAAAGCCAGGAAGCAGATCAGTAATCTCCAGGGTGGGAGAGCTGGAGGAAGGAGAGCTCAAAGGGAGGACTGCCACAGACATGAGGGAACATCACAGGGCGATGGAAATGTTCTGTATGTGGGCTGTGACGATTGCGGCACAATTCCCCAAGTCGCTAAATCACTGAACACACACTTGCAATAGGCCAGTTTTATGTTACACATGTTATACCTCAGTAGGGATGTTAAGAAAGATCTGAAAGTGTTTCAGGTGAAAGAGAATACAACTATTCCATAGTCAACATGAGGAACGACCTACCTTGATAATCAAAGTTCTTCCACAGGACTAACACTGATTGCTAGAGAGGGTAGTTGGTTGGCCAATCTAAAAGACATTCCTGGTCTTTTCTCTGTCAACAGTACCCAGGTTTTGCCCTGTGACCAGCTGGATAGTCACTTATTTGCAGCTGAATGAATTCTCTGTACGTTTCTACCCTCCAATGGAAGTAGTTCAAAAGACCTTGATAACACGCTTTCAAGGAAGATACAAAATGTTGCTATTAGAGAGGATGATAGAATTATTTCTTTTAAAAAAAAGTCTTAAAAGGGACCAGCGCTGTGGCATAGTGAGTAGTACAGTGCTGGCATCCCATAAGGGTGCAAGTTCAAGTCCCAGCAGCTCCACTTCTGATCCAGCTAACTGCTAATGCACCTGAGAAAGCAGCAGAGGATGGCCCAACTACCTGGGCCCCTGACTCCTGGCTTAAGACCAGCCCAGCTCTAACTATCTGGGGAGTGAACCAGCAGATAGAAGGTTCCCTCTCTCTCTTTCTCTCACTCTGTCTCTTTCTAATTCTGCCTTTCAAACAAAATAAAATAAATCTTTCTTTAAAAAAAAATCTTTAAAGCACACTGTTTGAAAAACACCAGCGCTGTATGCATGTTCTTTTTTGTTTGTTTTTATCTGAATGGCAGAGAGAGAGAGAGAGATCTTCCATCCTCTGATTCACTCCCCAAATGGCCACAACAGCCAAGGCCAGGCCAGGCCAAAGCCAGGAGCCAGGAGCTCCACCCAGATCTCCCATGTAGGTGGCAAGGAAAGAAGTCCCTGAGCCATCATCTGCTGCCTCCCATTAACAGGAAATGGAACCACCACAGGCCTTCTGCTACGGAATGCTGGCAACTCAAGGGGCAGCTGATTGTGTTGCACCACAGTGTAGCACCATCCCTTGCATGGGCAGTCTTTGAAGAAGATAAAAAAGCAACTGTCATTGTGTATTTATTTACTCATTTTTCTTTTGAATGTGTGTCTGTATAAAACTTTTATATGCTGGGGATCCTTGACATTGAAGTAACTTACTAGAAATCACAAGGCACACAAAAGTATAAGATTTGGTCTCTGCCTTTAAGAAGCTGGAAAGACGATCAGAGGCAGATGAACACACTGGAAGCAATTAGCTAGTGTCAGACACTGCATAATTAAGTGGTAAAGTGTAGGGTATAGATACAACTAAATTCTGCAGATGCCAAACCACAGACAACATAAGGCTTACCAGGATTATAGTGTGCTTCCTGATGGTCAAACTACACAGCTGACTGAACTATCCATACCCAAACCATGGTTATTTCAAACCCAGTATTAAGTGGTCCTCGGAAGTCTTCTGACACCAATGTGCTGCTCGATTATATTCATCAAGTGCTTTCATACGAACAAGAGAAATTGGTGCTTTAGTAGAAGTCATTTAAAAACAGACTCCCAGAGATCATTTTGGCATGTGCAAATTCCACAGTGAATTGTTCCTTGAATTTGCCTCCTCTCTGGTGTCTATACGTGAGGTGTGCAGGTGAAAGTTTTGAGAAATAAATGCAATTTAAGCACAGCTATAATGACAGTTATCACAATTGGATTTTATCTTTACATTCTTCCATCTGCAGTCTTGTCTTCTGTTATCCTGGGATTTTCCAGAAAGGCATAATGACAAAGACCTATGTGATTTCAAGATGGTGTGAAAAAGGCTCCAAGTTAAGGAATTTTAAAAGACCCTGTTGGCAGGATTAAATCCCTTTAACGTTTGCACTGGTGAGGTTAACAAATGATTTACCGTAAAGATGCTGTCATTTGAAGCTAACCGTAATTATCAGTAATTGTAGCACAAGTTGCTGTTCCAGGCCTCTTCCTCCCCCCTCTACCCATTAATGAACTGGATTTCAAGAGGTTTGAAGCAACAGTGGTACAGGGACTCCACAATCATTGCAAAGTTGACTGTCTCTTTAGGGACTGAATCCACTAGCTTGCTCCTTTAACACCGCACTCACACAGCAGAGGGCACCCAGCTCCCCAACAAGTAGTAAATGACCTGCTGACAATCATCAGCTTTGACTTCACCATCTCAGGGTTTCAAATCAACCTCCACTTATCAACAAAGCTTTCATTCCATTCCCTAAAAATGAAATGAAAACAGCTCAAGAAAAAGGCTTCTTGGACACTATTTGCCATGAAAATTAATAAAAATTCATTTCCATTGCCGTATTCCTTAATTAGTATAACACTTCTGACCTCATTATTCCCCATACCCAAATCTCACGTTTTATCAAACAAATCAACTTCTAATGCCTGTTGCAAACGAACACTTCCCAACTGCCTTGAGGTGCTAAAGAACTAAAGCTAATCACTGTCAGTAGATGTTTAAAAATTTTAGTATAGAATATGATTACTGGCACATTTTAAATCCTGTTTTTTCCCTGATTCCCTTGTACAAGTTGTTCCATCTTCTTTTCCAACGTAATTTTAAAAGCATTACGTACCTGATACAGCACTGATCTGTCTTTACTTTTTACTGTGTTTCATCAAAAGCTATTTATTGTTATTCTTACTTGTAAACTGGTTTCATAATGAAGTCATACATTTCTCCCACAATGAATTTCATGCTTCAAAACAGGAATGTCAGAATTTAAATGCTACTCACCATGGCATTTATGTATTTCTCACCAGTACCACTGAAAATCACCCTCAGATAATATTGTCAACATATCACTCATGCAGAGAAATGGTACCACTGAGCTAATGAGTGCTGTTAATAGCCCAAGACTGAAAACACCCAAGAAAAGAAGAGGACCATTTGTTTTAGGAAGTGACCCACTTAACAACACTGAGAGTCTTTATAACACAACCACCAATTCAACCTACATTGACTTGGAATTGGAGGGAAAATTTAGGTGCTGTTTTATCTACTGCTGATGCTGTTTTCCTCCACAAGTTCCCAAGTACTACGCAGGAAGAAAAAATACCTAAACGTGTAACTACGTCAACAGCTAAGTTGGGTATGACTGGCTTACTCAGTCCTTTTAGAAAAGTTTCAGTCTGTCAGATAGCCTGTCTGTCTCATGGTTTCTCTCCCTAAGAGAACATCTGGCTATACAGAGAGGGCGGCACCAAATATGCTCTAGAGAATCACGGACAAAGGGGTGCACGGACAAAGGGGTACACAAAGGGGTGTACATGCTGGCTGACGATATCCTTCATCTGTCCCACTGCTGGTGGTCCTGACAGTACCACTGCCGGAATTTGCCCCTAGTGAATCCTCTTGATCCTCTGTTGGCTTGGCAATATTCTCTGTGATGCTCATTAGGTTTTGTTTGTTTGCTTTGCTTTGATTTATTTACTTATTTGAGAGGTAGTTACAAAGAGAGGGAGAGACAGAAAGAAATGTCTTCCATCCACTGGTTCACTCCCCAAATGGCTGCAACAGCCAGAGCTAGGCCAATCCGAAGCCTGGAGCCAGGAGCTTCTTCCAGGTCTGCCACGTGGGTGCAGGAGCCCAAGGACTTGGGCCATCTTCCACTGCTTTCCCAGGCCACAGCAGAGAGCTGGATCAGAAGAAGAGAAGCCAGGACATGAACCAGCACCCGTATGGGATGCCAGCACGGCAGGTGGAGGCTTAACCCACTGTCATTAGTTTTTGTTGTTGTTTGCTTGTGGCCTCATCCCATCACCAGAGTTACTACGGGTGCAAGGTGATTGCAGTTTGGCTGGCTGCTTCGTAGGCCCAAATACAAAAGTTCTTTGTCCTCTGAAAGCCTGGCAAGCCTGATCCAGAGAGACAGCAATTTTCACCCTTTTTCCTGACTGATTCCCTTTTAAAGGTAAATAAGTGAATTTGTTTATTTATTTTTAAATGTGTATTTATTTTCATCTCCCTGATGGGCAGAGAGAGAGAAAGACAAAGATCTTCTATCTGCTGGTTCATTCCCCAAATGCCTGCCACAGCCAGAGCTAACCCAGGCATGCTGAACTCCATCAAGGTCACCCACATGGGAGCCCAGACCCAAGCACTTGAACAACAATCTGCTGTCTCTAATCTACTAATGTGCATTAGCAGGAAGCTGGATTAGAAGCAGAGGAGATAGGACTTGAACCCTACACTTTGATATGAAATATGGATGACTTAAGTGGCAGCTTAACCTACCACACTACAACACCCTCCCCAGGTAAGCTTCAGCCACGGCAGCCATTTGGAGAGTGAACCAACGGAAAGAAAACCTTTCTCTCTGTCTCTTCCTCTCATTGTCTGTAACTCTACCTCTGAAATAAATAAAATCTAAAAAAAAAAAATCTTATAAAAAAAAAAGAACAAACTGCTTCTGGCTCTTCATGTTCTAGGTACTTCAACAGCCCTTCCTCTTGGTCCACATTTTAACTTCAGTAATTCCCTCCTGTCTGTCATTTCAGCTTGTTCTTACTTGGCCTTGGTATACACTCCAAGATACAATTTCCTGTATTCACCCTGAGCACTGCCCTCCACCAGATAATCTTAGGTAAGGAGACGCAAAAATGCACATGAGGGTAAACTGATGTAAAACAGGTCTCACTAATGTGTAATCAGCAAAGTCTTCACTACAGAATATTAGTAAGAAATTCTACTTTTATCATTTCTCTTGTAAAATATATAGTAACTCACAGGAAGCTAATTATATCACCAAAAAGCCTTAGGAGACAATGTAAGAAACAGAAAAGAATTATTTTATTACCAGTGTATTATCCTTTTATATGTGAAAAGCTATCTAATATACTTGACAATATTTAAATACTATTTCATTCATTTATATAGGGAGCCCAACATTTATTTGCTGTTCTTATATTCTTTTCTTTTTTTAAAAAAAAAGAGTTATTTACTTTATTTGAAAGTCACAGTTACATTTAGTGACAGAGAGATCTTCCACCCACTGGTTCACTCCCAATGGACCCAATGGCCTGCACTGAACAAGGCCAAGACAGGAGCTTCATCCAGGCCTCCCACGTGGGTTGCAGGAGCACAAACACTTGGGCCGTCTTCCACGGATTTCCCAGGCCATACCAGAGAGCTGGATTGGAAGTGGAGCACCCAGGACTTGAAACGGTGCCCATATGGGATGCTGGCACTGCAGGTGGCAGCTTTACCCACTGTGCCACAGCACCGGCCCCTAGAATCTCTTACGGTGCCAAATTCCGAAAGCAGTGGCCATCCTTTCCCTAGAACACCCATATCCTGGTCAGGCTCTAAAGCATTGCTGCTGAACCATCTCAAAACATCTTAGCCACTGTCTAATCCACAATAAGCAGCAGCCAGCACAACTACTGTACCCAGCAGCTTTGGGGACGCATTCCACCCAAAGCTGAGCAATCTCGTGAAAACCGAGACGTGTGCACTTACAGCTTAGCCTTTAGGACTGGATCCACCTTAGGACCAGACCTAGAATTACATCCTTCTCAGACAGTCCCATTAATTAACGCAACACTCAACAGAAAAGCAAACCAAACTCATCATAAGGTGTAGGAAAGTTTCAGTTAAACAAAGTTCTTTGGAAATACATTGACCTTAAATGGCCAAGATTACAGAATCGTTAAATAAATTAGAGAACATTCACACAACGGAACACACAGATATCATTAAAAATCATGTTCTAGAATGTAATTAACATCAGAAATGCTATTAAGAAGAATTATAGGGATAAATAGTCATAAAAATTTGGACTGATTTTTGGTTTCTGAAATACATACACAGACCAGAAAAAGACATCGGGGAGTGTTATGCAATGATGATTTTTAATTTTTTTTCTTATCTGATTTTTTTTAATTTTTTACAACAAATATTTATTATTTTGATGTGAAAATGTTATAATGATAGGAAATTGATTAGACTGCCTAAATATATATTTTATAAACAGTCAGTAAGATACTTTGGGGTAGTGTAAATATTTTAGTCCATACCCTGCCTCCTGTCAACACAAATCCAAGAATCCAACTATATTTAGTGAAATCAGCCAGCCAACCCAGCAGAACACCCTTAGCATAGCTAAGCTAACAAAAAAAAAAAAATAATAAGATTTGATATAAATTTGAGATAAGGGAGCAAAACTGTATATTTGCTACTTAAGAATCTCAGTGCAGGAGTTCAGCACATGGTTAAGATGCCACTCGGGATGCCACATCCCACATCAGAGTGCCTGGGTTCAAGTACCCGTTCAGCTTCCAACTGCAATTTCCTGCTAACGCACACCCTGGGAGGTAGTGGTTCAAGTACTCACAGCCCTTGCCAACCATGTGTGAGATCAGATGGAGTTCTGGACTCCTGGCTTCAGCCTGGCCAGGTCCCAGTTGTTACAGGAATTTAAGGAATGAACCAGTGGATAAAAGATCTCTGTCTCTGTCTGTCTTTCAAACAAAATAAAAAGTAAATTTTAAATTTTTAAAAAAGGAATCTTAAAGGGTCTATAGTTTATAAAGCCAGCTATCAGTAAGCATCACTATAAAATCACAAATTTAGGACAATGGCATTTAAAATCCACTGGTCCAGTCATCATCATTTGGAATAGTACTAAATGACTACATTGCAAGTTGACATTTACTGTTTGCATGTACACAGGTACAGCAAAGAAATTCTTGGAAAAACAGAATTAAAAGATAAATTTTTCTTGGTTTAAAAAATTTTTGAAAGCCATGAAAGTTTTCGCTAATATGAAGTTCCCGTAAACTTTTGAAGGCCCCTCATATTTGTCCCAAAAGTAATATAAAAATTCCAAAGAGCTTAGCTCCTTCTTGCTTTTTTCCATTGAATAAATAAGCAAATGGTTAATCTTTTCAAATATTTTCAGTTTATTATTTCTAATATTTTCCATTAATATCTTTATCAATTATTTCTTTTAACTCGTTTTTCCTTTTAAAATTGGATGCTTGGGGCCTGCACTGTAGCACAGCTGGTAAAGCCACTGCCTGTAGTGCTAGCATCCCATATGGGCAGCGGTTCGAGTCCCAGCTACTCCACTTATGATCCAGCTCTCTGTTATGGTATGGGAAAGTAGATGGTTCTAATGCCTGCGCCCCTGCACCCACGTCGGAGACCCAGAAGAAGCTCCTGGCTCCTGGCTTCAGATCAGCTCAGCTCTGGTCATTGCAGCCATTTGGAAAATGAAGCATCAGATGGAAGATCAATCTCTCTCTCTCTTTCTCTCTCTCTCTCTGCCTCGGCCTCTCTGTAACTCTGGCTTTCAAATAAATAAATAAATTTTTAAAACAAAATAAAATTGGATGGGTATAACTTCTATTTCCATTCTTAAGTGTATACACACACATACACATACAAATTATCCTGAGAATTACTTTTTCTATCCCATAGGTTCTGATATTTAGGGTTTAGATTGTTATTTTGTATATATTACAGAATTATCTTTCTCTTTAACCCAGTTGTCGCCTAAGAAAGAATTTATCTAATTATAAGGGAAGATAGATTATTTATATTTTTTTCTGTCCTTCTAATCCTATATTTGCTTTACTTTCAATTAACTGTTACACACACTCAGGCTCACCTCTCTCAGCTTTCTTTCCTCAAGGAGTTCCAGATAGTGCTGCTGCCTTCCAGTGTTACAGGATGTTGTGGAACACTTTAATCCCAGGTGATTTTTTCCTGTAGGATTTTTCAGACTTCTCAATGATCCTGGGGACAATGTTATGCACAGCAGGTTAAGCTGTTGTTTGCAGTGCCAGCATCCATATGAGTGCTGGTTCAAGTCCCGGCTGCTCCACTTCTGATCAACTCCCTGGTAATGGGCCCAGGAAAGCAGCCCAAGTGCCTAGGTTTCTGCCACTAAGTAAGAGACCCAGATGGAGTTCCTGGCTCCTGGCTCCTGGCTTCAGCCTACCCATACCCTGGCCATTGTGGCCATTTGGGCAGTGAACCAGCGCATGGAAGATCCTAGTCTCACTCTCTTTGTAATTGCCTTTCAAGTAAATAAAGGAATCATAAATAAATCAACAAAATAAAGATCAATAAACTAATACACTTGACTAGGTTTGGAGCCGGCACTGTGGGGTAGAGGTTAAAGCCATGGCCTACAGTGCTGGCATCTCATATGGGCAATGGTTGGAGACCAGTCTGCTCCACTTCCAATCCAGTTCTCTGCTATGGCCTGGGAAAGCAGTAGAAGATGGGGCAAGCCCTTGGGCCCCTGTACCCCCATGGCAGACTCGGAAGAAGCTCTTGGCTCCTGGCTTCAGATTGGCACAGCTCTGGCAATTGCAGCTAACTGAGGCGTGAACCAGCAGATGGAGGACCTCTCTCACTCTCTGCCTTTTCTTCTTTCTCTGTGCAACTCTGACTTTCAAATAAATAAATAAATCTTTAAAAATAATGTGACTAGGCTCTGTGTTGGCATTGATCATGCTGGGTCAATTTTCCCTGACATATAGTATGACATTTCAATTTATAGCTCTGAGTCTTATTGTTCTTGAATTATGCTGTAAGATATTTGCTCGGTACCATTATCCTGGTGTACTTCTTTGGATGTTCTCCTCATATGCTTGTTGGCTCTCCCTTGCATCTCTTCTTGCGTATCTCTCCATCTTTTAGAATTATTATTTCAATGTCTTCATTTTTCTCACGTGTACCTTTTAGATCCTTTACAGGGTTGCCTGTTACCTCTTCCAATTTTGTCTTACTGTCTATGTTGGGTTTTCTCCCCCTCAGATTCTTTCTCAAGTTCTAATAGTTCATGGTTTTCCTCCTCCTGCTCTCTATCTCTTCCCTCAAGCACTGCTTTTCTTTGTTAACAGAAGTGGCTGCTTCATTGATTTAATTTATATGAAAATGTCGATTCTAATTTTCATCTGGTTCATGACAACACTTTTCTGGTGAGTATTCCTCATCTGCTCATGCTTTTGCTGCAACTTTTCTATCTTTTCTAATAGTTCCTCTTTGCCGACATGGTTCTAGTTCCTCTATTATCACTTATTATTGAACTGTTGGTTTTTAGTAGGCAAGTGGTTTGCACATGGATCCATTGTGAGTCAGAGGTTGGAACAAGAGTAGAATTGCAGAAGGACTGTTTTTCACTCTTCAAAGGCCCTCTTTTCAACTGTTTCTAATTTTTCTGCGTGGTTATTTATGTAGCTCCACGTGCTCTGTCTGTAAGCTGAGCAAGGCCCAAGGGTCTCCTGCCAACATCAAGCTAACCCATCTCCATTACTGCTGTTCCAGAAAAGCACATAAGCACTGACACCTCAAGAGCATCTCACTTTCTGAAGTCAGCAATCCTGAAAGGCTAGTGGAGTGCATGCACCTGAATGTGGAAGCAATGCAGGGATTAAATAAGGAAGGAGAAGGATGCCACAAATTTCACTAAGATGTTTTAGATAGAAAAAAAAATGTTGAAATCATGTATAAGAAGGGGTCTTCAAAAACCTTATGGAGAAGAAGCAGTGAGCATTTAGCCTAGCAGGTAAGATACCTGTGTCCCACACTGAGTACTGGGTTCAGCTTCCAACGCCAGTTCCTAACTCCAGCTTCCTGCTATTCAGATCCTGCAAGAGAGCAATGGTGGTTCAAGTAATAGGGTTCCTGCCACCCATGTGGGAGATCTGGATGCTCCCAGCATTGGCCCTTGCCCAGTCCCAATCACTGCAAGCATGTGAGGAGTAAATCTGTAGACAGGAATATTCTCTGTGCATGTATGTGTGTCTCCTGTTCTCAAATTTTTAAGTTCATAGAAAATGCAGAGGCTGGCGCCGTGGCATAGCAGGTAAAGCCACTGCCTGCAGTGTTGGCATCCCATATGGGCACCAGTTCAAGTCCTAGCTGCTCCACTTCTGATCCAGCTCTCTGTTATGGCCTGGGAAAGTAGTAGAAGATGGCCCAAGTGCTTGGGTTTCTGCACCCACGTGGGAGACCCGGAGGAGGCTCCTGGCTCCTGTCTTCAGATTGGCAGAGCTCCAGCCATTGCAGCCAATTGGGGAGTGAACCAGTGGATGGAAGACCCCACCCCCAACCCCTGCCTCTCCTTCTCTATGTAACTCTGACTTTCAAGTAAATAAATAAATCTTAAAAAAAAAAAAAAATGCGTATTATGGGACTAGCAGTGTGGCACAGGGGGTAAAGACACCGGCTGCAGTGCTGGCATCCCATTTGGGCACCTGTTCAATCCCACCTGCTCCACTCCTGCTCCAGCTCTCTGCTATGACCTGGGGAAGCAGTAGAAGATGGCCCAAGACCTTGGGCCCCTGCACCCATGTGGGAGACCTGGAAGAAGTTCCTGGCTCCTGGCCTTGGATCGGTGCAGCTCCAGCTGTTGAGGCCATCTGGGGAGTGAACTAGCAGATGGAAGACTCTGTTTCTCTTTCTCTCTGTCTCTACCTCTCTCTGTAACTCTGTCTTTCAAGTAAATAAATATATCTTTAAAAATAAATAAATAAAATAAGGCTTACGGTCAACAGATCCCACTCATGTACTCTAACATTCACATTTTTAGTTCTTTAGTCTGCTTGGACTGTCATAACAATAGCATGTTTATTTGCTCATAGTTGTAGAGGCTGGGAAATCCATGATCAAAGTGAAAGAAACTCTGGTTTCTGAAGACAGCTCTCTTTCTGGCTTGTAGATGGTGGGAAGCTCACTGTGTGTACACAGGGCGTCTCCTTGGTGCTTGCATGGGACGGAGAGTGGAGGAGAGGAAGGAAAATGAGGATGACAGGTGAGGAGATGGGGAGAGGGAGCAGCTGTGGGAGCGCTCAGGTTTCCCTTCTTTTAAGAACACTTGTCCTGTTGGGTTGACCTCATATAGCCTTAATTATTATCTCATAGGCCCCGTCTCCAAAAACAGTCACATTGAATGGTCAGGGCTGCTACCTAAGCCTCTTGGGTTGAAATATTCAGGAAAAACCTATACATAGGGAATCTCAGCACATGAATGGCGATTATGAACCAGCACCTCTCCACTTCTCATATGACAGCTGCACCTCTGGGTATGCTCACTTCATGTGTCCTGTGGGACTGTATTTCCTGTTTTAGAAGCAAGACGTGTAGATCCATTGGGTCTACGGTAGACAGGATCTAGTGTTGCCTTCTGTGGACACCTTGAGTTTTTAGTCCATTAAATAATGTACTGTAAACCTTGTACAGATCGAGAATTTGAGGGATGCTGATTACATTTTTCCTCTCATTAAAGATACCTGTGCTCAAATATAAGACACTGTTCAAAAATATCTATTGACTGGTACATGGCAATTTGCACCTACCTCCACCCTGGGTTAAAGCTGTTTGTTGATCCTTAAGTACAGGTGGACCTCCTATTACTAACAGGGGTTCATGGTAGCTTCATATTGGAAGGGGTGAGCATTGCAACACCACCCAGACTTGAACATCCATGTACCAAGCCATCAACCAAGACATCCCCAAAGGAGCCCTCACCTCTACTTAGGTGGGTTCTTTGCCTCCCTTCCATATGTCTGCAGGGAAACTGGTGCTTCAGTAAACCCAGCTCTGAACGGTGAATTTATGTGAGATATGTTGTCCCTTTGTTTGCTGCTGACAAGCGTAAAGAACCACTTTCAGTGCTGATAATAATGGTTAATTTATCACACCCAGCCGAAGCTGACCTCTGGGTGTCCCAGCCCCTCCATCACCTTCACACCTGCTCAAGCTAATTGTTGGAGCCAAGTGTAAATGAAAATCAACTGGGCTAATAATGAATGGAGCCCATTACTCGCAACAGCACATTGCTGTACGAAGGTTTATCAAGAAACATTATAACCAGTCCTCCGGTCACAGTTCCCTTTTTTATAGATGAGGAAAAGTGAAGCAACAAGGGAGTGCCAACCCCTGAAAACAGGCACAGAGACTGCACATGGCAGATTTGTCCTGAACTTCCTGAGC
The DNA here is from genome assembly GCA_949820135.1 of Sylvilagus floridanus. NCBI lineage: Eukaryota > Metazoa > Chordata > Mammalia > Lagomorpha > Leporidae > Sylvilagus > Sylvilagus floridanus. Next base: position 68,184,872 of record OX463239.1, read on the forward strand.
TGTGTCATAGCCACTCCTACACATTACCAAAATCCTCTCATATACCAAAAGAAAAGGGCCTATGATATTTCTCCCAGTCCTGTTGTCATCTGTTTACATAAGCAAATGAGATCATTATGGGATGTGAGAGCCTTAATGAATATGCTAATCTCACTCCTCCATCAAAACCATTTTTTAAGGCAGTCATCTCCCTGTTTCTCAGGTCACCATCGCCTACCCTAGCACCACTGTGCCGGGCCCGTCTGAAAGCACAGTCACAGCTCCCAAATGACTGAACTGAAACAACCAGAACTCTTTTTTTTTTAAAGATTATTTATTTATTTATTTGACAGGTAGAGTTACAGTGAGAGACAGAGACAGAGGGAGAGAGGTCCTCCTTCTGTTGGTTCACTCCCCGAGTGACCACAACAGCTGGAGCTGTGCCAATCCAAAGCCAGGAGCCAGGTGCTTCCCCCTGGTCTCCCATGCGGGTGCAGGGCCCAAGCACCTGGGCCATCCTCCACTGCCTTCCCAGGCCATAGCAGAGAGATGGACTGGAAGAGGAGCAGCCAGGACTAGAACCGGCACCCATATGGGATGCCTCCACTGCAGGCGGAGGATTAACCTAGTGCACCACGGCGCTGGCCCCCAACCAGAACTCTTGCTCACGAGCACTGAGTGGCTTCAAGAGGCAGCTACTAGATTATCACCAATTATCAACTGGATTTTGCAGATGCAGCCTTGAGGGAATTCCAGAAATCCCTTCCCATCACCAAGTCAGGTGGAATATCTTTAAGGTTTCTTCATGTTGTAGTATACCTGTTCTTTTTCCAATGTATTTATAAGCAGTAAGAATCCCCACTTCAAACCATAAATCAGATTATTCGTTCCCCAGCAAACACAGCAATAACAGGAAATGCCACTAACCCCATGCATCTGAACACACACTCGATACAGATGTCTACTGAGAGATCCTGTGGAGTCACACACATGTAACTTTCAAACCAAAACTCCGTGAAATCAACTTGGACCAACTACAAAGCCATTCTATGTCAAAAGTGAATCGATTGTTCATAGGACACGAACACATAGGTTACAACTTGGAAAAGATCACCCTGTGATCTCCACTTCTTGTTCAACTTCCCGGGAGATGACTTTTAAATAGCTGATGATTCCAGGGCTCTGCATGGAACTGGCCTTTCTTTGACATCTTCCTTAATCTTACCCAGCCTTTTGGAGATCTTACAGATACACTCATAACCAATGACTTCTGTTGTTTCTGCCTAATTGCTTTACAATTTCAAAGGCTCCATTCCAAATTGTTACTGCACAGCACCTGCTGGCAATGCAGACAGTCTGGGTAGGAGAACACTATGCCGGTGAATAGCAACATCAACTGGTTTCAAGAAAACAAAGTATAAACTCTTATACTGCAAAAAAAAAAAAAGAAAAGTGGGGGCAGGGTGTTCCATTGTCAAATAAGATTGGGAAAAAATACTGAGTTAAATCACGTTTAGTAGGATTCCATCTTTTTCAAAGCAGAACTTCTCAGAGCTAATGAACGTTATAAGTCTTCTTTCAACTGACAAGAATATAAAATCTTCATTTCAAAGAATACCTGTGAACATATCGAACAACACTAGTATTCAATAGAACAGGATTGGGAAATAACACTCTAGCAAGCCCTGTCTAAACAGAGATCAAACAAAAACACTGCACGAGGGAAGAATGATGAATACAGTCAGTTACTTATATCAGGGAAAAATCTTCATTAGCTTCACTTCTGTGAAAGAGTTAAGTGATTCAGTATGCTTTAGAATTTTGTATTATTGTCACAGTTAGCTATTGTCACAGTAAGTTTGTATAACAATATCCTTATCTCTGACCCTTTTAATAATATTACTTTGCTTTAATGATTAATTTATTTGAAAGAGTTACAGAGAGCGAGAGAGATCTTCCATCCACAGGTTCATTCCCCAAACAGTCTCAGTAGCTGAAACTAAGGCAGTTTGAAGTCCGAAGCCTGGAACTCCACCCAGGTTTCCCACGTGGGTGCAGGAACCCAAGCAATTGGATCATCTGCTGGTGCTTCCCCAGGTGCATTAGCAGCGAGCTGGACTGGAAGAGAAGCAGCCAGGACTCCAACGGGCACTCATACGGGATGCTGGCATCACAGGTAGCTAAACCCACTGCTCCACAGCACCACACCAGCCCCACAGAGTTATTTCTTAATCAAGGGCCTCTGGGATGGCCGAGACAGTTTGACTTCCAGATCAGACTCAGTCGTGTCCCACAAGTTTCGTCCTCAGGAATCCAGGCAAAAACAAAACAAAACAAAACAAAACAAAACAAAACAAAACAAAAAAAGTGGCTACCTCAGAGTGACCACAGAATTGCTGGCAGCCCATTGCCAAATGACCTAAACTCCAGCTAGCAGGTAGTATATTACTATTGTACAACTTTCCATTGGTCAAAACCAGTCATATGGCCATGCCCAACATCAATACATTGCACCCACAGGGAAGCCATAGAAAGGCAAGGATTCAAGGAAAAGTGAGCAAATAATGACGTCTACCACAATGACAATAAATTCACAACCAAGATTTAACCCCATGAGTGGAAATTCAAACATATTTCTATTTCCTTTCAACACAAATGTCTGGTTAATAATTCTATTATGCAAATGGCTACACACAACATCAGGAGTATGGACTTGACTCTATATTTTATTCTTCTTCCTGCTCTGGACAAGAGTATATATGTGTGTGGATCCAGGGAGTGTAGAAGACTACAGGATCTTCCAGTTGATTTCTGGATGGGTATTCTGAACACCATGGTCAATATTTTATGTAATTGACTGGTATATATATATTTTTTCAAGATTTTATTTATTTATTTGAGAAGCAAAGTTACAGACAGAAGTTAATACACAGAGAGAATGGTCTTCCATCTACTGGTTCACTCTCCAAATTATCTCAACAGCCAGAGCTGGGCCTATCTGTGGCCAGGAGCCAGGAGTCTCCCATGCCAGTGCAATGTTCCAAGCTTGGGCCATCCTCCACTGCTTTCCCAGGCACATCATCAGGCAGCTAGATAGGAAGTAGAGCAGCCAGGACACGAACCCACACCCACATGGGATGCTAATGCAGCAGGCAGAGTCTTAGCCTACTATGCCATGGTTCCGGCCCCAGTACACACATTTTCTATGCAGTGTAACAAATCACCACAAATTTAGCAGCTTAAAATGATGCACATTTTTTATCTCAAGGTTCTGTGGTTCAAGAGGCCAGACACAGCTTAGCTAAGTCCTATGCTAGGCCACAGCCAATGTCAGCTGGACCTGGCTTCTCATCTGAAAACTCAACAGGGAAGGATCCCCTTCCAGGTTAACTCAATTTGTTGGCAGAATACCTACCTGTTCTTGCAGGTACAGAATCTGTGATAACTTGATTCTTCAAAGCCAGTAAAGAATAGGAGACTTGAAAATAATTCTGTTAGCAAGATGGAATCTTATATAACGGAAGGTAGTATATTCTGTTTAGAAATAAGCCACGGGTCTTGCTCACCCACAAGGGGAGTCTTACTACAAAGACATGAACACCAGGGGGCAGACATCACAGGATCTACCTTAAAGTCTGTCCACCATGGCTGGAAACCCAACAAACATATTATTTGTGTCCCACTCTATGTCAACTCTGCCCAGCTTTTCCCAGTGGACACTGGCTCTCCATTCACATTCCAGAGCTGTGCCTATTTAGATGAGCTCATATTTGCTGGCCAATTCTATGTCCCATTCTTTTTAATAGCTGTTCAGGGAAGGAAACTTCTTCAGTCAGTTGGCCAGAGCTGTTCAATCATTGAGTATTCAGTGTCACTAACCACCAGAATGGCCAAGAAATCATTGCAGTCAGAAAAGGCCCAAGTACCAATTACTGGACTGTCATGATTTATGTTTGTGTCTGATGTGCCCAACATAAGTCAAACTGGTTATGCATGAACATACAACCATCAGCTGACAAGATCTGCAAGTGACAACTCAGGCTGTGTCACCCTGAGCCAAAGCAGTCAGTCAATGCAAGGCAGACAGACATCAGTCAAACAAATGATTTGGGAGCCTAAGTATTTAACAACTTGATCATGACGGCAAGTTTCACTTTTCAGCCAGTCACAGAGACACAGCCTCAGGAAGAGAAATAACTGAGATTTAGTTTTCCTTTCCTCTTCCCAAAATCCATGTATTCCAAAACAATTGCTGACTGCTTAGAGTCTTCTAGGGACTGTGTCTAGTGTTTGGGATATAGAGAGAAAAGACTGAAACAAACTGAGGAATGAGAATTTCACTCCGAACCCTTGCTCCTCTCAGACCGTTATCTACACTGCTTGGCAATTTTCTCAGTGGTCATCACCCATCAGTACCCAGTGACCTTCCCTCTTCTTCCCATTTTAACTCTAGTCTTTTGCCAAAATTTTCTTTTTGATGGCAAAAACCTCAACAGCTATACATGTCACAGATTTCTAAGAGTAATCAGAATGGGTGTAACGGCCGGCGCCGTGGCTCAACAGGCTAATCCTCCACCTTGCGGCGCCGGCACACCGGGTTCTAGTCCCGGTCGGGGCGCCGGATTCTGTCCCGGTTGCCCCTCTTCCAGGCCAGCCCTCTGCTGTGGCCCAGGAGTGCAGTGGAGGATGGCCCAAGTGCTTGGGCCCTGCACCCCATGGGGAGACCAGGAAAAGCACCTGGCTCCTGGCTCCTGCCATCGGACAAGCGCGGTGAGCCGGCCGCAGCGCGCCGACCGCGGCGGCCATTGGAGGGTGAACCAACGGCAAAAAGGAAGACCTTTCTCTCTGTCTCTCTCACTGTCCACTCTGCCTGTCAAAAAAAAAAAAAAAAAAAGAATGGGTGTAACAATTTCTACAGGACTTACAGAAAAATACAAATTATAACAATTTGTTTACTATGGTGTATATTTTCATATCTGAGGTTAGCAGTGCTCTATAAATATTTGAAAGCCAAAGATCACCTAAATGCAGCTCTTTCCAGCGCCTAGGAGCCTGTGGAGAGCTGTGGAGCACAGGACTTCTGAAAGGCAAACATGTCTGGGAGGCTGTTGCTGCTGCATGTATGCGAGGTCTCCAGAACAGAGGGCGCACACAGCTCTTGTTAAAATGCAAAGTGTCTATGCTCAAGACAAAACTGAGTTCTGTTTGGGCTAGAGACGTGTTTACGTGTACAAAGCAAAGAACAGCACAGTGATTCCTAGTGGCAAATCTGACAAAAGCAGAGTAATTTGAGAGAAGGTCACTCATACTCATGGAAACAGTGGCTCATGCCAAATTCCGAAGCAATCTTCCTGCAAAGACCATTTACCAGATGCTGTACCTGTCAAGGAGTTAAGCTATTGAAAAGTAAATAAATAGGACGGCGCCGTGGCTCAACAGGCTAATCCTCCGCCTTGCGGCACCAGCACACCGGGTTCTAGTCCCGGTCGGGGCGCCGGATTCTGTTCAGGTTGCTCCTCTTCCAGGCCAGCTCTCTGCTTTGGCCCGGGAGTGCAGTGGAGGATGGCCCAAGTGATTGGGCCCTGCAGCCCATGGGAGACCAGGAGAAGCACCTGGCTCCTGCCTTCAGATCAGCGCGGTGAGCCGGCCGCAGCGCGCCGGCCGCGGCAGCCATTGGAGGGTGAACCAACGGCAAAGGAAGACCTTTCTCTCTGTCTCTCTCTCACTATCCACTCTGCCTGTCAAAAAAAAAAGAAAGAAAAGTAAATAAATAAAAACAGATTTTTAAAACAACAAGTAGAGGCAGGTTTAATATAAACACTCCAAGTCATACAGAAACAAGAAATGTCAGACAGAGACAACTTTGTATGACTTGACTTCTTATTTCCCTGTACTCTTCCTAGAGGTAATTTTTTTTTAATTTTTTACTTATTTATTTGACAGAGTTAGACAGTGAGAGAGAGACAGAGAGAAAGGTCTTCTTTACGTTGGTTCACCCCCAAAATGGCCACCACGGCCAGAGCTACACCAATCCAAAGCCAGGAGCCAGGTTCTTCCTCCCGGTCTCCCATGTGGGTGCAGGGACTCAAGCACCCTGGCCATCCTTCACTGCCTTCCCGGGCCACAGCAGAGAGCTGGACTGGAAGAGGAACAACCGGGACTAGCACCTGGTGCCCGTATGGGATGCCGGTACCACAGGCGCAGGATTAACTAACTTAGCCACAACAGCAGCCCCTCTAGAGGTAATGTTATACATTCCCATGATTTTTTGCATTCTAAAGCCTTAGACAGCAAATAGGTAACAATCTTACTTTAACAATCACTTATCATAAGCTCGGAATGGGGGAGGGGAGCGGAAAGAAACTCTTGACAAATACCAAGGACTCCTTTATTCTTAACTCCCCTTTATTGTCAAGGACTCCTTTATTCTAATTCTGGCTCCCGAAAAACTTTCCTTTTCAAGGCTACCTTTTCAAACACAATCAATAATCTACAATCAACTCTGTAATCTCTTCTGAAGCCTGGGCCTTTTCGTCGTTGGCGTGTAGGAGATAAAATGCATCCCCGGATTCCTGTAGGCCAAAAGCTTTAACATTTTGATTTGCTGCTGACCCACGACATTATAAATACTCTGCCTGGTGTTTGATATATTATGGAAAGTCAATACACAGTTGCTAAAATTATCAATCGTACAAATTCAGAGTTGAAATGGGTTTGAAAACACAGCTGGTATAGCCCTACCCGGAGCTTGAGTCTCCTTGCCAACATCTGTAACAAGTAGTCATCTGGCCCTTGCCCAAGCAGCCTCCGTAATGGGGAACTCATTACCTTCTGAGAGAGTTCTTTCCATCTTTCCACATCACTCTAGCTTTCCTTACTCTAGTCAGCTTTTTTGATTCATGACCTTAGTTATTATACCCTGTGGGGTTCACAAGTCAAACCTAATCCCTTTCAATGACAGCCCTCCAAATATCTGAAATGACCTATCGTGTCCTGACTACCATCTTCCAGAGATGTCCAGGCCTAGAATCATTCCTCACAGAACATGAGTCTATTTCCATCACATCCTGGTCTCAAATCTTTTACCAGTGGATTTCAACCACAGTCTTTTAACATAGTCATTCCTGTGATCAATAAGCAAATAAAGGATAAATTACTACCACAGCTACACCTAGAATGAAGAACTTACTTTCTATATTATTTCATGCCACAGTCTGAGAAGAAATGAAAAGTTCCCAGGTGACTGTCTTGCTCTGCGAATATAATCAATCACATGATCCATGGTGGATTAAAGGCTTAGAACCATTTCTTGAAATGTGCCCCAGTTTGTCTATGCTACATGAAAAGTGTGGTAGCCAGACTTGAATGCAAAAATCAAGAGGTGGGTTAGCCAAGGCATTGCAGGCTTGCTCATTAAATTAGGTTTCTCCTCTTCGTATCACCATCTGCCCTTCAGAGGTTGGCTGAAACCTTTCGACAGGAAGCATTAAATTTTGAATGCCCATAGTGCTTCCTTTGGATGCATTACTGTGCTAGACTATAAGGTCCTCCACTTCTGGCTATGTGTCTTTTCTGAACTCAACTTTCTAAGATCTAAAATGGGAGTCTTTTATCTCATCAGGCAGCTCAGAATTTCTAGCCCAGAAATTAGTAGTGTTAATTTAGTGCCTTTTTTCTATCATATTCTAAACTGCACCAAGAGCATTAAGCTCCCATGTCCCAAATACAGGATACACCTATGGGAACAGGAAAGAAGATGGTATTCTAAGAAACTGGATATTAATAAAAGCCAATGCGAAACGACTGCATTGGCCACCTGTGGAGATCATCCTAGAACATTACACACAATTAGAGATGACTTGAAGACTAAGGTGCCTCCTCAAAATGTTCTCTGTGAATGCATCAGTCCAAACAAGAATTATCACTGGATGACCTATGATGACACATTGTCTCAAAGAAACATAATGGCAATGCTTCTATTAATCAGTGAGGGTTTACAGTAAAATGACTGTTCATGAGATTATTACTCCAGGTAATCAATGCTAACTCCAATGACTTTGGAAGGCCATTCATCAAGTGATCAAGTATAGGCAACTCCCCTACTCATACTTGGGACTCATTCAGCAACCTTCTAACCTGTGACACCATCTCTTGAGTGAATAGATGTCAAGGAGGTTGTGCCTAGTGTGGAGAGCTGAGACCAATCCAATTTTCCTAATGCCAATCAATACATCAGCACACCAGCTTGTGTATTCATCTCCTGCAGGATTCGTCTGCGTATGAACTGGTCTGATGCCCTCCTTGGGCAATGAACTGAATTCTGTTCTTGAAAAGCTGCACCACAAAGATTCCCACTCTGGTGCTGGTTCTACCATGCCCTGCTTCCTCTATTGACAACACAGGCAAGGTGATGCCTTATCAAACATGTAGGAGAGGGGGCTGCTGACCCTTTTCCCCCAACCCTCCTCTGCCCACCTTAACAGCCTGCTGTCTTCAAGGGAGGGCAAGTTGCAGCTCTAGTCAGATGCAGAGATATTTGTCAGCCTACTGATAGGACAAGACAGGATGACCAACCTCAGAGCTCAGTGGGACTCACTGGAACCTTCTTCTTTTTCCCACAGGCTCAACTGAATTGGCAATACAATGGTAAGGTAGGGCAGGGACATTTTAATAGAATAGTATGCACCTTTTGATTTCAAGCTGTAGCCATATTTTTCCTGGATGTTGATTGCTAATTACATTTTCCACACTGTTTCACTCCTAAACGCCAGACAACCACCACCCATCTTAGCCCAGCCAAATGCCTCTAATATAGCTTCACTTGGACTTCTTGCAAACATCTCAATACACCCAAGACTAATCTCATAGGATTTGTCTCCCAAATCTGCTATCCCTCTGTTCCTCCCTATACCCGTATCTGACCACACAAAAAGGCATTTGTGAACACAATTTGACAACGTGGTTTTCTTAAAAGATGTGTTTATTTATTTGAAAGGCAGAGTGATAGAGGAAGAGATAGAGACAGCAAGACAGAAAGAGAGGGAGAGATCTTCCATCCTCTAGTTCACTCCATAAGTGGCCACAACAGCCAGGGTTGTGCCAGGAATTCCATATGGTTCTCCCAAATGGGTGGCAGGGACCCAAGCACTTGGACCATCATCTTCAGCTTTCCCAGGTCATTATCAGGGAGATGGATCAGAAGTAGAGCAACCGGGATTCAAACCAGTGCTCTAATATGGGATGCCGGTATCTAAAAAGATGGCTTAACCCACTGGGCCACAACACCAGCTCTGGCAATATGGCTTTTTAAACCCAAGCACACACATGTAGATGTATACACTAAAGATTTTGCAGGCTTACTCAAGTATTTGAAGTATTTTACAAAGAAGCAATATCTTCCTCCTTCTGACTCAATGAGATCCACCTTCTCATCCTTGCTAGCTCAAAATTCATCCTCTCATTTCCCCTCCACTAAGAAACCCTTCCTGAGCCCTTGAGAGCAAGCTTATATCTCTCCTCTATGTCCTTTAACTTTCCTGCTTCATAGGAGGAATAGCTTCCACTGTTCTATAGCACTGTAGGATAACTATGGTTGAAAATAATTTCTTAAACATCTCAAAACAGCTAGTAGAAGACAACAACAGCTGTTAGAGAACATTTAGAGAGCTCCAATACAGAAATACGATGTAAGTTTGATATGATTTGTCAGCCACCCTAATCTGATCATCACACATTAACATGTATTAAATGCCATACTGCACCCTATACCCCACACAAAATAACAATTTTATGTGTTCACTTAAATAAATTACACTTTCCTGTTTACTTAGTACTGCCACCACCAGTTAACAAGGCTTCCTCTTCCATCAGGATTTGAGTACCTGATAATTCTGCTCTGGTTATCTTTGTAATTCCAGTGCCCAACACAAAACAAATACTCAATAATGTTGGCGGAAAGATGACAGGCAAATAAGCATGGCCTAGGTGGAAGAGTAAGTGGAAGAGCAGACAGTTCAATCTCAGGTCCAGAATTTTAATCCAGATTCTAATGCACAATCCTCACGCATCTTGGGCAAGTCCTTTCACTCCCTGAGTCTAGTCTTCCATCTTTCAAGGAAATCAGAACAGCGTACCACCCTCTTCACAGGGATGGTGAGATAATTAAATGAGATGAAGCCCATCTTAGCCTGTTGTCAGCTCTGTAACACTGCTGGGGAATCTTTTGGGGGTGAATAATAGTGCAGCTGGACAGAGGGGAGGCAGAAGAAATTTGCAGAAATGTGCAACACTCATAAAATATAAATTCAAGTTTGCATAGCTCCTCCATTTTGAAAATGGAAACAGCATCAAAATCACTTGAATAACCCAAATGACATTTCATTAATAATGTTGCCAGGATCCATGGGGTTCAGGTAGGGGGCACATAACAGACGTAGGAAATCTTGGAGTCTTTTTAGATGTGTATGAAAACCTGGGCTCTCTAGAGAGGTGGGGAGAAAGGCACTGTAATTTGCCTTCCTCTCCGAAAAGACAACGATGCTGCAGTGAATCCAAATGGAACTAAAACGGTTAGAGTCACCATGCAGCTCACATTCATTAGCAATTCAGGGGAAGGCAACACACAAGCACTAATATTAACTATGGTTCTTAGCCTTTGGAGTTGCAGAGATGAACCTGGCTTCCTGCAGACCAAACACTTATGCTAATAGAAGAGAAACTTTCTGAAAAAAAGCCAGCCAAATCCAAGAGACCTGTCAACACCAGGGTCATCAGTGAAGAGAGAACCAGGAAAGAGCTGAAATCAAAGGCTGCCTCTGCCTCTGCTACACACTCTGTTCCGTGGGAGCCCATGGTGGCCACAGCTCCTTTAACAATATTTATAATGAAGGAACAACGCTGGAGATGTCAACCCTGATTATTCATAAAGCTTCCTCCTGCTCAGATCCACCCTGGGGCTAACAGTAAAAGTACCTGATTCCCAATTCTCAAACACAAAAGCACACAGAGCTTGAAAGAGGAGCTGACTAATAAAGTTTGCATATCCCTAAGAAAAAGAGCATACAGGAAGAAGAAAAGGAATGGCAAGATTAAACAAAAACAGTAAGCTTGGATGGGAAATGATAAAAATTTTAAAAGGCAAGAACTTAAATCTATTTTCGTTTTTTTTTTTTCCTTTTTTTTTTATGCCCTTGTTCATTTACATTTCAGTATAAGCCATTTGCAGCGAACAAGCTGTTTTATCTCCTGACTAGAACACTGAGGCACTTTGAAGACTTTCGTGGGAGCATAATGTTGCTAAACTCTGTTCTGGAGAGTGGTCTAGTGGCTTTACACTGTGAGGCGAGGTGGGAGGAGGCCCTCCTCCCTGGTTCCATTAGACAAGGAGGAAACCAAAGCAAAGGATCTAAGAACCACTGGGACGTTTTGTGCAGGAGCAAGAGGCCCAGGCTGGCTCTGGAACCTGAATCCAGGTTCTGGGGGCTCCCTAGTCTGCAGCCAACTTCCTCTTTCCCAGTCTCCTCAAGCTAAAATGGAGTAATAGCACTACCTCTCTATTGGAGCCACTGAGAAGATTTGATGCAATGAGGAGGAGTGGGCATCTGGCACAGTGATTAAGATATCACTGGGGACACCCGCATCCCGTATCAAGTGCCTGGGTTCAGTCTCTAGCTGCACTTCCAATTCCAGCTTTCTGTGGGTGCACACCCCAGGAGGCAGGCGACGGCTCAAGTACTTGGCTCCTGCCACTCACGTAGACCAGATTGAGCTCCCTGGTCCTAACTTTGGCCTGACCCAGTCCTGGGTATTATAGGTATGTGGAAAGTGAATTAGCAAAGTTAAGATTGATCCCCCTCTCCCTCTCCCTCTCCCTGTCACCCTCCCTCTCCCCCTCCCCACTCTCCCCCCTCTCCCTCTCTTTCTCTGCCTTTCAAATAAAAATAAATTAAAAATCAGTTTATGTTCCAAAAACAAGGGAAATGAAACCCAGGCCCTAGATTATGGCCAAACTTAATGTCATGTATTTGTTGTTATTATCAACCCTAATGAGAACTGTCAAACAGAAATAAAACCAGTTTGAATTTGCTGGTTCCAATAGAGGAATGGTCCAAGGTTATGGTGATGGCTAAGGTTGTCTAACAAATATTCCAACTTGTCTCTGCTTCCTAGCACACATTAGGCTGGGATGATACTTCCTAACCCCTTGTAGTTGGGTGGTGTTATGTGACTAGTTCTGGCTAATAGCTGTGAGAAAAAAAATCACGTGTTGTTTGAGGCCAGAGTATTCAGCTGCTGGTATAAAACCCTCTGGAGCTCTCTTTCCACTGCCATGATGTGTGCAAATGTGTGAAATAATGACTGCTCCATCAGCTCAGGCTCTGAGATTAGGAAATGGTCAGTAAAAACCCACAGTAGATCCAAAGAACCAGGGAGAAATAAAGCAGCATCATTTTAGGCATGGAGAGATGATATGTGGTTGTTGGTTAGTCAGCATAGCCTACCCTATGCTGAGACAGAAATGTTCTATTTTTTGGTTGTCGTTGTAGGATTCAACAAATTTTGGCAAGCACGTACCATAAATAAGTCCTATACTTCATGTTTTCATGTGTAATAGCTCCTTTTGTTTTTATAAAATGTTTTTAAATTATCATTATTTTTAACATTTTTTTAGTTATGTATGTATTTGTTTGAAAGGCAGAGAAACAGAGAGATCTTCCATCCACTAGTTCAGTCTCCAAATGCCTGCAACAGCTAGGCCAGGCCAAAGCCAGGAACCTGGAATTCACTCCAGGTCTCCAACAGAGGTAACTTGAGCCATCTGCCGCCTGCAGGGTACATATTAGCAGGAAGCTGGACAGGAAACAGAGCCAGGACTCAGACCCTGTGACTCTCTATGGAGTCTGAGCATTCCAAGTGGTGACTTCACTACAGAACCAAACACTCATCCCTGTACAATCTGTAAAGGCCCTGAGACGGAAATAGATCTCCGTTTTACTGACACACAGGAGGGAGAGAAGAAGTATTAATGGGCGAGTATTCCTCTGCTTCCCCTTCTGGGTCTCTTTTTCTTACCCTTTTACAGTGTTCTGGCTCTGCCAGCTTATTTTCCAGTCTTCTGATTTAGAATCATACACACACACACACACACACACACACGCACACATGCACACATGCTGAAGAATGGGTGGAGGTGCTTGCAAAACAAAGTAAAACACCACTTAGTGCATTCAATGTGCTTATGACACAGAATTATGCACTGAAAATGGTGAATTTAATGTTATGCCTATGTTATCACAACAAAAACCCAAAAACCACAAGATATTGGGTAGATAGATATGGAAAGCTGAATAAATGGGTGATGGGCATTTGGTAAAGTGGTAATTGTGGAACCTAGCTAGTGGGGTTTTCAGCACACATCTTACTTTTTTCAATTCTTCTTGCATTTTTGAAAATACTCATAATAAAAGGTTAGGGAAAACAGGAATGGGTCTAGAAGAACCAGAAAGGCAGAATTAAATGTGGAAAAGCACAGATAGGTGGTGAAAGCTAGCCTGTGCTACAAACTAAAGAACAGGGAGAGTGGGCAGACAGGGAGAGGAGAAGAGGGAACCACAGACTGGCTATTAAGAGAATTGGGGGCTGGGAGCGAAGGGTTGGAGTGAGAAGCTGTGAGAAGACGGAGCAGGGCAGAAGAGGGTTAAGCAACTGAAACGGATTTTGTATCCAAATTCTTTCTGAGGAGGGTTTTAGTCTAGCACTTTGGGACACCCATCTCCCAAATTCGAATACCTGGGTTCAATTCCCAGGTCCAGCTCTTAATTCCACCTTTCTGTCAATGTAGATCCTGGAAGGCAAAAGTGATGCCTCAAGTGATCGGGCTCCTGCCCCAACATGAGCACCCTGGATGGAGTTCCTATTTCCTGGGTATTTAGGGAGTGAACCTGCAGATAAGGGATAGTGCGTTCTCTCTCTCAAATAAATTTACAAATTTTAAAAATTGCTGGGTCTTTAAAGTCCTTGAGCCTTGTAAACTAAAATTAGAATCCTTTTTAGTTAGGTTTGACCCCCAAATTGTTCTTTATTTGTAATTCCAAAGTGGAATTAAGATCATAGAGATCTGAGAGTTCTACAAAGAACCTGGTATAGAACAACTGGATGATGGACCAAGAAGAAGTAGCAAAAATGTCATCTCTCCACCCCATACCCTTCTTTGACGCTTTGCTCACATAGAACCCCACAGCATCAGGCAGTGCTATCCCCCACACACAATGCTTAATTGTATGGAATTTTCATTTTTTATTGTTGTTTTTCACTGGAAAATTCAACTGAATATTTAATGAATCACTGATATCAAACTGATAGAAACTTTTCTCAGACACAGAAGACGAGAAACATTTCTCAATTTATTCTACCAAGTCAATATTAACCTTACACCAAAATAAAGCAAACTACAGACCAATAGCCTTTTTGAATATAGACAGAAAAATCCTAAACAAAATATTCACAAGTAGAATTGAGCAACATATACAAAAAAATTTACATCATGCTCAGATCTAGTCCAAGGATACATGACTAGTTCAATATTTAAACCAAGTTAATGTAACCACTATTTTATTAACAAGTCTAACAAGAATTTTTAAGCTGAAGAAACTGCAGCTGAGCTTGAACTATTTGCACAAAGTCTTTTTTGCAGTAAGTCGTATTTTCACTATTGCCTGCTACTTCATCTCTCAATCCCTCTCCCCAAGAAACTTGTTGTCCTAAGGCCTAAATGAAGCCAAACTGTAGCATACCATTTTCATGGAATATCCTAGCCTCAACCCTACAGCAGATCTCTCTCTCTTTTCAAATCCCAAAGTCTGAGGGCTAGATTTGTAGTATAGCAGATAAAGCCACTGCCTACAATGCTGTCATCTGGGGATAGAACCAGCAGATTTTCCATCTCCCTCTGTCTCTTCCTCTCTGTAACTCTGAATTCCAAATAAATTAATCTCTTAAAAAATTTTCAGTCTGTACTAGACTGTAAAATGGAATTTTGTACTGCTTAGATTATTTCACAAATATGTTATCAGTTTGAATCTTTCTCTGACAAGATTGAAGACTTTTGGCCGGCGCTGCAGCTCAATAGGCTAATCCTCTGCCTTGTGGCGCTGGCACACCGGGTTCTAGTCCCTGTCGGGGCACCAGATTCTGTCCTGGTTGCCCCTCTTCCAGGCCAGCTCTCTGCTGTGGCCCCGGAGTGCAGTGGAGGATGGCCCAAGTGCTTGGGCCCTGCACCCGCATGGGAGACCAGGAGAAGCACCTGGCTCCTGCCATCGCATCAGTGCGGTGCGCCGGCCGCAGCATCCTGCCACGGCGGCCATTGGAGGGTGTACCAACGGCAAAGGAAGACCTTTCTCTTTGTCTCTCTCTCTCACTGTCCACTCTGCCTGTCAAAAAAAAAAAATTGCAGAATTTTTGTAGATAGGGACTTAATACCTTTAAAAAAAAAAAAAGTGGCCAGCGCCGTGGCTCACTAGGCTAATCCTCCATCTGTGGCGCCGGCACCCCAGGTTCTAGTCCCAGCTGGGGAGCCGGATTCTGTCCCGGTTGCTCCTCTTCCAGCCCAGCTCTCTACTGTGGCCTAGGAGTGCAGTGGAGGATGGCCCAGGTGCTTGGGCCCTGCACCCACATGGGAGACCAGGAGAAGCACCTGGCTCCTGGCTTCAGATCAGCGCGATGTGCCGGCGTGGTGGCCATTGGAGGGTGAACCAACGGCAAAAGGGAAGACCTTTCTCTCTGTCTCTCTCTCTCTCACTGTCCACTCTGCCTGTCAAAAAAAAGTGTATTATATTTATTTGAAAGTCAGAAAGAGAGAGCAAGAGAGAGAGAGAGAGTTTATCTTCCATTACTGGTTCACTCACCAAATGGCCACAACAGCCTAGACTGGGCCAGGCTGAAGCCAGGAGCCAGGAACTCCATCTGGGTCTCCCACATGGGTAGCAGGGGTCCAACCATCACCTGCTGCCTTCTCAAACACATTAGTAGGGAGCTGGCTCAGAAACAGAACAGCCAGGACTCTACTGGCACTCCCATATGGAATATGGAATGCTGGTGCTGCAGGTGGCAGCTATAATGCCAGCCCCTACACTCTGTTGTTAGAATATCCAGCACAGTTCCAAATCTAGACAAGGCACTCAACAAACATTGTACAGATTCTAATCCCTTTGGACTGTCACCAAAGGCAAGTATCCAGTAAGTTTAATTCATGAGGCCATTGCTTTTGATCACACTCACCTGTCTTAAGCTAAATGACTATAATATTTAGTGTCTGAGAAGTCTCAATGGACAGTGAATAAAAGAGAAACCTCAGAGAGCATGGAACCTAAGAGGATACTTCAAAAAGTTCACAGAAAAATAGAACTGAGATACAAGCATACTGTGGCAAAAAAAAAAAAAAATTGAAATCCATGCATAGTTTTTTCGTGATATGCATTTGTCATGAATTTTTTAAGACCTCTCATATCTTATCTGCTTAACTAATCAAAACTTACCAAAGCTACCTCCATTACTGGCTCACTGATTTTCAGACGTTTGTTAAATAGTGCTGAGTCTTGTCTATAAGTAAGGAGTTCTAAAAAAACAAATAATGAAACACTTCCAGGCATTAAAGGGGCAGATACACTCCCTAAACTTATGGAGGAAAATATTTATGAGATGAAAGGAGAATTACAAGAAGACTGGTCATCACTGAATATCAAATTTCATTATATACTAAGCTACTCTTATTATTTAAATAGGTAAACATTAAGTTCACATAACTGAGCACAATGTGCAACTTGGGTTTATGGTTTTGTGTTTTCTCAAGGAAAGTATCACTCAGAAACAAATCTGATTTGTGGCTTCTCACTAGGTTGTTAATCAATTACTTTGGTAAAGATCTTAAACATTTTCTATCACTTTCATAATGCTTCCTATGTCCCTGTTTATTCCCAAAGCATCACAAGCAACAATAACAAATGTTTATAGAGTACTTGGCAAGTGCATTACATTAAAATATTTCAAGCTCAAACAATCCTCACAACATCACTATGAAGTACACACTATTCTATCCTCTTTCTACAAGGACAAACTGGATGTACCTTGGCCAAGGTCATGCAGCTAATAAGTAGTGGCAGTGAGAGTTGAACTTGAGCTTTCTCACCCCTGCACCCTGCCTCGGAACCTCTGAATCATTAAGTGCATTTTACTTCCACCCATGGAAGCAAAGAACATTAACTGGCTAACATTATTTTCTTTTTCTACTGATTACAGAAGTTTTTTTGGTTTTTTTTTTTTTTTTACAATCTTCAAAGCAGAATGCAACTTACTATTCGCATCTCAACTTGCATCTCCTTTCATGCCCTGGCCTGGCCTCCCATGTTCATGGGACCCATTTAACATATTCAAAACAAAGTTGCTGAGCTCCAGATTCCAAAATTCACATCCCAAGTCCTTCAAGAGGGTGACCCATCGATTCATGGAATGTTTATTCTTTTCAATATTCTTTGTCATGGGAGCAAAAAGGGAGGGGAGGGGCCGGCGCCATGGCTCACTTGGTTAATCCTCTGCCTGCGGCACCGGCATCCCATATGGGTGCCGGTTCTAGTCCTGGCTGCTTTTCTTCTAGTCCAACTCTCTGCTGTGGCCCTGGAGGGCAGTGTAGGATGGCCCAGGTGCTTGGGCCCCTGCACCCTCATGGGAGACCAGGAGGAAGCCCCTGGCTCCTGGCTTCAGATCGGCACAGCGCTGCTCATAGCAGCCATTTGGGAAGTGAACCAATGGAAGGAAGACCTTTCTCTCTGCTCTCTGTCTCTCTCTTTGTCAAGTAAAAAAAAAAGGGGGGGGGGGGGACAAGGAGAGGGGAGAGAGGAGATGCTTAAATGTCTAAGAATAGAGGAAAAGTTTACTAAAATACATATCACACTTTAATTTGCTGGACTATGACACAGATATCAAGTTTTATTTGCCCAAATTATGTCATGAGAAAATGCTTGTTATAATACCAACCTTTTTTTATTTATTTTTTTTTTTACAGGCAGAGTTAGACAGTGAGAGAGAGAGAGACAGAGAGAAAGGTCTTCCTTTTTCCATTGATTCATCCCCCAAGTGGCCATTATGGCTGGCGCATTGCGGCCGGCGCACTGCGTCGATCTGAACCCAGAAGCCGGGTACTTCCTCCTGGTCTCCCACGTGGGTGCAGGGCCCAAGGACCTGGGCCATCCTCCACTGCACTCCTGGGCCACAGCAGAGAGCTGGGCTGGAAGAGGAGCAACAGGGACAGAATCCGGCTCCCCAGCTGGGACTAGAACCTGGGGTGCCGGCGCCACAGACAGAGGATTAGCCTAGTGAGCCGCAGCGCCAGCCCTATAATACTAACTTTTAAAACTAGAACAAAAATAATAGAATCCCAGCTATATAAAAGGAATCCTTTTTAAAAAGTAGAAGAAAATTCACCAAGTTATTAAGAGTTAACTATGTGCCATGAAACATAGTTCAAGGAATGCCATGTATCAAGACTCATCTACTGTGATTCATGCAGGCAAAATAATTTGTCTTTATGTCCTATAAATGGAACTCATCAGTCATTTCTGTTAATGACTGAGAGAAGAAGAAAGGAAACTTCGTACTTAAAAGTAACTTGGGACCAGGGCATTTCGCCTAGTGGTTCAGACACCCACATCGCACAGCTCCTGAGTCCAGCTTCCCCCTAATGCAGACCATGGGAGGCAGCAGTGATGGCTCAAGTAATTGGGTTCCTGCCATACATGTCAGAGACCTGGGTCACATTCTCAGCTTCCAGCTTTAGCCGTGGCATTTGGGGAATAAACCATGGAGGGGTTCTCCATCCCTCTCACTCTTCCTCCCTCAATCCCTCCATTCTCCTACTGTGTGTGTGTGTGTGTGTGTGTGTGTATCTTCCTCTCAAATATTTTTTTAAACAAATAGAATTAACTTAGCTAAGACTTGAAAACAGTATTCTCAGAGTAGACACTCAAGTCAATTTTAAGCCCAAATATCACCGGTGCCACGGCTCAATAGGCTAATCCTCCACCTGCAGCGCCGGCACCCCGGGTTCTAGTCCAGGTCTGAGCACCGGATTCTGTCCCGGTTGCTCCTCTTCCAGGCCAGCTCTCTGCTGTGGCCCAGGAGTGCAGTGGAGGATGGCCCAAGTGCTTGGGCCCTGCACCCGCATGGGAGACCAGGAGAAGCACCTTCGGATCAGCACGGTGCGCCAGCCGCAGCGCACTGGCCGCAGCGGCCATTGGAGGGTGAACCAACGGCAAAGGAAGACCTTTCTCTCTGTCTCTCTCACTGTGCACTCTGCCTGTCCAAAACCCATCATGGGTTTTCCCTTCCCACCCTGTGGTGAGAAGGAGGGCAAGACGTAGCTGGAAGTGCCGTGTTACAGTTACTCCCCGATGCAAACTGGCTGCTCTCACCTGCTCTCCAAGAGTCTCCTGCCAGATGGAATCCACTGAATCGCAGCTTATGCGTATGGATTTATGTTTGTTCTGTGTTAGAACCTGTAGGTAGTGCCCGTGGCCCTTCCAGAACCCAAAAAGCAGCCCCCAGGTCTTCACTCCTCTACTCCTGGGTCACAGCTCCTTAGGAGCCTTCCCAGAGACCCACAGAGAATCCGGGGTTTCCCTGGCATGCCACGTGTGGGCCCCAGGACAGCAGGACCTGACTAGACCTGCCATCCGGACACTTCTCCCTGCTGTTTCTAAATGGGATGCCACCTTATTATTAGGTGACTTATGAACGTGAGCCTTCATTAAGAGGTTATAGTTTTCCAAGTGTTCATTCTGAGAAGTAGGCTCTGAACTCCCTGGCCTAACCCAGGTCAATCCCGAGGGAAAAGCCTCACTCACCTCCAGGGTCTTGCTTTTTTCCCCTCTCTTTCCTCAGTTCTATTTAAAGAATTCTCCTTTATGTTTGGTAAAATTCTCCTTATTTCATAATCTTCTCTATACAATGCCTTCTGATAAAAATTCCATGATAGAAATTTTTGAGATACAATTGCTGGAACTCAATGGAAAAGTTTTAGAAAATTAGAAATTCTTTCTTTTTTTTTCTCTAGAAACTCGACTTGAATGAAATGATGAAAATGAAACTCACAATGTTCCTTCCTGTGCTCCCCTTGAAGACATCAATGCCATTAATGCAGTGGATGGAAAATCACAAGACAATGATGATGTTGGCAACCACATTTACTATTTCAAAACCACTACTCCCATTGCATGTCTATTATTTCATATAAATTCTGCAGTGAAAATAATTATTCTTCCTATTTGGGGTGAAAAAAATTGGCCTAAAAGGGTAACTTACCAATTACTACTAACCAATAGTAGAGACAGGATTAGAAAGCCTGTTTCAACTCTAAAGGTGGATTTCTTAAACTCATGAAATACTCTTTTGATTGCCTTCATACCAGTAAAATAGAACTAGACAAGAATATTGAAATCCAGAGGTCGGACTTCAGTGCAATAGTTCTCAACTCTCAATGCACATAAGCATCATCCAGGATGCTTTTAGGAATGCGACAGGCAAGGTCTCACCTCACACCAACTATGTGAAGCTCCCTGGGAGTGGAGCTCAGGCACTGGTGGGGTTGCAGAGCACCCTGGGAGATTCTAACTGCATCCAGGGCTGAGCGCCACTGCCAGTGCCTTTATGTCCCCCTCAGCCTTTCCCAGGGCTCCTGCCGGGAAGCACAGTTGCCTGGTTTTGTAAATTGGGTTATCCCTGACAGTGAGAAAAAGGTGCAGTAGTTAAAGATGGGCAGTTTACAGATTAGATGAAAGCAAAAAGATCCCCATATTCAAAGTTAAATCAAAATAATCAGCCGTGGAATATTTGCTGCCCTAAATTGCCACTGTTCAAAACACATTAGATTTCTGAAAGGCCACACAGGCTCTTCCAGAAGTTATTAGCTGGTCATCTGCTGTACTTGACCAAATCTATAAATATGTGCCATTTGGCTTAAGCCATTACACACAAAACCCCTGAATTAGAAGAGAAAGAATGACTTCAAACTTACAAATAATCCTGATATAGCCAACCACTCATCCTATCTTTCTCCTGATTTTAACTCATCTTATCTCCACTGCCAAAAAACTGCCGTGTATATGAAGGCACAATAGTAGTCATTTCAATAAATGGCATTAATCCAAGAAACATCTGACGACTTTGGTAATTAACCAAGCGTATTGTTTAAGTTTCATCCATTGTCTTCACAGTTCTGCAGGTTTTGGCAAAAGCTTCATGTCACATATCCACCATTACTCTACCATACACAAGAGCTCTCACAATCTTACATTCCCTTCTGCTGCACCTGCTTGTCTCTTCTGAGACGTCTCCACTTAAGCCCCTGGAAACCTTGTGTTCCAGTTTTTCCACGTTGTCATACAGTTACAACTGTACAGTAGTAGCCTTTTCAGGTTATCTTATATCACTTAGCAATATGCCTGTATTTTGGTAACTTAGTAGGTCATTTCTTTTATTGTTGCTTGATATCACATGTTCTCATCATTTTAAAGGCATCATCGCATTAACTCATGATATCCTTTATTCTTGAGGAGAAGTTAGGTGTCATCTAATTGTTAGCTGTTGAAAATATTTTTTTCATTCTCAGATTGCTTTTAAGATTTTTCTTTCGTGTCTTTGATTTCATCCAGAAAAACCAAGCTGTGGTTATTTTGAAATTCATGCTATTTGGGGTTTGTAAACTTCTAGAATTTTAACTGATTACATCCTTTTTTCTCATTTTTGAAAACTCTTGGTTAGCAGCTTTTCAAATATTGGTTCTGCCCTATTATCTCTTGTTTCTTATGCTTCTTTAATTGGACATATTTCATTTTGTTTCATTTGTCTCTTACATTTTTGGTTTTTTTCTTCCATGTTTTTGTCTGAGTATTTTTATTAATATTTTTATATATTTTATTATAATTTAATATATTTATTAATATTTATTAATGTTGATAATTTGTTAATATTAATATACTAAAATATTATATGTTATAATATTAAATATTTTTATTATTTCCAAGTGCACTGCAGATTTCTTCTGCAGTCTAAATTTATGTTTTAAGTCTTTAAATTTAGATATAATATTTTCAATTTTTCTTCTCACACTTCTAACACAGAGGAATAGTTCTGAAACAAGTTTCCATTAAGGGGAAACCATGAATGAATAAATTTGACTACACTAAAATGTTTAAATTTTGGAGCCGTCACTTTGGCCTAGTAGGCTAAGCCTCCGCCTGCAGCACCTGCTTCCCATATGGGCACTAGTTCGAGTCTTGGCTGCACCTCTTTCAATTCAGCTCTCAGCTATTGCCTGGGACAGCTGTAGAAGATGGCCCAAGTCCTTGAGCCCCTGCACCCATGTGGGAGACACAGAAGAATTTCTTGGCTCCTGGCTTTGGATAGGTCCAGCTCCAGCCATTGCAGCCATTTGGGAGTGAACCAGTGGATGGTGGGCTTCTCCATCCCTGGGGTTGCAAACTTCTTGAACTCCCTCTGTCTCTCCCTCTCTCTGTATCTCTGGCTCTCACATAAATAATAAATAAAATCTTTTAGAAAAAGATTCCTTTAAAAAATCTTTAAATTTTGCTTAACAACAAGTATATTAAGCTAAGTTAAAAATATAAGATCAAGGGAAAACATTTTGAAATGTATAACAACAGAAGTTTCTAACTAAATATTTTCCTCAAGTCAGTAAGAAAAACATCAATTCAGTTCATAGAAGGGAACAGAATGGCCAAAAAATAAAGAAAAGTTTACTTAATTTCAGTATTTAAAAAAATTCAATTAAAAAATCCATCAAATTGACAAAAAATATAAAGTCTAATAATCATATACATTAATAACAAGAATGTGGAACAACAGGAATTATGATACAAAGCTAATTAGAATGTGAGTTTTTTATTTTTTAAAAAATAGACTTTAGAGGCCGGTGCCGTGGCTCAACAGGCTAATCCTCCGCCTTGCGGCGCCGGCACACCGGGTTCTAGTCCCGGTCGGGGCGCCGGATTCTGTCCCGGTTGCCCCTCTTCCAGGCCAGCCCTCTGCTGTGGCCCAAGAGTGCAGTGGAGGATGGCCAAGTGCTTGGGCCCTGCACCCCATGAGAGACCAGGAAAAAGCACCTAGCACCTGGCTCCTGCCATCGGATGAGTACGGTGCGCCGGCCGCAGCGCGCCGACTGCGGCAGCCATTGGAGGGTGAACCAACGGCAAAGGAAGACCTTTCTCTCTGTCTCTCTCTCTCTCACTGTCCACTCTGCCTGTCAAAAAATAAAAAAATAAAAAAATAAAATTAAAAAAAATAGACTTTAGAGAACAATTTGCCATCTTACCTTATGAGCTGGGTAGGACTTGTCTCCCCAAAGCTTTGATGTCTTAATGTCAGCGGCTGATAGACTAACAGGGGAACTTGATCTAATTGTGGTGGACAGGAGGTGGGGCCAGGGACTCTCCCTGCTCCATGACTCAGCCCGTGACTGTTCCTCTGAACCTACCACAGCCAGTCTCCACAGACGTGCGCCTCTGGAGCCACTCAATCCTGAACTGAAACCTCCAAACTGTAGGCTAAAAGAAATCTTTTCTTTCCCAAGAAGATGCTCTTGGATATAAAATAACAAAAAGCAGACTAACACACCTTATAAAATCAAAGTTGTGTATATCCTAAAACCAACAATTTGTGTCTACTGCAGTTAAAAATCTCGCATTCGAGAATGAGAGACATGGATAAGGGTGTTCTTGAAGCAATTGTTCGTCACAGTTAGAAATTATCAGCAACCTCAAGGTTCATTATATCAAGTGCATTGCTCAACTGAATCCTACTCATTCAGTGAAATGTAACAGAACAGCCAAAATACTGAGCCATGAATATAAATCAACAGATGATTCTTTAAAACCAAACATTAAGGGAAAAAGTATTATTTTTTTGCAAATGTTCAAAACACACAAAAATGTAGTTCACCACATATAAATGTGCAAGTATAAAATGGGCAGAGGTGTACACAAACAAAATCAGAACAGAGGCCTCTTTCTCTGAGAAAGAAGGAATGTGATCACAAATGAGTTACAACTGGGGCCGGCGCCGTGGTTCACTTAGTTAAAGACGGGCAGTTTACAGATTAGATAAAAGCAAAAAGATCCCCATATTCAAAGTTGTGCTGGTAACCCATATGGGCACCAGGTTCTGGTCCAAGTTGCTCCTGTTCCAGGCTAGCTCTCTGCTGTGGCCCAGGAGTGCAGTGGAGGATGGCCCAAGTGTTTGGGTCCCTGCACCTGCATGGGAGACCAGGAAGAAGCACCTGGCTCCTGGCTTCGGATCAGTGTGGCTCCAGCTGTAGCGGCCATTTGGGGGGTGAACCAACGGAAGGAAGACCTTTCTCTCTCTCTCACTGTCTATCTGTCAAATAAATTTTTAAAAATGAGTTACAATTTAAAATATAGTATGTGATTACTTACAACATTTGAAAGATTTTATATCACAAAGAGTATTACAATCGTGTGTGTTTGAAAGTCTTCATAATGCTTTTAACAAAGGTAACAAAATGAGCACGTCAAAGTGCATGCTGGGAATCAGCCCTTAAGGCATTCAGATGTTTGGCTGAAAAGCCCAAAAGAGCATTTCAGGCATGGAAAGCCCAGACATGGTAGCAAAAAGTGACCTAAATGAAAGATCTCTGTGAGTGAGACCCCGGTGGAAAGAAGGGGTCATCAAAGAAGGAGGTACCTTTCACTGAAGGGAGGAGAGAACTTCCACTTTGCTTATGTCCTTGTCTAAATAATGACAGTTTGTGGATTCAGAAGGCTTCCATAATCTTGGCAGCGCATGCCAAGAGCCTCAGGTGTCATAAATAAGAGTGTAACTGTTAAATTAACAATGGAAGTCACTGTGCACTTACTCCCCATATAGGACCTCTGTCCTTAATGAGTTGTACTATGAGAATTAACTGCAAAACTTGTTCTTAAACAGTATGTTATACATTGTGTGGGTGTATGGTCTTCTGTATATAGTTAATTAAAAATTAATCTTAATGAAGAATGGGATGGGAAAGGGAGTTGGAGGTGGGACGGGAGTGGGGGTGGGAGAGTGGGTATGGGGGGAAAGAACCACTATATTCCTAAAGTTATACCTATGAAATTTGCATACATTAAATAAAAGCTTTATAAAACAGTGCATCCTGGGTCATGGTTTTGCTGAATATCAAAGATAAGTTCATTAATACATCTTCTTTTTAAAAAAGATTTATTTATTTATTTGAAAGGCAGAGTTACAGAGAGAGAGAGAGGGAGAGGGAGAGAGAAAAACAGAGAAAGACAGAGAGACAGAGATTCCATCCTCTGGTTCACTCCCCAAATAGCCCCACTAGCCAGGGCTGGGTCAGGCCAAAGCCAGGAGCTTCATCCTAGTCTCCCATGTGGGTGCAGAGGCCCAAATACTTGAGCCATCTTCTGCTGCTTTCCCAGGTGCATTAGCAGGGAGCTGGATCAGAAGTGGAGTAGCTGGGACTCAAACCAGTGACCATATATGATGCCAGCATGGCAGATGGCTGCTTAGCCCACTATGCCACAGCACCGGCCCCTGAATACTACTTCTTCAAGAAGGTATTATTTAGTGCAGTCTCTGGAGAGACCCAAACTACTATGAATTAGGACAGAAACTTCTCTTCCATGTTCACACTCTGCAAGTGAGTGGTCTAGGGCTGAGTGGAGCCCCTGCCATCCTCAGTCCAGGGTTTGCATCTCCCGGGCCAGCACAGTGTGTGGCAGGGAGAAGCAGAGAAGCACGCGCTTCCCTCTTGTTAAACACACAACAGGAAATCGCCACATACTTCTTCCTCTCACATTCCAGCGGTCAGAACTTTGCTGCTTGCCCATACCTTATCGTAACGGAGTGTGGAAATGTAGTTTCGTTCTAGGAAACCACATGCCAGTTCAATTATCAAAGGAAGAAGAGTAGAATGGATACAGCTGGACCATT
This sequence comes from Sylvilagus floridanus, assembly GCA_949820135.1. Taxonomy (NCBI): domain Eukaryota; kingdom Metazoa; phylum Chordata; class Mammalia; order Lagomorpha; family Leporidae; genus Sylvilagus; species Sylvilagus floridanus. The sequence goes on from OX463239.1 coordinate 68,210,867, forward strand.
AGCCACGGGATAGATAAGGCAGAACCATGACAGGGGAGCAACCGGGACAGTTAGAAATGGGAAGCCTGTCTGTCTTTGTCTCAGGGGCTCCCACAAAGAATCCCTGCTCATGTTTCTTCCAATAGCTTCCTTAGCTCTTGCCTGACTCAACTGTCCTGCATTCCACAGCACCTTCCCTAAGCTAGACTGGGTCAGGGGCTGTAAGTCCAAAGATGGATTGGCATGGACTCTGCCATCAAGAAACAAGCACAGCGGCTGGCATGGTGGCGTAGCAGGTGAAGCCGCTGCCTGCAACATCGGCATCCCATATGGGCACCGGTTTCAGTCCCAGCTGCTCCGCTTCTGATCCAGCTCCCTGCTAATGGCCTGGGAAAAGCAAAAGAAGATGGTCCAAGTGTTTGGACCCCTGCACCCATGTGGGAGACCCAGAGGAAGCTCCTGGCTTTAGCCTGGCCTAGCACTGGCTGTTGCAACCATGTGGGGAGTGAACCAGAAGATTGAAGATCTCTGTGTGTCTTTCCCTCTCTCTCTGAAACTCTAACTTTCAAAATAAATAAATCTTTAAAAAAAAATAAAAAGCACAATTATGACTAAGGTATGCTACTCTTTCAGTTTGTAACCCCTGGCATGGATATATTGTTTGTTTGTCTGTTGTTTTTTAGCAGTACGCATGCTAACACAATTTAATGGAAAGAAATACTGAAGAGAAGACAGACCAGGCAGAGATCTTGGTAAAGAGCTGACAGCTCTTGGCCGGCGTCGCGGCTCAATAGGCAAATCCTTTGCCTGCGGTGCCGGCACAATGGGTTCTAGTCCCAGTCGGGGCACCAGATTTTGTCCTGGTTGCCCCTCTTCCAGTCCAGCTCTCTGCTGTGGCCCGGGAGTGCAGTGGAGGATGGCCCAAGCGCTTGGGCCCTGCACCCGCATGGGAGACCAGGAGAAGCACCTGGCTCCTGCCTTCAGATCAGCACGGTGCCCCGGCCACAGCATGCCGGCCATGGTAGCCATTGGAGGGTGAACCAACAGCAAAGCAAGGCCTTTCTCTCTGTCTCTCTCTCTCTCTCTCTCTCTCACTGTCCACTCTGCCTGTCCAAAAAAAAAAAAAAAAAAAAAGAGCTGACAGCTCTGTCTGCATTCAGACTGGGGTTTTTAGGGGCACTGGGTAGGATAAAATGCTTTGAAGCCCTCACACCCTTCTGTGCCTTCTCAGTTCAGGGTGAGGGTCTACCACTTCATGACGATCAGCAGTCCTGCTGCCCCCAGCCTGTGGCCCCTTTCCTCCATAGCCTACTACCACCACCTGCACAGCATTGGCAACAGCCATGCTGGGACTTCCACTCAAGCTGCACACCTCCCTTAGGGAGCCCGGTCAGCCTGAAGGGAGACCTTCAGTGTGGGTCCAAGCTCCGTGTTTGGCTCTGTCCCCTTTAGCAGTTTTATCAGACTGAATGGAGACAAACAAGGCACCGTTAACTGATTTCCTGATGATACAAAGACAGCAGAAACAAGTTCATCGATGTCAGAATGGGAATTTAGAAACAACTAACGATGCTAAACTCAGTGAAACAAAAGATAATAGGCATTTAACATGTAAAAGCCAATCAAGTGAACGAATTGCAATAGTAAACTCGCAGGGAAATCTGACTAGAAGCATCTGGTACCCAGAACTCTTACAAAAGAAAAAGCCCATCGTGAGCATGAGGACCATCATTTTCTACCGCTGGATAAGCAGAGCTAATGTGAGGCCACCACTTTGAATAAAACAGGCGAATGGTCCTCAAGCCCAGTTACTGTTCTCCAGGGACTTCCACACGGCTCACGCTGCTGCCTCTGGACACACAGCTACATTGCTCCATGCAACTCTCTTTCCAGAGAGGATGATTCAGAATACATGTTCCCCTGTGTATTTTCATAGCTATCCAACAAGACTAAATTCAGTTTCCAGAAAATAACCCAATCATTTGTGTTCTTCTTTTAACAAGTAGTTGATTTGAGAGACAGAGGGGAACAGAGACAGACACACAGAGACAGAGCTCCCCAAGGCTGGTTCACTCCCCCAGTGCCCCTGATGGCAGCACCTAACATAGGTCTCCCATGGGAATGGCAGGAACCTGATTACCTAAGGCATCATCAGTGGTTCCCAGGGTCCATATTAGCAGGAAGCTGGAACAAGAGCCAGAGCTGAGGCTCCTCTGGTATTAACCCCTAGACCAAATACCTACCCCCTCATCCTTATTCTTCATGGGTTCCTCCTGAGAAATGGTCATCCAGCACATTGCTTCTCCCTCAAACTCATATTACCAGTGTAATTCATTATTTCAGTAACTTTCAATGTTTTTAACCTCCATGTCTGACTGATTCTCTAATCCCAATCCAGAACCAGCCATTAGTGGGGACTGAGTAAATATCTATAGAAGGAGTAAAATGAATAAACAAACAGTAGACAACTAGTAAGAATGATCACTGCTTTAGTAACACAGAATAACTTCAAAGATCCTTCTTGTATAACTGTTGCATGGCAAGAAAATATTCTTTTTACTACTCTTTAGCTAATTAGTATTTATAATTGCTACTTTTCATAGTGCTGGCTGTTTCTAATCAAATAACCACACCCTTAGACACCTGCAACATTGGGCTTGCCTGGTGAAGTAACAAAAAATGAAATGATATTGTTCTATTTCCCCCTTCAATGTAGTCTTCCTTCTACAAAGCACATGGCCCAGGGAAGAAAAACATTCCATCTTCTCACACTCATATTCATTTTTTAGCTAGAAAAAAATATTGTTAAAGTTCTGAGCCAAAGTCCCTCTATAAAAGGCATGAAGAAAATAACTATTTGCTGTGCAGGGGCTGATTTGGCTACGAACAGGAGAAAGGTGGCACGAGAGAGGGTTAGGAGGTACTGCAGAGTCTGCTACAGACTGGGGAAGCTAATTGCATCCTTTCTCTTTGAAGCAGCTCCCGCCTGTTTTATCACCGATCCCACAGGCAGCAAGTGATCTGGCCCTGCCATTCCACTCAACTACAGCAAATCAAAAATTCTCTCTGCTGAACTTTCGCTGGGGATTCCATATCATGTAAGTGCAACCGTTTCATTTTTGCCGTGGCCTAATTAAGGTGTTTCAGCTCACGTTTGTACTGTAAACTGTACCATAAAAAGATACCATTTAGACATAGTGCAAGCAATCAATTCTGCTGGCCTAATAGGAGAAAAATGCCATTTAGAAATGACTGTCGTGCAGGTGTCAGCACTGCACCTTTGAAATTCATTTACTAGGGACTAGCTGCTTGCCGGCCTAGGCCCTGGACAGAACTGCACCAATTAACCAACTTTCTTAATTCTCAAAATGCCAACAATTTAGCACTCTTCCACTGCTAGGCAACAGATCAGACAATTGGTTTCAGAAGATAACCAGGTCTTCCTCCTCCTAAAAGGCACAGGCATGGGGAAAGGCACCATCTCACCCACAGAGGATCAGACCTCTAGCAGGGCACCCAAAGCCTCATGTCATACCCAATCTCAAGCCAATGAGCCTACCAGGTGAGGGAGGGCCGCTTGCCTGTCACTGTGCAGTTTAGGACACCTGTAAGGCTTTGTTGCTTACATATCTGGAAGCTAAGGCTTGCCTATAAATACAAAGTGCTTTCAAAATTTATCTCACATCTGGATTATTTTAACTCATGGGAGAAAATGAAAGTTTTAATGTCTTCACAATGAACGACTGATTTACTGCCCTCTCCTTCCTTTCTCAGTTCAAATACTTTGGCTAAAATTGTTTTGTTTTATTTTGGGTTTTTTAAAATTTCATTTATTTTTGAAAGGCAGACAGACACAGAAAATGAGAGAGAAAGAGAGAGAGAGAGAGAGAGAGAGAGAGAGAGAGAGAGAGAGAAACTCTCCTAGTCATTGGTTCATTCCCTAGATGCCCACAGCAGCTAGGGCTGGGCCAGACCAAAAGTAGGAGCTCAGTGTGGGTCTCCCATTTGAGTGGCAGACACCCAACTACTTGAGCCATCACTCGTGCCTCCTAGGGGGCACATCAGCAGGAAGCAGACCTTGGAAGCACAGCAAAGACTGAAACCAGGCTCTCAGTATGGGATGCAAAGGTCCCCAGCCAGGTCTTAACCATTAGGCCAAAGGCCCACCCTTGTTCATTTATTTGCTTGTTTGTTAACTTGTGTTACTGAGAAGAAGCAGTGTCCTGAAGCAGACAGACAGAAGGTGGAGCTGGTCAATCTTCCTCCCTTGTGTAAGCACTGCAGAGCAGTGTTCAACTGATTCACTCTAAGGGTAGATTTGCACATCTGGAGCCATGTAAGAAAGAAGAATTTGAGTCTGATTTTCCTACAGAAACCCACCAGGGAGTAGTGTGACACTATGAAAGCCTACAAAGATCCCAGTGACCCCTCAAAAATAAAGCACACCATGCAGAATCCAGAATGGAAGACTTCTTTGTCCCTAAAGAAAAATATTATGTGAACAAATATTGCTAGTGAGCCTTCTAAAACTTTCAGCTATTAGCAGGTTTGGATACTCGTATGTCTCCTCTCTATAAATGCCCATTCTGATGGCAAATAAATGGAAACACTGACCAAAGTTGTCAATTGTCAGCTTTAATTACTGTTTTTTTCATTCTCGTGAAAGGCATTTATCCATTTAAGGGTCTGTCTCCCCTTTCCACTCCCCCAACACCAACACCTAGGAAATAAAATGTCTAAGTCATCACATATTGGGTAGAGCCCTCCCAATTCATTCTTCAAGGTTTTATTGATCATTCAATGTTTACAACTGTAAGGAAGAGTGAAGACTGGTGCCTCCTCACACAGGGCACCAAAATGTAAGGAAAACAGGTGCAGAACAGAGAGGAGAGAGGGTATGAACTCGCAGTCAGACGGAATTTATTCAAAGAAAATAAACTCGCAGAGGTCAACTAACTGCCAGCATGTGCACAGACTGACCACGTGGTAGAAGCCCAGAGCTCAGCAGCCGGGGCCCTTTTGTATCTTAGGTGGGTTGGGGGGGTGGGGGTAGTAGGCAGAGATGAGCTTCTCCATCTGGTTCTTCAAGTTTGGCCCTCTGGCCTCCAAACCTGGGGAAGAATGTAGGGGGTGGGGTGGGAAACAATACAGGATGTGAGACTGAACTGGTCTCTTAAAAGAAGGCAGAAAGAACAAGAACCTAAAAGGGCTGAGGCTTGGGGCCCGCGCTGTGGCACAGTGGGTTAAAGTACTGGCCTGAAGCACCAGCATCCCATGTGGGCACCAGTTCTAGTCCTGGCTGCTCCACTTCCAATCCAGCTCTCTGCTATGGCCTGGGAAAGCAGTGGAGGATGGCCCAAGTCCTTGGGCCCCTGCACCCACGTGGGAGACCTGGAAGAAGCTCCTGGCTCCTGGCTTCAGATTGGCACAGTTCTGGCTGCTGTGGCCATCTGGGAGGTGAACCAGTGAATGGAAGACCTCTCTCTCTGTCTCTACCTCTCTCTCTGTAACTCTGTCTTTCAAATACATAAAAATAAATCTTAAAAAAAAAAAAAGGCTGAGGCTTGTGTCCTTGTTCCATCAACAACAGTTGAAGATTTCATATATTTTCATAACTACAATTTCCAAATTGTAACTGCATCTAAATGGAAGATGAGGTATATGGAATAAAGATTGGAGAGTAAGAATTTAGATTGTTGTATGTACATAATGGCTAAGGCACCTGAAGAATATGCTTTGACATTTTTAAATCCCACTTTCCTGGAACAAAAAAAAAAAAAAAGTACATTTGCAGCAAAAACAAAAAAGGGAATAAAAAGAATAATTTGACACCATGACTGTTATCATCAGCAATAAATTTCTAGACAGGAGACAATCCACATTTTAACCCCTTTGGGAAACAGATGGCTCTAAATGTGACTAATTTTCCTCCACATTTAACAGCATCATCAGAAATTAAACACGTTACAGGAACCACTGGGCTCAGTCCCAGCCCTGTTACTATCAGTGTTGTCTATTAGGGAAATCATATCCCATTAAAGTATTTACATTAATTGAAGAAGGAAGCTTGAAGGAAAGAGAAGAATTATCTATCACTCAATACTCCAAAGCAAAAACTCGGCTCTTCTCTCCCAGTTCAAACCAGATGCTTGCTGGCCACACTTTCCTTATGCCCAAGGGAGTTGAAAGATCCAGTAGAGGCTTTCAGTTTTCTTAGCTGGCATCTCAATCCATCCCCAGGAGCTACAGCAAGCTTCTACCTCAGATGAATAAAATATCCTACTTGTAAATATCTTAAGCTACTGAATAATAAGAAGCCATGAAGCTGCAATGCAACCCCAATCCCAATTTTATCTGAACCTACAGCAAATAGCCAAGGAACAATGCAGAGTTACACACTAAAAGAACTCCTCCTGGTAGTTTGCTCAGGGTCAAGTCTAGACAAGTGCTGCCTTTATCTACCTTACTCAGCTAAATAGTTTGCATGAAACTCATTTCCTGAAGCCCCTTTTCTTTCCTGACACATAACGTAGATACTATAAGAATGGGAAATGTTGGTAAAGTCTTTTTCTGAAAACTTCTGCTCCAAAGATGTGATGATCATGAGTATGTGTCTCCTGTCTCTCCTAGGGATGCATTAAAGACACTGGGACGTGAATATTGCATTTATAGCTCAAAACCACCTCAAGATGAGCAGGGAAACTATGGTGTCACCTGGAAACCCCAACGAGAAGAGCTGCAAGAAAGGAAGAGCCTCAGAAAAAGTCCTGAGGAGGCTGATTAGAGGAAAGAAGAGGAGCCTGGTAGGGGGCCTGGTAGGCTAAAAATATTTAGGACCCTCTGGTCTGAGAAGCTGGTGAATGAAAGGGGAATGACCAAAGGCTTCAAAATCATAGAGTGGCGACTGCATAATTAACATGAGTTTGTTGACACGTAAGGCTACAGTAGAACTAGGGAACAGGTGAGAATGTGAAAAGGCGGGCAACTTTGGCAATACAGATGCATTTAGGATGAAGCATTGCATTCCATCTAAGCTGATGCAAGTAATTAATTTCCTCAACCTTCCCCCTTCACACACCTGCCACTTCATGTATAACCACTCCACTCTCCTCTCTCCAAATGGGGCCGTAATTATAAACAGGATCATAACAGACAAAACTACAACAAAGGCTATTGTGTTAATTTTCTATTGCTATTTGACCAGAATGTTTCCTGAAACCCAAACTTACTGATCCTGCTACTTAAAGCACAATGTCTTCTTTAGTGAGTATCTTTCCTTAAGAAACAAGAAACACTGAAGAAGGAGCAGGAGTCCTACAAACCCATATGTTCAAGTTCAGAATTTTGGTGACCGCAGGTGTTTCTCACAGCACATGAAGGAGAAACATGGATATTAAAAGTCTCCTCCCAAAACTTGGGAGGATGGTAAAATGTACACAGGAGTGGACATTTAGCCTAGCAGCTAAGATACCCATGTCACACAGCAGAATGCCTGGATTCTACACCTGACTCCTGCTAATACAGACCCTGAGAGGCAGGGGAGATAGCTCAAGTAACTGAGTTCCTGCCACCCACGTGGGAGAACTGGAGTTCCCGGCTTCTGGCTCCGCTGCAGCTTGGTACTGGCTGTTGCAGCTATTTTGTAAGTAAACTAGCAAACAGTTTCTCTCTCTCTCTCTCTCTCTCTCTCTCTCTCTCTCTCTCTCTCTTTCTCTCTCTGAAATAAACACATAACATTTTTAAATGTACAGCAAATGAAACTGGAGGCTGGGATTTGGGGATTGTGCCAAACCCTTTAACTAGCACAGCAATGAGCTGCCCACCCACTTAGTACTAAGTAGTCTGGGTAAATCTCATAGTTTGGCACAGCATTTCCTCCTTGTTGCCATCTGGGAAAGGACCCATGATTAGGGAATGGTAAAGCACATTCTCTGGTGGGTTTTGGGATTGGGTTTGAGTTCCAAGCAACCTGCCCTTGATGCCTAATGAAGAGTGGGTCCACCCAATGTAGTCAGGGCAGGTAACAAGGGGGAGACCAAAACACCTACTCCCTTACATCAAGAGAAGTTTATAAAGAATAGGAGAGTGCCTACTCCATATTATTCATGAGTCAGAATAGCAGAAGACAAGATAGCACAACAATCACAGAGTCCACACATTCATTGATTTAGTCATTCATCTTGACATTGGACAAACCAGTTCAGCCACCTGCAGGAGGCACACTCCCAAGGTCAATCATCAACCTCTCCTACCTCAGGGATTGAGTGGCAAGGACAACATGGCCTCAAGGGGGTGCTAAAGTCAAAGAACAGTCACAGCACCGAGTGGGTACTAAGGAATAGCTAAAGCCAACGATCATGTGAGACAGGAACAGGTGAAGCAGGCAAGGTGAGGAGGCGATCCATCTGGAAGTTCTCCCAAAACTGAGCAAACAGTGGGATGGAAGAGATACTCAGGATCTGAACAAAGTGATTTTTAAAATTTTTCCATCTGAGCCCACATTGCTTTTAAAAAGAACATAAAAATCACCTGCCTCAGATCCTACTGCCTGCTATCTCTAGGAATAAACCACACAAATACACAAATACACAAACGGATGAGAAATTGGTTCTTTTCTTAAATTCTTCAGCAAATTTCTAACGAATACAAAGCCCAAAGTACAGCCCCTGACATTTTTCTAGTGCAATCCATGCAGCCTGAGGAGGTAACACAATATTCATGTCAAACAATGTTTAATGAGAGTCCACCATTCGTCAGAAACTGCTGGGTATTAGGATGACAATGAAAAGCCAGAAAAATATAGTTCTTGCCTCCAAGGAATTTAAAGTCTAACAATTTACAGATCATGTCGAATTGCAGTGACTCTAACCAATGCAGACTACCAAGGCACAACAGGCTCTACTGTACACCTGGCCTCCAATAATTAGGGATCTGTGTACCAACGGCGTGCTACATCCTGAAGGAATTCAGAAGCCCAGCTACCAGCAGGAGATTCATTGCCTTTGAGTCATAACAAACCTAGGAGATGATGTCAGACGGATAATGAAATGACCTCCATCAGCCATTCGAAGGAATGTCCTTCAGAGACTTCAGTGCACAAAAGATCAACTGGATATCATAAAAAGGAATGCTGTATTATCTCATTGGTAGGGACAGCAGGACGTCTGAATTGTCAATCATTGGGATACATTCATTGGGCTAGTTTATGTCAGCTTAAAGGCCCATTGGGAAGACACCAATAAAGTGTGATGCCTTGGCTTGGGGTTCAGCGCCTCCCCCAATATGGCCAGCCTACTCTTGCAGCTTCATTTCCCTCTCTCAGCTTTGTGGGCTCTGAATGCAGCCAGAGCACATGACTTACCTGTCTGAGCACATGCCCTTGAATCCTCCATCTCTGCCACACTTCTCCAACACAGCCTTTCTCACCGTCTCCGTTCCCATTGAAATCCAGGCCCACTACAAGTTCACCCACCGGGCTCCAGAGTCAGCTTCTCCCTCCTTGACTTCCCACAACATCTCTTTCTGTAAATTTCTTTTTAAACACCTCATTCCTTCTCACTGTCCTAAAAATACTTAATCAGACTGCCTGGACTTGAGCACCAACTTCACCATTCCCCAGCTGAAATGATGGCCAACTTACTGAACCTTTCTGGAGCCTTAGTTTCCTCATGTTAAAAAAAAAAAAATAGCAATTATCATAGGCTCCCACCTAGTAGGGTTTTTATAATGACCAAGTGATCAAATACCTGCAAAGCTCTAAGAGAGCATGGTAAGTCATCAATAGGTAGTGTTATCACTACCACCATCACCTCCATCCTCATCAACTCCTTCTACTAGATCATAAGACCTTTATGGATGAGAATTATGTTACTCCCATTTCCCCTAAAGTTCCTAGCACAGTGCTCTGCTGTACTGGAAAACACTGATCAGTGAGCTCTCTGAGGATGAGGGGAGCAGGGATATTGCCAGTTCCCATGGCGTGAACACTGCTATCCAGGCAGAAAACATGGTGTCACTGAGCACAGGGCTGGAAAGGGAAGCGTGCCATCAGTCCCTGCAGCTGTACAAGCTACTCCAGCCCACCCATGGATGTGTTCAGTTACCAGTTGGGGAATTAAAAATGAGGCAAATTCTTAAGTTACTTTCTTCCACAGCCAGCAAGGAGCTGGGTGCATGTCCACCAGCAGTTATAGTAGCCGCTCTTCATCACCTGCAGTATCAGTACAATAATCAGGTTTTTATCCCATTCAGGAATTTTACCTCATCATCCTCAGATTTCATAATTATCAAAGAATTCTAAATGCACCTTCAGCAGAAACCCTTGTCACTTCAGGAGACATGTGAATTACATACACCAATAAAAAAAGTCACAGTATTTACCATCACTAATAAAATGTATACTGTGAGTTAATAAACCAATAACACTAAGTAACTAATAAATGAAATGAATATGAATCACTCAAGAGAAGAAATCACAAAGCATTAGAACACGTACTGAATTCTCAAGTAATGTAATCCATTACCGCGAAGATGCCTTTCTTTGATGTAGGCTCACAGCCTTGTTGGACAGGCCCAGCATTAACTCCCCCTCCATCCTAGTCAAGTGCTGGCTCAGTCCCCTCCCAAGACAAGATGCCCTTGGCCACTTTGGCCCCTGGCAGCCACAGGAGTTTTCTCCACTGCCAGTTACTCACCGAGCCCTATCTGTCCTTTGTGGTGGTACTCAGAAGTGGACTGTACTTTTCAGCTTAGTGAGTTTAGCCTCTGAACCCACTAAAATCTTAATTTGATTGTCCGTGTTTACCCAAAATCAGCCTCAGCTTTGGAGGCTGCGAGGAAGCAGTGTGGTTTTGTTTTTTTTTCTTCTCATCCTCATTTCAAATTGCTCCGTCTTGTACTGTACTCAGCCTGCAAACATTCAGGCCCAACCCCTCATCTGTGAGACAGGCAAACTGTGTGTATGAGCACACTTTTCATCACTTCAACTGGAATATCCAGAAGGAGCTTCTTGGGAGAGAAAAGGGTTCGTTCAGCTTCCAGTTCAGAGGGTTCAGGATTGCTGGCCCATGGTCCAGTGTCTGTGTGGAGGAAGCCTGGCACAGCAACTGTGTAGGAACAATCCCCAGGTGAGGCAGGAAGCAGAGAGAAAAGCCAGGCCCAACTCACTCATAATAACTAACCCGTCCACAGAACTACCCTCTGAGGGCACATCTCCGTGACCTAATAAACACCTGCCACCAGAGCCACCTCTCAGATGCCATCATTAGATCAAACCTCAATTCTTCAACCACTAAGACATTAGAGCTTAAACATTTCCCATGAGTTCTGTGGAAATAAGTCCTACTCGGCCCTTGATAATGTTTATACCTCCCTAATAAGAATAAAGCTTTAATACGTATAAAGCTTTGTTCCATTAATACCCCCTTAACTGAACTCCTTCTTCCCTCTAGGAAAAGGTCTGCTTCCTACTGGAAAGAAATAGCCATTGTGTGCCATGTTTCTCCCACCATTCTACCCAAAACCTCTTAGATGCTTCTGTCTTAATACTTTTCCCTCTCAGTCCCAGTTAGCATGGCCCATTCCCTTATTCCTTAAAGACACAAAGCTTTTCTAGATCTGACCAACAGATAAAGACTGTGAAAAGACAAGCTCACCAAGTCAACCAAACACAATGAGAGGTTCACATAACTGTTATGATCAAAAGCCTTCAATAACTACCATGTATCTCATTTCAGTGTATTTATTGCTCTAACACCAGGTGATATTCATCAGTGAATCAGTCTACAAATAATTAAATCTCATCAAGGAAGCTTCCACCCCCTTGCTCTCCTTGGCAGAAATAAATCCATTGTTTAATATATGTGTGGAGACAAATTAATTCTTCTCCCTCGAGATAATTCCTGCCTGGGAGAGCTCTATCATAGCATACATCATACTGATGCTATAAAAATAATGCCTTATTTTTTAACAGTTATTAAAAGCATTCTTTACAATGATGAATTCTGAAGTCAGCACCAAAGTAGGAGGAATAATAGGACCACCTGTGAGGAGGGCTTGACAAGGGACAATCCAGGTTTATAAAACCAGGCAATGTGGGAAGCCTTCGTCACAGTGAATTCCAAAATTAGGTACAAAAGGAGAGCTGGAGTTAACATCTACAACTTTCCGAGTGAATCCGCCTCCCACCTTGCAGGTTTTCCTGAGTGGCACCTCCTACTCTTGCCTAGTGCTGCTTTGTTATTGAGCCTGTTGGGTAGGGCAGCCCCTTCATCATCACACTGGCCTTCTGGTAAAGGCACAGTTTCCAGCTTCATTTTATAACTGAGGAGACCGAGGCCAAAAACCACTGGGTAACTTACCCAAGATGACACCGACATGAAGGGTAGAGCAGGACTCAACTCCAACATCGCAGTTGCCCACTGCAGGAAGCTGCCTCCTAAAACCAAAAGAATATTTATTAATCTTACTTCTACCATTTCCTCACATGAGTTTGTTTTCCTTCTGTCCTAAATTTCCCAAGGGAAAAAAAAAAATGCCGAGAAGTGAGAGTGTTTATTCAAAGGGAACACAGATTTGGATCTTGAAGTTGCACAGCAGACACTCCATCATTGGGTCTTAGGTTTTCATCCTTAGTCGCTCAGATTCAATCCTCCCAAACAAAATGAGCTTCTTCATCAGTCATGGCCAAATGGGTTTTGAGTGGATGAAAGTTATAGCTGCTGGTTGTGGGGTTCTCCAAATCACTAAGTTCAGATCATTTCGAATGTCAAACTGGCACTTAACAGGCAACAGCTGAGAATCTGACTTGATTTTATTTTGGAGTAGAATCCTTTCCAAGCTAAGGTATTATTCTATAATTCCTCACATTACCTAGAAGTGTCATCAAATAGAAAATAAAGATATTTTTCACATCCTTAAGTAATTCAAAAAAAATTAGGGCTGATCCTTCCAATGTGGAAGGCTCAAGAATAAAGTTGCTCACTTTCAATGGGGGCATTAACTGCTGCAGGAACCACAGGCCACCGGATGTAGTAGAATAGGTAATTTAGCAAATAGATACTAAGAGACAGAAAGTGTTTATGTCCCTAAGATATTTGCCACCTATGTCATTCAACACTGAAATTAAAGCCACAACAAATAATACAAGCACGAATTAAGCTAATCAAGAGGGTTTACTAATTTTACAGTACTTCACATGCAACACACACACAGCATACACAGAGCATGGCTCCAGTGTTAGTACTGCTGTGTTCTAACAAGGAGACAGCTCCAAGTCTGATTTGTACAACATATTTTCAAAGCAATTTGAAAATAATTAATTTGCTTAACAATTAAAATTCATTTGTTAGAAGTCAGTGATTGAAGAAAACAGAAACTGAAGGAGGGAAGGGTTGTCTTCCTGAAGGCAAGAATCCGAAGGATCTTCTTGGAAGGCACTTCAATGCTCCCGCTCATTGTCTGTTTTACTGAACACCTACTGTGTGCCATGCACCGAGGCAGGAATTTCATGGAGACTGTCTCATTCATTCTCTTATTCCCAAGACCTAATACAATACCTGCCACATAGCACATGGCTCAGGAACTGAAGTTACCATCATCACCACTCTTCTTATTGACAGGTAGAATCACGAGTAACAACAAGGTGTGCTGCTCTAAGGCTCGGGGGACCCACGAGCCCTGCTCCTGGCAGCTGTCAACCACCAAAGTGATGGATACAGGGGAGTGAGACAGAATGAGCACCTCGGGGCTTCCTCTCTCAGCTCTCCACACAAGTGACAAAATCAGGTTACCACGGGGCTAAAATGAATTAACCTAATCGTCCCTATGTTCCTTATCAGAAATCTACAGCATGAGTTCGAACAGAGGTTTGGATACTTCACACAAACTGCTCGTCAGTCAATCTGCAAAAAAGAGACTTAATTAAGAAGGTGATCGTTTTAATCATGACATCCTTGAGTGGCTTCTCCTTCAGAGCCACTGTTTCAGACAGCTGATGTTCATCAGCTCACTTAAAGCTCATCACATGCTCTTCTGGTGTTACTGGTTTTCACGTGCACTTCACAGATGAGGAAAGCAAGTCCCAGATACGTGGAAGGCCAGGGAAGATCAGCGGGCAGCCCGGCTGGCACCTGCCAAGTCTAACAAGGAGGCTGCAGCAAGAAAGGCAGGGATCCAGGGCAAATCCTGAGAAAGGCCGATGGAGCACAGGAAAAGATGTGGAGTCTGGTAGGCTCAGTCTTAGGACCCTTAGCCTAGGAAGACGGAGAAGGAGAGGCAGAATGAGCCTATGTCGGTCTGTGCATAAAACAATAGGCTAGATGCCGGGAATGAGAGAAGTGAGAACATCTAGGGAACTAGATGTAATTATCTACAGGAATATAAAGGGAAAAGATAAAGACCAGGAGTTGGCATGGTGGCTTAACTGGTAAAGCCACAGCCTGCAATGCCAGCATCCCATATGGGTGTCTGTTCAAGTCCCCGCTGTTCCACTTCCAATCCAGCTCTCTGATAGTGCACCAGGGAAAGCAGCAACAGGATAGTCCAAGTCCTCGGGCCCCTGCATTCATGTGAGAGACTCACATGAAGCTCCTGGATCCCGGCTTCAGCCTGGCCTAGTCCTGGCTATTGCAGTTATTTGGGGAGTGAACCAGTGGATAGATGGGCACCCTCTCTCCCTCTCTTTCTCTGTAACTCTGCCTTTCAAATAAATACATGTGTTAAAAAAAAAAAAAAAAAAAGATAAAGACCAAAGCCCAGAGTTAGAGATAGGACAAAGAGAAGGCAAGTGTGCTATCAAATTTTTATGGATTCTCTACTAGGTTTCTGGCTTCTTGCAAAGCTTTTCCCATGTATGGCTTCATCTGATCCTGTAACAGTCCCTTCAGGGAGCATCTTAAGTTCCTACACAAATGCTCTGTTGCTTGGTAATTTAAATTCAGGGCTTGTAACTGCATTCTACAGGAATAACTAGGCTTTTTCAAGTGTTCATGATATGTGTAAATTTATGGTCACTGTCACTCAGTCTGTTGTGTTTGCCTACCTCTCTGTTTCCATTTCACTGTCTAATTTGGTTGGAAGTAACTCTTTCATCTCCTTCCATCAGTCTCCATGTCTTACAGAAACCTAGGGTTTCCAAAAATAAAACTCCACTCAGAAATATACAAAGCCATTTCTGTGATCCCAAAACACATTGCAGTGTGGGTGGAGCCAAAAGGAATCTTTGAAAGCTGGAATAATAAGTTGCAGGTGTTCAAAAAGCTGTTATTTATGAGAAAATTGAGTGTCTTTGGTGGGAAAAAAGTAGACTAAGTATATCCTCTTTCAAAAGGAGCAGAGATTGGATAGGTCTGGGAGAAAGC
This sequence comes from Sylvilagus floridanus, assembly GCA_949820135.1. Classification (NCBI taxonomy): domain Eukaryota; kingdom Metazoa; phylum Chordata; class Mammalia; order Lagomorpha; family Leporidae; genus Sylvilagus; species Sylvilagus floridanus. Next base: position 68,226,205 of record OX463239.1, read on the forward strand.
ACCTGTGTCATTTAGCTGCCAGAAAAGATAATGTGATGTGAGCTCCACTAACAGCTGCCACACTCCACACAGATCAGAATCTACCCCATACCATGCCCTTCATGAATGCTGCTTTCACTGTAAGCAACGCCTGGAAGAATAAACCACAGCTTGTTTGAGACAAGTGACAGAACAGTGAAGAGCCTAAAGCTGTTACATAAGGAATGACTCTATTTTTTTAAAAGATTTATTTTATTTATTTGAAAGACAGAGTTACAGAGAGAGAGGTAGAGACACAGAGAGAGAGATCTTCCATCTGCTGGTTCACTCCCCAGATGGCCACAATGGACAGAGCTGCGCCGATCCAAAGGCAGGAGCCAGGAGCTTCTTCCAGGTCTCCTACACGGGTGCAGGGGCCCAAAGACTTGGGCCATCTTCTACTGCTTTCGCAGGCCATAGCAGAGAGCTGGATTGGAAGAGGAGCAGCCAGGACTAGAACCGGCACCCATATGGGATGCTGGCACTTCAGGCCAGGGCTTTAACCCACTGCACCACTGTGCCACAGTGCCGCCCCAGAATGACTGACTTCAATGAGAAATATTTCATCTAAAATGTTGGGAGAGGGACCAAGGATCAAGGAGAAGCAATCTTGGTTTTAAATTATGCAAGAGGCTTCCATGTAGAATTGGTTCATGTGACAACCCCAAGGAACAGAACTAGAACTAGAAATAACAACAATGAAAACAACTGTCTGGGGCCGGTGCTGTGGCACTTTAGGTTAATCCTCCACCTGCGACACCGGCATCCCATATGGGGGCCGGTTCTAGTCCTGGTTGCTCCTATTGCAATCCAGCTCTCTGCTATGGCCTGGGAAAGCAGTGGAAAATGGCCCAGGTGCTTGGCCTCCTGCACCCGCATGGGAGACCAGGAAGAAGCACCTGGCTCCGGCATAGCTCCATCCGTTGCAGCCATTTGGGGAGTGAACCAACAGAAGGAAGACCTTTCTCTCTGTCTCTCCCTCTCATTGTCTGTAATTCTACCTGTCAAATAAATAAATTAACAAAAAAAAAAAAAAGAAAGCAACTGTCCTACATTGTGTTCTTGCTCTGCTCCAGACTGGACACTAAACACATTGTATTCATTATCCCAATGAATTGTTACAATCTTAGTATTAATGGGTGGTCATTAATAAGCAACAGATTTAAAGCCAACACAGAGAAGAATATTGTCACAATCAGACTGACCCAGAGATGAAATGGAGTGCATTGGAAGATACTGAGTGCCCAGTCACCATATATGAGCAGTTCTGTTGGCAAGGGGAAATTGCAGAGACAGTTCAGGGATGAGAGGGACAGATGAGTTAGACCATACCTCAAGTCCCGTCTATGACCTGTTAGAATAAAATGGAAGGTCCAACCCAGGTAGGACTAATAGATGCTTTCTGAAACTGAAAATCATGAAGCATGGGGAAATAGAAGAGTCGTTAATAGACATCCTCGATGACAACAAATTCCCATCTCTAGAGAATGGCTTCATTCTGGGCTGTGTAACAGCAAGAGTGATAAAGCAAATGAGTTCCTGAGGCCATGAGCAGGCTCCTGGTTCTGTGTGAAAACTCCAGGTGAGGTGCTAGCTTTATTAGATCCTTTCAGAACTGGATAACTCCCAGGTTCCAGAATTCAGTGGAAGGGAAGCCTCCAGAGCTACAGGTTCTGACCACATCCTTTCACTGTTGGAACTACTAAAAACATATGTACGACAAAATGACCTCAGTTCATTTGCTAGAGACAACTTCATGTTCTCTAAAAGGACTTAGGCCACAAAACCTACCAGCAGCAAGGAAAGCTTTGGAAAAATAAACTGGAACCTTAAAATATAATAGTGAGAGGGGTCGGCAAGGTAGTACAGGAGGTTAAGCCACCACCTGCAACACCAGCATCCCATATGAGTGCCCTGGTTCAAGTCCCAGCTGCTCCACTTCCAATCCTGCTCTCTGCTAATGCACCTGGGCAAACAGCAGCAGATGCTCCAAATGCTTAGACCCCTACCACTCAAATGGGAGACCTAGATGGAGTTCCAGGCTCCTGGTTTCAGCCTGGCCCACTGCTGGTAGTTGTGGATATTTGGGGAGTGAACCAGCAGTTGGAAGATCTCTCACTCTCTTTCCCTCACACTCTATTACTCTGCCTTTCAAATAAATAAGTAAATCTTTCAAAAAATAAGACTGGATGCATTTTGGATATTTAAGACAAAGTGTCCAATTGTGTCAATTTTTCCAAACCATCTCCAATGTCCGTCTTTGTGCTTTTTTTAAATTTTTATTTAATAAATGTGAATTTACAAAGTGCAACTTTTGTATTGTTGTGGCTTCCCCCTCCAACCTCCCTCCTTCCCATGGTCCTCCCCTCTCCCACTCCCTCTCCCATCCCGCCCTTCATCCAGTTTCATCTTCAATTACCTTCCTATTCTGAAGATCAACTTAGTATATACTAAGCAAGGATTTCAACAGGCTGCACTCACACAACCACACAAGGTATAGGGTATTGTTCGACTAGTAGTGTTGTTTTTAAGGTTCATAGTAAAACACATTAAGGACAGAGATCCTACGTGGGGAACATGTACCCAGTGACTCCCATTGTTGATTTAACAATTGGCACTCTTATTTATGATGTCAGCAATCACCCGACACTCTTGCTATGAGCTGTCTAGGCTATGGAAGCCCCTTGTGTTCACCAACTTTGAACTTGTTTAGTCAAGGCCGTATCACAGTGGAGGTTCCTTCCTCCCTTCAGAGAAAGGTGCCTCTCTCCTTGATGGCCTGTTCCTTCTGCTGGGGTCTTGTTCACCAGGATCTTTCATTTAGATTGTTTTTTGCCACCGTGTCTTGGCTTTCCATGGCTGTGAGACTCTCATGGACCTTTTAGCCAGATCCGAATGTCCCAAGGGTTGATTCGGAGGCAGGAGTGCTGTTTTGGGCATTTGCCATTCTATGAGTCTGCTGTGTGTCCTGCTTCCCCCGCAGGATCATTCTCTCCCTTTTGATTCTATCCTTCATTATTTGCTTACACCGGTCTTATTTGTGAAGTCTCTTCAACACTTACCCTATCTTTCTGATCGGTTGTGTATTTATACTTATCACTTTACCAAGTGTGCTGGCATTGGTACCTGCCTCCTTGGTAAGACTGAGTTGAAATCCCCTGGCACATTTCTAGTTGCACCATTGGAGGTAAGTCTGAGTGAGCATGTGCCGACCTGTATACCTCCTCCCTCTCTTATCTCCACTCCAATGTTAACAGAGATCACGTTTCTGTTAATTGTAAACGCCTAAGCATGATTGTGCTTTCCTCCTAGCTTTTGTGAGCTCTTCCGTCTAAAGGAACAACCTGATGTATACTTTCAAATGTCTTCTCAACAAGAAAGGGAGAAACAGAAGGCAGAGAATGAAGGAGATGGCCAAGCGGAGTGGAATACTGAGGGGTAGGACAAGAGAAGAAAGCTACATTCACAGAATGCAAAAGCTCTGGGGTTGGGCCCCTTTAAAGAAAATTAGGAGTTGGGGCAGGTGCTTAGCCTAGCAGTTACTACACCTGCATTGCATTTTGAAGTGTCTGGGATTGATACCCAGCTCTATCTCCCGACTCCAGCTTCCTGCTAATGCAGAACCTGGGAGGCAGTGGTGATGGCTCCAGTGACTGGGTCCCTGCCATTCACATGGGAGACTTAGATCAAGTTCCCAATTCCAAGTCTTGGTCAGCAACCATGCTCCAGGTGTTTGGGGAGTATTCAGGTGAATCAGAGTGTTCCCCATCCACCGTGTGTGTGTGTGTGTGTGTGTGTGTGTGTGTGTTTCACTCTGCTTCTCAAAAAAATATTTTCAAAAAAAAAAAGCAAAGAAGGGGCTCATGGAATGATTCTACTGAACAACAGGACTAAAAGAACCAGGTCTACAGGATAAATCTCAGAGGACAACTGGAGGACAGAAATGTCAATCTTCACCAAACATTTCTTCTGACCGAGAGGAGGAGAGTGAACATCAAGTCAGCACCGAGACGCTGCTGCCCCAGCACATCAGCCATCACGTTTGCACAGCTCTGTGCTAACCCGAAGTTCTGTCCCAGGAGGGCAGGACTCCTATTTGCTGAGTGAAGTCTCTGGAAGAAGCCCCGCGCTTGTGGTCAGCAGCAAAAGGTGCACGCAAACTCCAGCTGGCGAGCCTCCACCCAAAGCAGCTTCTCCGAGTTCCCTTGCAGAAGGCAGGTTTTCCCCTCCACGTAAACAACAACAATTTGTTTTACTTTGATGGGTCCTCTTGAATAATGGTTTCATCATTAAACATCTGGCTTCTTCCTAGCAGATTAGGCCTCCAATGAGGAAAGTGTGTTTATAATTCTAATTTGAAACACAGCACATTAATATGCTGATTCTCATAATGTTTGCCTTAACCTGTTTGGAGAAATTATGACTACAAATATCTTGTACACAACACCTCTAACTACCAGCTTGTACAAACAACATAAGAGCCGGAGCCCTCTCATCCAGACGACTGGAACCACTTCAGAGGCAATGATGATTAGCGCTTTGGCTGGAAGCCATATTTTACACATCAACCCAGCATCTGTCTCCGCCATGCCGTCCCTGGCTAACAGACCCACCTCCGCTGTCACTAATAAGCACGTTCATGGGAGCCAGATGGTGTGCCGGGAAGAGCTCTTGCCTTTTCCTGCACTAGGCACACTGGAGGGAGGGAGCCTCAGCCAGCTCCAAGTTGTATTTCCTGGGGCTCCAGGTTCTTGCAATGCTGTGTGCAAAGAGGCACCACTAAAAAAGAATGTAAATGAGGGCACCATTCATTATTTACAGTTGGCATCTCGCCATCCCCTCCTGCCCTGAGCAATGGCTGCCTGGAGGAACGGGAAAGCAGCTGATGAGAGCGGGGCCATCCTGGAGGAGTCAGGCCATCGCGAAGCAGTTTCTCCCTGCTGCCGAGGATCCTCCAGGCTCAGCTTTCCTGGCCCACGGAAGAGCTGAGCTTTTCACTTCCTTCCTAACAAAGCACTCAAGTTCTTCGGCCTCCACATTTCTACCAAGCGCGTCGACCGACAAGCTAAATGCAAAAGGCAGACTTGCTGCTATATTCCCACTCATGGCCCCATGTCTGGGTTGGAGTTCAGGGTGCAGAGGAAAGAAAAAAGTGGAAAGAGGAGGGAAAATGAACAGATCATCCAGGGCAGAAACTTACAAGCACATCCTAGACCACCCTGGCCGGGAGGTGCCAACATGGCTCACAGGTCGACGCCATCACACTGGAGCATTTCACCCAGGCTTCCATGGCATCCTCCCTCACTGATTTTAGCCAACAAGAGAGCATGCACCACACGTTAACTACTTCTCCAAAGTGCCAGCTAACACGGTGTCCCAGAGGTCATCTTTAAACTCTAACCATGCTTTTCCACTCCTTAGGTGTGCCTGTGTACTGAATGTAAAATGTACAGCTTGACATGTTGAATGGATCAAATTTATCTCAGTGCAAACAGCAAAACTCAAAAGTCTTGTTGCCAGAGCTGTTTTGCGTGTTAACTATCAGATCATCTGATTTTAATCCCCATCAGAGTCTTTTCCTTTCAATAATATAATCTGAACTGTTTTTCAAAATATGAAAAAGAGAATAATGAATATATCTGTATGTTCTCTTTCTTACATAGGAAACCTTTTTTCTTGCCTAATAATATAAAACATGCTACCTACTAATGTTGCTCAGGACTGATGATGAATAACAAAATTCTAGTTTAAAAAGGTGGAGGCAGGCCAGCACCGCTGCTCAATAGGCTAATCCTCCACCTGCGGTGTTGGCACACCGGGTTCTAGTCCCGGTCGGGGTGCAGATTCTGTCCCAGTTGCCCCTCTTCCAGGCCAGCTCTCTGCTGTGGCCAGGGAGTGCAGTGGAGGATGGCCCAAGTGCTTGGGCCCTGCACCCGCATGGGAGACCAGGAGAAGCTCCTGGCTTCAGATCAGTGTAGTGCGTCGCCACAGCAGCCGTTGGTGAGTGAATCAACGGAAAAGGAAGACCTTTCTCTCTGTCTCTCTTCTCTCATTGCCCACTCTGCCTGTCAAAAAAGTTAAAAAAAGGTAGAGGCAGAGAGAGGTGATTTGTTGGCTTCTGTATGCAAACTATGGGAAGGGCAGAGACACAGGCAGACTCCACATCAGCTTGATCCAGAGACTCAGGGGCCACTCTCATCTCCCTACATTCCCTCCTTCCTCCCTCTTTCTTCTTGACTTTCTTACATCTGCACCTGTCTGCATTTTTGCTTCCGTATCTCTGGAAATGGACACATTACAACTAGGTCTACAGGCAGTCTAGGCTTATAGCTGTATAGCCATATAGACATGCCACAAGGAAAAAAAAGTCTTCTCCACAGCTATTCTTAGGAAAAAAAAAAAAAAAAAGCAGACTCCTGGCTGGCCTGAGTCATATGCACATTCCTGAGCCAGTCGTGACCAGATGTGCATACATTATCAGTGGTACATTATCATCTCTGAAGCGAGGAAAGAAAACAATGGATATCCATCAGCATTGGCTGAAGTTGAACTGAAGCTATTTCCCAAAGATAAGGTGCTTGATTTTCTAAGGAGAATGCAGGAAGAAGGCCTGGGCAACGGAAACACACATCCCCCACGTTACTTTTGGAGGAGAAGGAAGCTAGGCTAGATCATTTTCCATTATTTCAGGTATTTGCAGCAACAAGCAAGTTTACTGCTATAGTCTTGCATAAGTGAAGACAATACTGTGAGTCCTGACACCTTTTTTAGTCTTTCCCTGTCAGAAGTTGAGAAAGTTTTCCATTCTAGCTACTACCACTTCACTTCTAATATTTTCTGGTCATGGTGCTTTGTTTTTGTCTTAAGTGAAATTATATGCAAAAGAATTGGAAAAGGCACATAGCATGTATCAGTGAACAGCTGCTCCCCCACATTCCTGCCTCTACTCCAGTAAAGCACCTTCAGCCACTGATTTTGTATTTACCTCCATAGCTCTTTTTCCTTTTGAATTTTAGGCACTACTGATTAATTTCCCCTATTAAAAACAGGCATCTAGCTTTTTCTCTGCCTCCTTTATCCACTACAAACTACACACAGGCATACGGCACAGGCCCCTAGGCTCCCTACATATTTTTATCATAATTTTGTTTTGCTCATTTTTCATTGATAATTATGTGTATGTTATTCACTGCTTAACCCTACAGTACAATGTTATACTTACTATTCTTTTCCATGCTTTGCTTGCTCTAGAGTTGGTATTTGTCTGGCTTTTTGGTTTGGTCTTGTTTTCTGATTTTCTTGGGTTTTTATGAGCTCTTATATTTCATCCTCAAACTCTCCAATTGCTCTTCTTCTAGTACATTCAAATACTACCAATTTCAGCTTCGAAATTGTTCTTTCCAGGACCTTCTGGCCGTCCCCAACCTTCTGGTTACTCTTAGCAGGCTGTATGGATAATCTGGGAATCCCCTTTTCCACCATGCTGAAAATCATCTTCACCTCTCTTTTATATTACACTCCCCTTTTCCCTACATCTACAGTTTCTTCACTTGTTTGCCTTTGCTTGCAGAGGATACTTTCTTCAGTTGTTCCATGAGAAAAAGCTGCAGGAGAGGTAAACGTTTGCCAGTGTACATGCTGGACAATCTGCTTATTCAAACCTTACACTTAAACTGATGTTTTGGCTGGGTATAAAGTTCTACTTAGAATTGAGAGCACGTGCAATGGCTCAGGTTCCTGACTCTCTGTGTATAACCTTCCCTTCTGCAATCTGGAAGCTTCTAGACCTTCCCTGTGTCCCCAAGGCACTTTTCTGCCCACTCACTAGGCACTTGATGGCTGTTTTCATTCCAAAAATACCTGTCTTCCAGGTTCAAAACATGCTGGGGTTACTTATCTAATCATTTCCTCGTTTTCACTTACTCCGTTCTCTGCTTCTGTAATTTATATTACTCAGATGTTAGACCTCCTAGTCAGGTGCAGTTTTCTTTTCTCCTATTTCACATTTCTTTGCCTTCTTCTTCTGTATGGCTTCTAAAAGAATCCCTCAGTCTTACTCTCCAACCCTAATAGGGAGCTTCTTTTTCGGGAAGGTCTCTTGTTCTTCTGATTATTCCTTTCTTACAGCATTCTATTCTGGTGTTGTCAATACAAACCCATCTCCTACCTGTCTTTCTCCCTGAATTATCTCAATTTCTGGTCTCTGTGTATCTGCCTTTCATTTTAGAGAAAAGGTAGCCTCAGATGCCTGCTCAGCCTAACTGCCCACATTTCAGATTCCACCTCTGAAAGCTGATGGGAAGCTCTGGTCCATGCGTTGGGTCAGCTCTAGTCCTTATGCTAGAGTTGGTCCTTAGAGTGACCTAGCTGGGTTATTTCCCTGGACAACCCCCAACACTAACTTAGGTCTTTTCTCTTGGACTTAGATTAAATAGACACAAAGTGGCTAAACTCATGTGTAGAAGTAGAAACTGGCTTCCAGCATTTTTGGGAGATAAGTGGGAAAAGAAATTTGGATAATCCAAAATTCAAGTGTTCTGAATTCAGGTAATCTATATCTTTTCAGTATGTTTTCCCCACCTTCTTATACACATGGTGTCTCGTAGTTCAGAAGATAAATCTCAAAATTTCCCGTTGTGTTGAGAGAGAGACAACCATTCAGCTGTTTCACGTGGGGAGGGAAGAAAGAATGTGACTCTGTGCTGTCCCACACACTAGCCACTTTAGCTCAGAAAGTTTAAACTCAGTGAAATTGAAAATTCAAGTCCTCAGTTGCACTGAGGAAAGAGCCACACTTCCACTGTCAGATAACCATATGAGGGTAGTAGCTGTGCTATTAGTGCACATGCTGAATACCCCCCATCACTGCAGAAGGCTCTATCAGACAACGCCGATCTAATTGCTTCTGAAACTGGCTGTCAGACAATGCCCCTCTTTCAGCCCTACATCCACTGCCATTTCCAAGGATACCCAGTATCACCAATTCCTGAGCCCACTGGAGCTTCTGAGGTACAAACTTGGTTGACTTATTGGCCTCTCCTGAAGAATGGTAACCCCACAAAAACAGTGATCTCGATTTTGTTCATTGTTGAAACCCAAGTCCTGAGAAGAATGCCAGCCCATAGTAGCATAGTAAATATTCCATAAATGTGTGTGGAGTAGTCAATGTTTTGTCCTATCAAGTTAGGATTCAGAGTTCTTACATCTGCTAAGTCAACTATCAACTCACCCTTCTGCTTTCCATGTTTCAAAAATGTTTGTTACTGTATCCTCTCCCACAGTTTCTGTGGAGAGCCTATGCCCTCATGGGATTCCATGAGAGATTAATGTCTACGTCCAACCACTATTTTAATATGGGAGTGCATTTCTAAAAGAAAGGGAAGGAAACAATAAATATAGAACAATATATTTTTAAAGGAAAATATCTGGTTTTCATGAAAAAATCTGGAACAAACACAAGGAAGCTAAAAAGATATTGACACTATGCTCAAAAGAAGAGAAGACTGAGAGTATTAACTGTAATCATGTGAAGAAAGTTAACATGTAGTTTAGGAAACTAAATTTTTTATGGTTTTCTTACATTAGTCTGATATGAATACAAATGTATTAAGAGACCATACAGTAGTGGTTTTTTTATAAAATGATGGAATTATTTGAAAATCAGGCCTGTGGTGAGTACTCATCACTCATTTTGGCTGATGATACCTGATTCTTCTTCCTGTGCTCAGGGAGTTCCTCACACAGCGAGTCATGGCTTTGTCTACAACAGAAAGAGATGGCCACTTTCCCAGCTTCCCTTGCAGCTAGGGTACAGGAGTCATTCAAGGTTCAGCAACAAGAGATGCCCTACCTAGACCCAGAACTGGAAGCTAGATCTAAACAACTAGGGATAGCCAGAATCTATCTGATTACAGCTTCAGGACTGCTGTGTTCTCAGTGAGCAGCTCGACTGTGAAACAGAGGGACAATTTCAGGTTGCATAGCTGGCCCTAAGCCTATTCTCTGACACTACCCAATACCTTTTTAATAAATTATTTTCCAGCTTCAAAGAGGCAGAGTTAGTTTCTGTAATTAACAAACAACAACCCAAACATGATGATTTCAGACACTCATGTTGGAAACCTCTGGTTTAGACACAGAATACTATCAGAAATGTATAGCCAGACCTTTACAAAAAAAAAAAAAAAAAAAGAGCAATTCTTTAAAATTTACATAAAGGATTTCTAAGAAATTTAAGCAAAAATCCTAAGAGATGGTCTTAGTGAAACTTTCCCACTACATCGATATTAGGAGTTGGTAGTCTACAACCATATCACCCTGAACAAGCCCAATCTTGTCTGATTTTGAAAGAGTTGGTAGACTCACCAGCTGTTAATGTGAAGTACCTATGAGACACTTCAAAGAGTTGGCATTACAGATAGTACTATTCTGGCCATTTTCTTCCCTTGGAAAAATACCCAAGCTTGATAAATTTTCACCAGTGTTCTCAAAGCCTGGCACCAGAAGGCCTGGATGGTCTTAACCCAAATGAAAATTTATGAAATTTGTGACAAGGGACAAAGGAAAATGAAATGTTTCCTTCTTGCTCTCTGTCTGGAGAAATTCTGCATACTTGCCAGTTAATATTTCCATTAAAAAAATAAAGCCCACATTTCAATGACCCATTTAAAAAAAAAAGGAAATTGTTAATGAAGCTATCAAGGTTTATTAAATAACAGAAATTCAGCAATCATTAAGAGTTGTCCACAAAGCTTAATTATAGATAAACCCTATTTTAAGTTAACTCTTTATTGTATAGATTTCAACTTCTCAAGTTTTGATACAAGAGAAATCTTTTCAGAAGAGGCCTGAGAAAAACAGCATGTCAGTTGCTTATCATTGTAAATAAAAATAAGAGAACTTCCTCAGTTTGGAGATTTCTCAGAAACCTGAATATGGCCCTACCATACAACCCCGCCATCCTTGGAATTTACCCGAAGGAAATTAAATTGGCAAATAAAAAAACAGTCTGCAACTTAATGTTTATTACAGCTCAATTCACAATAGCTAAGACCTAGAATCAACCTAAATGCCCATCAACAGTAGATTGGATAAAGAAATTATGGGACATGTACTCTATAGAATACTATACAGCAGTAAAAAAAAAAAAAAAAAAAAAAAAAAGAGAGAGAGAGAGAGAAAGAAATCCAGTCATTTGCAACAAAATGGAGGAATCTGAAAAACATCATGCTGAGTGAAATAAGCCAGTCCCAAAGGGACAAATATCGTATGTTCTCCCTGATCGGTGTCAACTAACTGAACACCAAAAAGGAAACCTGTTGAAGTGAAATGGACACTATGAGAAACAGTGACTTGATCAGCCCTTGTCCTGTCAATGAACAACTTAATACTTTATCCCTTTAAGTATTTTTTTATGTTCTACTTAATACTATTGGTTGAACTCTTTAATTAACACACAATTATTCTTAGGTGTTTAAATTTACCTGAAAAGTGATCTCTGTTAAATGTAAGAGTGGGAATAAGAGAGAGAGGAGATGTACAGTTTGGGACATGCTCATTCTGACTTGCCCCAAATGGTAGAGTTAGAAACGTGCCAGGAGATTCCAATTCAATCCCATCAAGGTAGCATGAACCAATGCCATCTCACTAGTCAAAGTGATCAGTTTCAGTTCACAACTGATCATAATGATAGGATTAAGAGTCAAAGGGATCACATAAACAAGACCAATGTCTGCTAATACTAATTGATAGAATTAAAAAGGAGAGAACAATCCAACATGGGAAGCAGCATATACAGCAGACTCATAGAATGGCAGATGTCCTAAACAGCACTCTGGCCTCAGAATCAGCCCTTAAAGCATTTGGATCTGGCTGACGAGCCCATGAGAGTATTTTAGGCATGGAAAGCAAAGACACTCTGGCAAAATAAAAAAAAAATTTAAAAACTAAATGAAAGATCTCTGCAAGTGAGATCCCAGTGGAAAGAATGGGTCATCAAAGAAGGAGGTACCTTTTTCTGAAGGGAGGAAGGAGAGAACTTCCACTTTGACTATGACCTTGTCTAAATAAGATCGGAATTGGCAAACTCAAAACAACCAATGACAAGAGCCTAGGATGATTACTGATGCCATAAACAAGAGTGTCAATTGTTAAGTCAACAACAGGAGTCACTGTGCACTTATTCCCCACGTAGGACGTAGGATCTCTGTCCTTAATGTGTTGTACAATGTAAATTAATGCTATAACTAGTACTCAAACAGTACTTTATACTTTGTGTTTCTGTGTATATACTTAATATATACTAAACTGATCTTCTATATATAAAGATAATTAAAAATGAATTGAAAATGAATCTTGATGTGAATGGAATGGGAGAGGGAGTAGGAGATGGGAGGGTTGCGGGTGGGAGGGAAGTTATGTGGGGGGGGGGAGCCACTGTAATCCAAAAGCTGTACTTTGGAAATTTATATTTATTAAATAAAAGTTTAAAAAATATATAAAAAATAAGAGAACTTCCATCAAAATTTCATTTTGGTTGATTTCTGTTCCTGGGGTTCTGAATGTTTTTCCTTCTGCCATATACAAAAGAATCAATCTGGAGAAATCAGGGATGTTTGCCTAGCTCTGCTGTATCTGCCCTCCCCAAAGACTTGTTAGTTACTGTATAGTGGTTTTAATATATGTTCAAAAGTCTCCAATATTCCCCATTCCACAAGGTGGGATTTAATTCTCATCTCTGAGTGTACACTGGACTCAGTAACTCAAAGCTGATAAACAGAGTAAGGAAAGGGAAAAACTATGATTTTTGCAGTGGCTAAGACTAGCAGACCAAGGGTGACCAAGGGTCAGGGTTAGCCTGTCAGTGATGTCCTGTTGGGACCACGTCCCTCGCATGACCTGACCAGGGAACCTCAGCTCTGTGGTCTTCTCAAACCAGTGTAATCACCAGAAAGCATAGGACAAACCCAAAGGGGGAATATTCAACAAAATACTGGAACATTTGCTTCGAAAGGACCAAGGTCATGAAAAATGAGGAAAGACTTTGAAACTGTCACCAATGGAAGGAAGCTAAGGAAACATGAATGAATACTCAACGTGGTATCCTGGATTTGGTCCTGGATAGCAAAAGGACATTAGTGGAAAACCTAATGCAATCAGAATACTCTGTGGTTTAGTTAATGGTACAGCACCAGTGTTAATTTATTTTTTCTTTCTTTTTTTTAGATTTATTTATTTATTTGAAAGTCAGAGTTACACAGAGAGAGGAGAGGCAGAGAGAGAGCGAGGTCTTCTGTCTGATGGTTCACTCCCCAGCTGGTCATACCGGCCGGAGCTGTGCCGATCCAAAGCCAGGAGCCAGGAGCCTCTTCCAGTTCTCCCATGCGGGTGCAGGGGCCCAAGGACTTGGGCTATCTTCCACTGCTTTCCCAGGCCATAGCAGAGAGCTAGATTGAAAGTGGGACAGCCAGGACCAGAACTGGCACCCATATGGGATGCCGGTGCCTCAGGCCAGGGCGTTGATCCGCTGTGCCACAGCACCAGCCCCACTTTTTTCTTTCAATTGGATTTATTTTATTTGGTTTCCTTTCATTTGAAAGGCAGAGGGAGACAGGGAGAGATCTTCCATCCCCTGGTTCATTCCCCAAATGGCCACATCAAAGAGCCTGGAATGCAGAACTTATTCTGGGTCTCCCACATGAGCAGCATGGACCCATGTTTGATCCATCATTTGCTGTCTCCCAGGTACACACTCACAGGAAGCTGGAACAGAAGCAGAGTACCTGGGACTTGAACCAGGCACTCGAATATGGGATGCAGGCAATCCAAGCAGTGACTTAACTGTTGCATCACACACCTTCTCCCTAATGCTAATTTCTTAGTTTGAATAAGTGTATCATGGTTATGTTAATAGTGAAAGGTGACTGAAGGGTTAACAGAAACTGTAAACGGTACTATCTTCACAACTTTTCTGCAAATGTAAAATAATTTTTAAATAAAATGTTTTCTAAAAACAACCAATTTAGCATTATGGTGTAGCAGGTAAAGCCACTGTCTGTGATGCCAGCATCCTAGCTGCTCTACTTTCAAACCAGCTCCTTGTTAATGTGCCTGGGAAAGCAGCTGGAAAGTGCTTGGGCCCCTGCACCATGTGGGAGACCTAGAAAAAGCTCCATGTATCCTGGCTCCAGCCTGGCCCAGCCCTGGCCACTGTGGCCATTTGGAGAGTGAACCAGCAGATGGAAAACATATTCTTTCTCTCTCTCTCTCTCTCTCTCTCTCTCTCTCTCTCTCTCTCTCTCTCTCTCTCTCTCTCTCTCTCTCCTCTCTCTGCCTTTTAAATAGATAAAATAAATAAATCTTTTTTTAGAAAAAACCAACTTAGAGAAGAGATTACTGAAATGATGCTTTATTAAGAGGTATTTTGAGGAACACAATTAAATTCACACATTAGCCAAATCAATGACCTACACCTGAACAGGGCTTAGCAGTGTTTCATTGCTCAGAAAATCCATCTATGTTTTTACCTTTGCAGAATTTTAAGTTGGTAATCTTTCACAGCCATCCTAGTAGTATTTAACATTTAGTAGCATTTAACATCTCCTCTGTTAAAGATCTTTCCCAAGCTCCAGAAGCTACAGTGAAGACAGCCCCACATTCCAAGTCATGTTATCTCGCAAGATGCAGCCCCTCAGTAACCTACAACTGCAACTCAACAGCTCAGACTAATACTATTCATTTCTAAAGTGTAGTTGGAACTCACTTTGCTCTGAAATTTCTGTCTGCTACAATGTCAATCGCTAAGACTCCTGTTTAAAATGGTCTATAGTCTGAGTGTTTAGCTTAGAGGTTAAGACATCCATTAGAATGCCAACATCCCATGGTGGAGTACCTGTGCTCAATCCCTGGCTGTGGCCCCAGAGTCCAGCCTCCTGCTATTGCAGACCCTGGGAGGCAGCAATGATGGTGCCACTAAATGGGGGACCTACATTGTGTTCCAGTTCTTGGCTTCAGCTGGCTCATCTCAGTTGTTGTGGACATTTGAGTAGCAAACCAGGACATGGAAGCTTGCTTGTACTGTCTCACTTGCTCGCTTTTTCTCTTTCTCTCTCCTTCCAGCTCTCAAATAATAAATAAATCTTAAAGTGATATAAAACATTAGAATTATATTATTCCCTTTATTATTATTACTATTGCAATGCATTTTCCTACACCAGCCAACAGGCCCACCCCACAGGCTAAAATTGGGGTAGAAAGATTGTTTACTCTTGATGGATAAGGGCTGTGATGACCCACACTTTCTATGTCAACGTTCATTCAGTGGGTGTGTACTGAGAAATGGTGTTTGACCATTAACTCTCCTAGGTCCTAGGGATGCCAAGAGAAAAACAGACACAGTTCCTAGTACAACGACTCTGGCAAATAACTGGAAATTGTTGGGGAAAGGGAAGCTGGATATACTTCTGCTCTACCAGCACATCCTCCTTCCAGCTACATCCATCCTAATGCCAACTTTGCATGTATGTTAGGAGACATGGCTAGGAATGCTCCTAAGAGCCTTTTGCATAATGGTCATCATGCAAGAAACAAGTCATCAACAACAGATTCAGTTCATAAATACGATGCATTCACAAAGTGAGGTTTATACAACCATGGAAAAATGAATGAGCCATAGCGGTACCGATCAACAGACTAAATCTCATAAACCTGATAGAAAATAAAAAGCCTGTCATAAATGAGTACAAACAGAACAATTCCATTTACATAAAGTTCAAAACAAGACCAAATCAAATGATATATCGCCTAGAAATACAGATGTAGGTGGCTTTTAAAAACTCTAATGAAAAGCAAGTTAGTAATTAACAGAGATTCAGGATAATAGTTACATTTCAAGAGGAAGAGCAGATCAGTTCCGAAGGGGACACACAAGGAACTGGGAGGAGACTGGCACAGCCCTATGTCTAAGATGACAAACCCGAGTGTGGGATTTTGTGGTGGTTGTTGATGACACTTGGACATCTAAGCAATCTTTTCTATGCATGCTACTGTTCCTAAAAATCAGGTTAAAATGTGTTATAGCTGTAACCGTAACAAAGTAAGACGGGTGGCAGCTCTGGTGCAGGCAGTTAGCGTGAGGCTGGGGAGCACTGAGCCGCCCGCCGTGCCCTGCACTGCCCAGACTAGCGAACAATACAGTCATGAAGCCCAAGGGCAAGATGTCTGCTTATGCTGTCTCGGTGCACTTGGTGCAGACCTGCAGAGAGGAGCGCAAGAAAACCCAGAGGTCCCTGTCAGCTCTGCAGAATTTCCCAAGAAGTGCTCCGAGGGGCCGAAGACAATGTCTGGGAAAGAGAAATCTAAATGCCATGCAATGGCAAAGGCACATAAAGTACATTAGGATTGGGAAATGAGGGATCATGGACCAGCTAAGGGCAGCAAGAAAAAAAAAAGGACCCGAATGCCCCTATATGCCACCATCTGGATTCTTCCTCTTCTGTTCAGAATTCCGCCCCAGGATCAAATCTACAGACCCTGGAATCTCTACTGGGAATGTGGCCAAAAAGCTGGGAGAGACGTGGAGTAACCTGCGCAACAGCAAAAAGCAGCCATGCATCACCAAGGCGGCCCAGCTCAGGAGAGGTACGACAAGGAAGTTGCCGCCTGGAAATCTAAAACCGAGTTCGATGGTGTAAAGGCTCCTGCCAAAGTTGCCCGGAAAGACGTGGGAGAGGAAGACGCAGAGTACAAGGAGGATGAATAAAAACCTGTCCTGTCTCCCCGTGACTCCCTTAGAGTAGGGGAGTGCCCGGACTGGCACAGCTCTCATTTGAGACGTGTCTATTGCCCTCAGTAGGTTTAATTAACGACAATTCGAGCGGATCACATTGCAGTTTCCCAAAGTGCTCTAGAAATTGTCAGTGGTGTACATGACATGGCCTTGGGTGTCTGCAGCTCCCTGACACTGTATCCAAGTTGTACATATTTCCCAACAGGTTTGAAAGAAAAAGGCACTCTAGTGTTCTTACGCTGTGCGCTGCTGTTGGTGTGCCAAGGCATTTCAGGATGTTTCTGGCATCTTCACTTCAGTTGCAAGGCGGTGTTAACTCTACAGTTGCAGGCTAGAGCCCCTGAGTTACCAACTGTACGTATCTACAGTTTGTAAAAAGAGCAAAACAACTGAGACAAACTCCCGAAGCTCCTTGCATGGCACTGAGGCTGTGGGGAAGGTGCCTGGGCAGGCGCCTGAGCTCACGGTGTGTAGCGTGAGGCTGGACCCGGACACTGCAGTGGGCACCCATTACGCTTCAGGTTGTCTCGTTTCTGCATACAGTGACACAGCATTCTGCTGCCATTTGCAGCTGTAAAAAAAGGGGGGGGGGCAGCTGGCATGAGAAGGGTTGGGTTTTTTTTTTGGTTTTTGTGGGTTTTTTTGTTTGTTTGTTTTTTGGTTTTTTTTTTTTTTTAGTTAAATGTGGTAGCTTTTAAACTGGCTTTTTAAACTGTAGAACTCTTTAGTGTCAGCAAAGTGAAGGCTACTGCCCTGGAGGGAAGTTCAAGAACCTTCTGAATTCACACACACTTTACAATGTTCTGCTATTTTGTACGTTTAGAATGTTCAAATGTGTTTTTTTAAATTTTTTAAATTTATTTGACAGGTAGAGTTATAGACAGTGAGAGAGAGAGAGAGAGAGAGAAAGGTCTCCCTTCCATTGGTTCACTCCCCAAGTGGCCGCTACAGCCGGTGCTGTGCTGATCCGAAGCCAGGAGCCAGGTGCTTCTTCCTGGTCTCCCACGTGGGTGCAGGGCCCAAGCACTTGGGCCATCCTCCACTGCCTTCCCAGGCCACAGCAGAGAGCTGGACTGGAAGAGGGGCAACCGGGACTAGAACGCAGCACCCATATGGGATGCCAGCACCGCAGGTGGAGGATTAACCAAATGAGCCACAGCGCCAGCCCCCAAATGTTTTTTAAGTTAAATAAACAGTATTACATTTTAAAAAAATAAGATGGACTACTTGCCTCCAAGTATCTACTGAAAACAGGTGCAGGAAGTTATCTGGGCTACCGGTTAGCATACTGGTTGGGACACGGGGGTCCCATAACTGAGTACCTGTGTTCAATACCCAGCTCTACCCTTCACTGCAGTTCCCTGCTAGGGCAGATGAAGGCAGGCAGCAGTGACGGCCTGTGTGGCTGCATTCCTGCCACCCACGCAGGAGACCTTGACTGAGTTCTTGGCTCTCAGATTCAGCCCTGTCTAGGGACCACTGAGGAATTTCAGGAGGGAACCAGCAGGTGGCTGACTTTTCTTTCTCTTTTTCTCTCTCTCTCCCCTACCTCAAATAAATTTCAATAGGTGTCATATTTGCTACATGTATCATAAATTGTTTATGTGTGAGGTTGACGGGAGTACGTCAACTCTGCCTGAGCAATCTGGAAGACTTCAAGGAGAAGATGACCTATGTCAGAGCACAGTGAAAGGACCATGGGATAGAGCCCACAAAATGCCCAGAACATTAAGGAAATAATCCCCATCTGGGAAACAATGCATTTCCCCCAGAAGTCAAACACCACATATTCTCACACATGCATGGAAGCTTTAAAAAGCTGATCTCATAGAAGTACAGAGTAGAGATCATTAAGGGTAGACAATGGGCACCAAAGCACAGCTGGGTGGGAAGAGTAGTTCTAACAGCAACAACACAACAGGCAGCTACAGTCCCTAACAATCAGTTTCATGTTGCAAAATAACTAGCGGAGAACTTAAAGGGCCCCAAGACATAGGAACAACAGTACTGGGGAGATGAGATCTCAGCTGCCCTGAGCTCACCATCTCTCCCACGTCTCGAGTTCTAATTCTGTACCCCATAAATAAGCCTGGATACTACATATCAGCTTAGGAAAAATACAATCTCTACAGAAAAAAACAAGGGAAATGTGTCCTGGCTTGTCTTGAGAGAATGGCAGAAAGCAACAAGTAGAGAAGCAGGCAAGAGAAGAGGAGTCAGTAATAGGGCATCCCCTTGATCCCCTTCTGAAAGAGGGAACTTGGACAGGATTCCCAGAAGCCAGGAAGCTTATACAACACAGCCGTGCTTCGTCCATCATAGAAGCCCTGGGCAGTATGGGTGGTCCAAGGTGAGACCAGGGACAGGGAGAACAGGCAGGATACCACCGTAAGAGATGCTGTTGCCTAAACCAGGGCAAGGACTGCAGGAACCAGGAAGGGAGGCTCGGGGACTTGAGGTCCAATCAACAAAGTCTAGTGAGTAGTTGGATATGGAGGTGAAGAATACAGAGGTATTTAGGATGACCTGTCAGAGTCTCACTTGGGGGCAGGTAGTGTGGCACAGCAGGTTAAACTACTGCCTATGACACCAGCATCCCACACCAGAGCGCTGGTTCAAGTCCCAGCAACCTCCAAACTGAAAACTTGGGATCCAAGAACACTGGGAACCGGGGAGGAAAAGAGATCCTAATGATGAGGTTCCTGAGGCCTTTACACACTTGCTTGTACACACGCTCATGCGCATGCTCATTGCTCAGCTTTTAAACTTGTTGCCATCCAGGTGTATCACGGGAAAAGCAACACTCCAGCATGAGCAGGAGGAGGTCAGGTGCATGGGGAGGAGGAAGCAGGTAGCAAGCACTGGGGAATAAACTAAACAAAGTTTATCCATTTCGTGGTTGTGCCTGAACTCACAATGCTACTCCCAATGCACCATCCACACCCCAAAATGATCACAGCAGATCTCTGCTAACTGCGTTATGCCCACTTCTGCTAGACCAGGAAGCCCAGGTGGGTCAAATTCAAAGCATCGCCAAGATCAGCAGGTGAGAGCTAGAAGCAAGACTCAAGCCCAAACAGCCTGTCCACGGGGCATCCTGGCACCATTAGCAGCCTCACCTGGCCTCACACCCTGGGACGTAATGACCTTCGCAGAGAGAGCAAGAGTGAACACAGATAAATTAAAGCAGGGGGAGAAAGTGAGGATAACACCAGCATCAGAAGAAGCCAGTGTTTGAATTTCATCTCTATATTGGGTAGCAAGGCAGGAAGACTTGGGGAAGTGAAGAGGGGAGGCAGCTTGACTCAGGAAAAGCCTTGTCTGCCATCAGGCAAGTACAGTCAGGACGACGCAGAAGCCCAGGATGATACCTTCCCTTCTCATCAGGGGTGTGAGTCTGGAGGTATCCCTGTGTGTCTCATGTGCAAGTGATCCAGTGCCTGCCCTGAGGCTAAATGGTGGCTTTCGTCTTCAGAGCGCCCCATCTAAGATGGGATTGAGGACCAAAATTTGCAAGTTCGTCTCTTTCCTTCAGTATCCTTATAGCATCGTAGGGGTTTGCTCTCAGGTAGCCCACTTGCTAGCCAAACTCCCAGAGGATGTGGCTGTGTTCTGGATTCCAGGCACCGGGCCGTGCACCAGCCTCCAGCACAAGGTTTGCAGGACTTAGCACAAAGTGAGACTGATGCGTGGCTATCATGAGCTGCAACTCAGAACCCTGTTTGAACAAGGAGCCCAGTGTTCTCACTTTGTGCTAAGTCCTGACTTCTGCGTCACCCTGAGGCACTGCCATGTCCTACACCAGGGACAAAAGCAGGGCCCCTGAGCAGCCGTGCTCAGCGTGGGGCTCAAGTCAGCAGCATTAGTGTCACCTATGAGTCTAGAGCCACAGATTCTTTTTTTTTTTTTTTTTTTGACAGGCAGAGTTCACAGTGAGAGAGAGACAGAGAGAAAGGTCTTCCTTTTTCCGTTGGTTCACCCCCCAAATGGCCGCTATGGCTGACGCACTGTGCCGATCCGAAGCCAGGAGCCAGGGGCTTCCTCCTGGTCTCCCATGCAGGTGCAGGGCCCAAGGACCTGGGCCTTCCTCCACTGCCCTCCCAGGCCACAGCAGAGAGCTGGACTGGAAGAGGAGCAACCAGGACAAAGCCCACCCACACCAGCTAAAGCAGAAATCAGGAGTGGAGGGGAGGGGTTAACAAGCCCCCCAGGTGATTCTGATCATGTGCTAAAACTTGAGGCACACTAGCCTGGATTACCAAATTAAATCACTTTGAGATTTAACTTTTTTTTTTTTTTTTTTTTGCTGGGGAGGGTGTGTTGAGGGGAGAGCCGGGGATCTTCCCCCACACCACAATCACTGGCAATTCCCAAAGATCAGGATCTCTGTGTGTGTTTCCTACAAAATTCAATCTAACTCCCACACTTTGTTTTTGCCTGTTCATTCAAGACACAATGTAGCCCCAAGTCCCTTGTGAATAAACATCCTATTTGCACATGTCAAGTATCTGATTCATTTAGACTTAGCCCAATTGCTTAATGTTGCAACAGAAGCCTCCTGATATTCTGGGCCCAAAGGACTGAGTTAATACCCTTGGACAAAGCAGGGCTGGTGCACGGGGGAGCTCTCATGGCTCTAACGGCCACAAAGAGGAGCTTGTTGAGGGCACACATAAAAAAGGGAGATAGGAGGCAGACACTCTGATCTTTACGAGCCTCTGATTATTCTTGCCGTTACTTAAAGCATAAATCCATCCCCTGACCTAACAAAACACTATTTTACATCCTCTTACTTCGTATTTTTTCTTTTATGGCCAATAAAACATTTCCAAAAAAAAAAAAAAAAACCTTACAAAGGTTATATTCTCATCAATTTTGCACTAAATGACAGTAAATTAAGGCGCAGTTACCGCAGCCCCAGCACAGATAGACATTGGCTACAAACTTTGCTGAACGACAACCTCCCACCATCAGTGGGAGCCGCTCATGAAAGAGGTCGCCATTAGATTAAAGCCTCATTTTAAAGTGGCATTGCCATTCTGTTTCTTTCAGTAGTTAGCCTTTTGTCTTTTCTTTTATTTTTAGTCTTAATTTTTAAGTTATCGGAAAAGCAGAGAGACAGACAGCTATCTTCCATCTGCTGGTTCACTCCCCAAATGCCCACAGTAGCAGGGGCTGAGCCATGTCCAAGTCAGGAGACAGGAACTTAATCCAAGCCCTCGACATGGGTGGGAGGCGCTCAACTCTTTGAACCTTCATCTACTGCCTCCCAGGATGCCCATTAGCAGGAAGCTAGAATTAGGAGCACAACTGGGACTGGAACCCACAGGTACTCTAGCGATATGGAATATTGACATCCCAAAAAGCATCTTAGCTGCTGTGTCAAATGTTTGCCCCTTTCTGTGTTTTTAAAATCAATTCTAGAGGCCAACAAATAAGAGGTGGATGCCTTGCGTAAGGGTTAGGATGCCTGCAGCCCCTATCAGTGCACCTGGGTTAATACGGATTCAGGCTCCTGACCACACCCTCCTGCTGGCACACACCCTGGGAGGCAGCAGTGAGGGCTCAAGTAACTGGGTTCCCACCACCCAAACAGGAGACCTGCACTGTGTTCTCAGTTCTCGGCTTCGGCTGGGCCAGACCAGCCATTGTGGTCATTTGGGGAGTGAACTCATAGATAGGCACACTCTCCCTCACTCACGCTTTCTCTCAAAGTACATATTTTTAAAACATTTTTTAGAATTATCTAAATAAAGTAGCCACCTCTGTGGCACAGCAGGTAAAGCCGCTGCCTACAGTGCCAGTATCTCATATGGGTGCTGGTTTGAGTCCTGGCTGCTCCACTTCCAATCTAGCTCTCTGCTGTGGCCTGGGAAAGCAGTGGAAGATGGCCCAAGTCCTTGGGTCCCTGCACTCATGTGGGAGACCTGGAAGAAGCTCCTGGCTCCTGCCTTCAGATTGGCACAGCTCCAGCTGTTGTGGCCATCTGGGGAGTGAACCATTTTATGGAAGACTTCTCTCTCTCTCTCTCTCTCTCTCTCTCTGCCTCTCCTTCTCTCTGTGTAACTCTTTGAAGTAAAAATAAATAAATCTTTATAAAAAAAGAATTGTCTAAATAAAACTTTAAATATTTTTCAGGTACAAAAAACTTAAACTTTGCAGAATCACTTGGCAACTTAAGTCTACCAGTTATCATTATAAACACTCTCCCAAACCTATATAACACTAAGAGTTACCAGACACATAAACTCAATTTATTGTTCATTTATCAAAAATCCATTGGGCTAACATTCGTCAAATGGTTACACTAAATGACTTAATAAATATAAAGCATTTACAGCAGTATCTGGCATATAGCAAAGGCTCAACAAGTGTTACCGCTTTTATTCATTCCTGTTGCTGTTGCTGTAATTGCTGTAATGTGCCATTTTATGTTATGCACAGAGAAATACAACCACAAGCAAAACAGATGTGTGACTCCTGCTCTTGGAGACAGATATTACCAGATAACCACACAAATGTGCATGTAAGTCACAAACTGTTCCAATGAAGACAGCCTCATGGGGAGGAGGAGCCTGAGAAAAGTCCAGAATAACTTACCATGGTTTGACTTTGGAACCTGTTGGAATAGCAATTTGGACCAAACCATGGCCCTTCCTCTTGTGTTTTTCAAGACCCTCTGTGTTTCCATGCAAATTCCACACGGGAGGAAGGCAAGGAGGTTTACAAACAATATTCATACTTCATTATTTTATCATTTCATATCAGAAACATTTTCCCCAATTTTGTAGAACTCTTTTTTCAACAGCTAACTTTTCCAAACGCAGACACTGAGATATACCAAGAAATAAGCTCTATAGTCAGATGCATTCAAAAACCTTCATGGATTTTCCCAGAACTTTAGGATTTCCTGCTAAGATCGAGCTAGGGTTTACCTCTAAGTATGACATAGAATCCACTTCCTTAATCCTTGTGACTATTTACAGATAACAGAAGTGACTTAAAAATTATCTTATTCTCTTAGTTCTTTTTATAATTTTTCTTTAGATTCATTTATTTGAAAGGTAGAGAGATGCAGGGGAGGGAAGGGGCACAGGGAGAGACAGCTATCTTCCACCCACTGTTTCACTCCCCAAGCAGCTGCAACAGCTGGGGCCGGACAAGGCTAAAGCTGGGAGCCCAGGACCCCATCCGAGTCTCCCTCGTGGGAACCAAGCACTTGGGCTGTTTTCTGCTGCTTCCCAGGTGGATTGGCAAGGAGCCGGTTTGGCAGTGCAAAAGCCAGCTGGCATCATGGCTCCATATTGGAGCGCTGGTTCAAGTCCCAGCTCCTCAGTTTCCGATCCAGCTCCCCACTAATGTGCCTGGGAAAGCAGTGGAAGATGGCCCAAGTGCCTGCTTCTCTGCCACCCATGTGGGAGACCTGGATGGAGTTTCAGGCTCCGCTCCTCACTTCAGCTTGGCCCCGACCAGGACGTTGCCGCCATTGGAAGATCTCTCGATATCTCTCTGACACTCTGCCTTTCAAATAAATCCATAAATCTTTTTAAAAGGGGGCAGCTGGGACTCAAACCCGTGCTCCAATATGGGATGTTGGCATTGCAAGCCACCACACCTCAACACAAGCCCATACCTTGTTTTTTTTTTTTTTTTTCCCGAGCTATCAAATGGATTTTCTGATGACTTAACTGAAAGCTGAGAGCAAGATGGAAACTATGTGAAAGTTGATTTTTTAAAAAACAGAACCTGTGTAAGGAGGAGAACTAGGGAACTTCAGAAAGGCCCAGGGGCCACCACAGCAGGCCCCAACCCAGGGAAGCCCCCAGATCAGCCCCCCAGCTCTTTCACAGGGTGGTGGCAGGGCCTGCACTCTGGATCCCACCAGCCCCACCACATCATGCCTGAATTGGGGCAAGCAGCTTGACCTTTCTCAGTTTCAGTCTGCTGCCTACAACACGGGCATGCGCCTCCTAAGGCAGCCATAAAATGAGAGACAGAGATGGGCACCAAGGCGTCTTGGCTCCATGCTCAAGCAGAGTGCACACCTGGAAGCTGGAGATCAAGACTCCCAAGACCCTGCTGCCTCAGGAGGACAGGTGTAAAATTGCAAGTTATGGGGCCAGTGCTGTGGCGCAGCAGGTAAAACTGCCACCTGCAGTGCCAGCATCCCATATGGGCACCGGTTTGAGTCCCAGCTGCTCCACTTCCTATCCAGCTCTCTGCTATGGCCTGGAAAAGCAATAGAAGATAGCCCAAGTCCTTGGGCGCCTGCACCCACGTGAGAGACCCAGAAGAAACTCCTGGCTCCTGGCTTCAGATCGGCACAGCTCTAGCCATTGCAGCCAACTGGGGAGTGAACCAGCATATCAAAGACCTCTTTTTCTCTCTCTGCCTCTCCTTCTCTCTCTGTGTAACTCTGACTTTCAAATAAATAAATATTTTTTAAAAAAATGAATTTGGCCTGGGGCACCGGTTCTGCCCCAGTTGCTCCTTCCAGTCCAGCTCTCTGCTGTGGCCCAAGTGCTTGGGCCCTGCACCCCCATGGGAGACCAGGAGGAAGCACCTGGCTCCTGGCTTCAGATCGGCATAGCTCCAGCCATAGTGGCCATTTGAGGGTGAACCAATGGAAGGAAGACCTTTCTCTCTGTCTCTCTCTCACTGTCTAACTCTGCCTGTCAAAAAAAGAAAAAAAAAAAAAAAGAAGAAGAAGAAGAAGAATTTGGCCTGTAACGTAAAAGACTCAGACCTTAAATGGAAAAAAAATAGCCATATCCTCTGTTCTTATAACTAAATGACCTCATTTAATTGGTTAATTAATATAGCAATTGTAAAATAAACAAAAAGAAAAATATCACCTATAATCTTACCTTCTGAAATGATTTCTGGTGTTGAGTTCTGGTAACTTTATATCCAAACAAAATTTGAGTTCATTTTATACATGGCATAGTAGCCTGAGCTTTTCACTTATCAAGAAACATAGAGGGGGTCGGCACTGTGGCTAAGCCTCCGCCTGTGGCACCAGCATCCCATCCTGGCTGCTCCTCTTCTGATCCAGCTCTGTGCTATGGCCCAAGAGCTCCTGGCTTTGGATGGACCCAGCTCCAGCTGCTACAGCCATCTGAGGAGTGAACCAGCAGATAGAAGACCCCTCTTTCTCTCCCTCTTTCTGTAACTCTACCTCTCAAGTAAATAAATAAATCTTAAAAAAAAAAAAAAAGCATGTTTCAGAAATGTTAAGCACGCCTCTGATTGGCCATTTTATTTCATTTTATGCACTTCACAACAGCTGCTGTAACTTTTTGAATGACCCTCGGCTGTCAGTTAAGGAGACCACTGCCACATTGTTTTTTTTTTCCCATAATGAGTATTAGGACATTCTTTTTTCTTTTCATTTTTAAAGAAGCTTTTTTTGGCGGGTGCCGTGGCTCACTAGGCTAATCCTCCACCTGCGGCACCAGCACCCCGGGTTCTAGTCCCCGTTGGGGCGTCGGATTCTGTCCCGGTTGCCCCTCTTCCAGGCCAGCTCTCTGCTGTGGCCCGGGAGTGCAGTGGAGGATGGCCCAGGTGCTTGGGCCCTGCACCCCATGGGAGACCAGGAGAAGCACCTGCCTCCTGGCTTCAAATCGGCGCAGCGCGCCAGCTGTAGCGGCCACTGCAGGCCGGGGCTTTAACCCGCTGCGCCACAGCACCGGCCCCCATCATTCTTCTTACCCTTTGGCATTTAATATTTTTAAATGTCAACGTACCCACCTTAGCTAAAGAGGTTTCCAAGGCCTCTGTTCCAGGAGTTATACCATTTGCTGACAGTGGGAAATGGCGAGAGTGGGCAAATTCCAGTTTGCAGTTGGAACATCCGTGCTTCTCAGACTCTCCCGTGCACAGAAATCACCCGAGACTCTCGTAACGACGCAGGTTCTGGCTGAAAATAGGCCGCGGGCAAGATGGAGCCATTCGTTCCCAACATGCTCCAGGCGACGCGGAGGCTGCTGGTCCGAAAAACCCCTTTGAGGAGCAACAGTCACAATTCTCTTCACTGCAGCCCTAAGCGATGCCCCCGGGGCCCCCAGCAGCCCCCTCCTCTAAGGAGCCCTCCAGGGGTGCAGTCACCCTGCCGCTAATTCGTCGCAAGGTCTCATTTTTTCCCTGAACTTCCGGGAGTCTCTGCTTCCGCATCTGCATCCGGGGCAGCTGGTCTTTTTTTTTTTTTAAGATTTCTTTATTTATTTTAAAGACAGTCACACGGAGAGAGAAGGAGAGGCAGAGAGAGAGAGAGAGAGAGAGAGAGAGAGAGAGAGAGAGAGAGAGAGAGAGGGAGGGGGAGAGAGAGAGAAGTCTTCCATCTGCTGGTTCACTCCCCAGTTGGCCGCAACAGCGGAGCTGCGCCGATCTGAAGCCAGGAGCTTCCTCCGGGTCTCCCACGTGGGTGCAGGGGCCCAAGGACCTGGGCCATCTTCTACTGCTTTCCCAGGCCACAGCAGAGAGCTGGATCTGAAGTGGAGCAGCCGGGACTCAAACCGGCGCCCATATGGGATGCAGGCACTGCAGCCGGCGGCTTTACCCGCTACGCCACAGCTCCGACCCCGCAGCCGGTCTTTAAGCCCCTCCCTCTCCATTGGCCAAGGCTGCTCTCCCTTGTCCACAGAGAACCAGGTGCATTCTAACCCCCTTCTCACAAGGACGGCGTGTGGGGCTTCCTTCCTTTGGCCAATGGGACTCCCTCAAGTGCACAGTAAGCAAAGGAATCGTGAGGCCAGCCAGGGGGCTGGGGGTGAAGACCACAGTCCATTGCCAGCGCCCTAGGAGCAACACATGCACGCTGCTGTCTTTAACTTGGAGTTAGGCTAATCCACGCCTTAGGAGGAGATGGAAGAAAGGAGGAGACTGGTAGGGATACTGCTGCTGCAAGTTGCCCCGGGAACCGGGAGTCCCAGCACCCTTGACCCAGTGCACTTGCTCCCGTGCTTCCCTCTGGCTTTTCTGCAGCCCCAGAGGAGGGAGCAGCAGAGCCCTGGGCCTGACGCTGAGCCGACTGCAGGGGCCGTCTACAACAACGCAAGGCCCGCAGAGCTGTCTCCGTGATGACCCGGAGTGGGAAGACGCTGCCAGGGGGCGGTGCTGTGGGAACACGACCCCTGTATTAATGAAGTCCGATTGCAACGCTCCCTGGTTGAGCCAAGTTTCCAAGTGAGACCACAGAGGGTTGCTTCGTGCCATTCGCTGTTTTGGAAGGACTGGGCCGAATGACTGGTTTTTGGGAACCTCACACCTCTCCCCAGTACCCCCGCCTCGCTCCCTTCCGTTTAGGGGCAGAGTTCCATTTGTTCCCCAAACTGTGTTTTCCCACTTTAATCTCCTGTGAACAACTCGGGATGCGCTGACTCCGCAGTGCACATTTTTTTTTTCAAAAGCACCAAATGCCTTGCTTGCCCCCCTTTCATCACGGATGCCCTGGCCAGTGGTTTCCCAGTGTTCTCCACAAAGCAGGGAGGCTTTGGTTTCTCACATTAGACCAGACCCCCGGATGCTCATCAGCTGTACTGGAGCACACCGGCCAGCCAGCCAGAGCCTAAAATAAAATGGAGGAAAAAAAAAAAAAAAAAAAACACCGAGCATCTTCCACTCCTGGTGCCCCCCAGGACACCACCCCCCACCCCGTTAGAGCCACTTGCAAGCTCCTGCTGTCCCATTTGGACGTGGGGCCCCAGGCAGGGCACACTCCCTGAAGAGCTGCCATGACCATAATCCCCGCCCGACCCCCATCACTTCGAAGCTTGCCGGTGGGACCCAAGCCATCAGATCAATAAGGAAACAAATCCCACCCTTGTTGAGGCTTGTTTGATGTTTAAACCACTCCACCCGGGACTGCAGCTACCGAATGCTGGCTCCGGCCAAGAGGAGCAGCGTTTTCTTGCAGAAATCAATCAGACAAGCACACAAGGGAAAGGAAACTGGACAGGCAACTGCCCCAGTGTTCCAGAGCCTTCCTTGTGGCCCGTGTGCTAAGAAAAAGAACGAAAAAGACAGTGGCTTCTTAACATTTCCCTCTCCATGCTCCATTTTCCAGGCAAACCAACAGCGTCCTCTGCACAGATGTTTTTAAGGTGCTACTTTTCAGTTAGGGATGGCTGGGGTTTGCTTTTCTGTGTTGCAATTAGAACGTGCACTCAAGGTAGCAAAAGGGGCCCTGCATCCTTGCCACCATCCGTCAGCTGTGATGATACCAAGATGAGTCAACCGGCGGGAATCTGGATATAGCATTTCACTTATCCTGTGTCCTGCTCCCTCTCCCCCCAGAGCCTCCACTGGGGAGTGCATTATTTTTCAAGCTTCCTGGACCGGCTCCAAGTGCAGCCTGCCACTACTGTTCACAGGGAAACTTAGCAAAGGTGGCAGGAGACAGACCTGCTCCAGAACACTGTTTTCAACATTAACCTTTTCGGAGTTTAATTCCATCCTGGATATACCCATAAATACAGCAGCTTTCAGAAGCTGAAAACTAATCCTTTCGCCTCACACAAAGCTGGTTATCTCATTCCACGCGATCATTAATATTGCTTTAAAAAAATCACGAGAAAGCTCTTGGACTTCCTAAGCTTTGTAATTCATTTCTGCACACCCGTGCGAGAGACCTCATTAATTTCAGCAGCCTTCCTGCAGAACATCCGAGGCACGCAAATATTTGGAATTTTTACCTGGGGTCGGAGTTGCAGACGAAATTAACTTCTCATTTTCAGAAAGGATTTATGAATGTGGTGGTGGTGGGGGTGCTGTGGTGACAGTAACATGTTGATGTTACCTAACTCCCAAGGGAAATCGGCTACACAGAATGGATGAGGTCGAAAGCAGGAAAAACAGAGAGAAAGATTTTTATATAAATGGTGGGATCTGCAGGAAAAAAAATTTTGTTACATCCCTAACACTTTTTTCCCCATAACCCAGTTTCAGTATTCCAGCGGAAGAGGGAAGAGCTCTGATTCAGAAGAAAAAAAAAAATCCTTTGAACGTTGATCCACACGCAGTTTGTGCAATTATTTTACCTGGATGGGGCTCCCTTGCCTCTCACGTGGCTGGAGTGCCTGGGTGCCTCGCCAGCGAGCTGGATTTAGACTCTGAAACCAGCGAACTTCAAAGGCTGCTCAAGGAGGTATTTTGCGTGTTTCATTAAGACCGGCTAACGTGTAGCCTGCGCATAAACAAGTCACTCCGCCTAACTGAATGGAATCGCTGCCTCTCCGTTAAACATGGACAAGTGCAGTCTGGGTATAAGCCTGTCCCAGGGAAGGGGGGCGCAGGGGCCTTGTTAATACCCTGAAGCACCAGCCTGCAAGCAGACCAGGTGAGTAACAGCACAGAGGCACGCAGATGAGTGCCATTGCTTCATCAGCAGTAGCAGCCGTTCACACTCGCAGGGTGCTCACTGCCCGCAGCTAGGCCCGTGAAGAGGAGCTGGGAGGGACCCGAGACGCCTCCAGTTCAGCACGGAACTCGCCACGGAAGCAAGAAAAGGTTCTGGGACCTGCTGGAGGAATGACGAATCCCCTTCAGCCAAACCAAAAGGGTTCGACCTTTGCCCAGGCTTCACTGCCCCGGCTGCCAGCCTCCTAGCACACGTGTCACAAAGTTAGAAACAGTGTTTGTGACACGAAGGTTTATGCCGGGAGACCAGGCAGAAATTGCTGCAGTAAACGTTTTGGGGGGTGGGAAATGATATTTTTTCCTTGCAGTGAGGCGCTTTGTTGGAGCGCCCTCTTGTGGCCAAAGGTCGTCAACACAACTTCTGTGCCCTGTCGAGGGGCGGGGGGTTTCCCCCCAAAAGGGATACATTTCACAAAAATCACTGTAGCTCCGTTCGGCCAAAGGCAAGTTGCAATGTTGCAATCCAAGACTGAAATTTCTAGTGCCTTGCTGCATTTTGGATCCTGTCCTCCAAAAACGCTTTAAATTGCATCCACTCAAACAGGAGTGCATAAGGGTCTTTCAGTGTATGAGAATTCTTAAAATACGTACAAACGAGGATGCACCAATGCAAGGCAATGTTCCTTAGGGATTTGGGCACAGAGAACATCTCCAGGAAGTGACGCCTCACCCTGAAATGTCCAGCTGCCGTAGCAGGCAGCATCTGCATCCTTGTGAGATGGACAACACCGCGAGGTGGCGCTGCGGAGCTGCAGGCCGGGTTGATGACGTCATTCATGTGCCATGCTGGGCGCACCGGTCTGCAAGGAGGATGTACTGGGGGAATGCCTAAAAAAGCTGCTGGGAAAATGCAATTAAAAGATAAATGTGGTTCAGGTGCAAAAAAAAAAAAAAAAACGCACAGTTGTTTTTGTTTTTTTGTTTTATATGCATTTTCCAGAAACTTTCTGAAGACCCCTCAGAATTGCAAGGATTTTGTGCACCAGGTCAAGTTTGAATCTGGCTTCCACGGACTTTCCTATATCCCTAGCAGGGTGAGGGCCCAGTGTCGGGACACAGCGAGCCTGGGACTGACGGGGGAAGCTCCACCGCAGCTGGTGGGGCCCGTGCGCCTTGGGTCCGTCTTGCTAAGGAGCTCACTGGCACCCAATTCCCCAGGCGGGCCTGTGGTCCAGGACCCTGCTCGGCACTAGCAGCGTCACTAGCACCGCTGTTCTGTTGCTGATTCACCTGTCCCGGTTCTTTCCCCCATCAAAATAATTCATAAGGAACACGGAAGATACTCAGCTTCTGCTAACCACAATCGACTTAATGCAACTCTGCATATAAAAGCATCCGCCCCCAGAAGTTTCTGGATTTCTCAGTTCTACATGTGCTCAGGTACTGTGGGCTTGTTGGCCACCATTTCCTCTACAAAATAGAATTCCACTATAATGAATTAATGATTATTATGATTATTATGATTATAAATGCCTATTGTGGGAGCTGGCGCTGTGGCGTAGCAGATAAAGCTGCTGCCTCCAGTGCCAGAATCCCATATGGGCCCTGGTTCAAGTCCCAGCTGCTCCACTTCCGATCCAGCTCTCTGCTATGGCCTGGGAAAGCAGTGGAAGATGGGCCAAGTCCTTGGGGCCCCTGCACCCACGTGGGAGACCCAGAAGAAGCTCCTGGCTCCTGGCTTTGGGTCAGCCCAACTCTGGCCGTTGTGGTCATTTGGGGAGCAAACCAAAGGATGGAAACTCTCTCTCTGCCTCTCTATAAATCTTCCTTTCAAATACATGAATAAATCTTTTTTTAAATGTCCATTTTAGGACCCATCAATGACTGATTATAAGTTATTAGGAGGGACCAATGTTGTGGCACAGCAGGTAAAGCTGCCACCTGCAGTGTCAGCATCCCTTATCAGCACCAATTTGTGTCCTGGCTGCTCCACTTCCAATCCAGTTCCCTGCTAATGTGCCTAGAAAAGCAACTGAAGATGTCCCAAGTGCCCAAGTGCTTGGGCCCCTGCATGCACATGGGAGACCCAGATGAAGTTCCGGGCTCCTGGCTTCTGCCCAGCCCAGCCCCGCCCCAGCCATTGCAGCCATCTGGGGAGTGAACTAGCAGATGGAAGATCTCTGTTTCTCCCTCTCTGTGTGTAACTATGACTTTCAAATAAATAAATAATCTTTTTGTTAAATTAATAGGAAGTACATTTTAGCCATTTGTGGAAAAATAAAAGCCAATAGAACTATTCACTGTAGCTAAGTCAAACATCAAATAAAAGCTTCTGATTGGCTGCCCTAAAATCTTCAGCTGATCCATCTCCTACAACTGCGCCTGTACACACAACCCTTCTCACCGAGGGTGGGCCGTGGGCTGCATCCGACCTCACCACAGATGCATCAGTGTGTCCACAAGATGGCGCTCGTCTTCATTTTTAATTCCTCCTCTTAAAATCCCCACCCTTCCCAGAGCACGGGACAAGGCAGGGCTCCTCCCCAGCTGTGCCAAGGCTCTGGTTTGGGATGTCGAGGCTGCCAGGGCAACTCCCGGCTTTGGGAGAAAGGGCACGCGTGTGTATAAGAGAGAGAAGATTTAATGTTTCCAAAACTGTGAATTCAGGCTCGAAGTATGCTAATCAGATTCTCAATCATCAAAGGCTCCCCAGCCCCTGCCCCTGCCTCCGCAGCCGCTCCTCCATGCGCCCCTCCTGGCCACTGCAGTGTTTCTCCTTGCTACTGCTAGGTAGCATCTTGGTAGTTCTATCAGCTGATCGCAGACAACATCTGATGGGGCAGCAAAATGGGGGAACTGGAAAGCAAATACGGAGGTTCTTAGAACACCTCGCTCACCATGGTCGGAGGTCTCAAGGTTTGGTTCTGCGGCTCTACGCAAAGACGTGGAGGTACCTGCGCTCACTGCTGCACTGTGCACGCTAGCCGAGTGTGGGGTGAAGCCAGGTGGCCATTGGCAGGTGAACAGGTAAAGAAACACGATGTAGACACACAATGGACCGTCATTGTCATTCACCCATTAAAAAATGACATTTCTGGCAGCAACATAGTCGAGTCTAGAGGACATTATGTTAACTGGAAAAAAATACAGGTGCAGAAAGTCAAACAGAAAGTGTCCTTACATACGTGTGGAAGCTACACAAGGTGAGCTCACAGAAGCAGAGGAGAGAGGGAGACCAAGAGAGAAGATGGTTTAAAAAGTCCTTATAATAAACAAAAAATAACTTAGGGACCGGCTGTGGTGCTGGCGTCCCACATGGGCGCCAGTTCAAGTCCCAGCTGCTCCACTTCCAACCTAGCTCTCTGCTCTGGCCTGGGAAAGCAATGGAAGATGGTCCAAGTGCTTGGGCCCCTGCACCCATGTGGGAGACCTGGAAGAAGTTCCTGGCTCTTAGCTCCATATTGGTGCAGCTCTGGCCATTGCGGCCATCTGGGGAGTAAGCCAGTGGATGGAAGACCTTTCTCTCCATCTCTCCCTCTCTCAAATAAATAAATAAAATTTAAAAAATAGAATAGGTCACCATCCTAAATATAAAATCTAAACCTTTAGAGCTTCTCAAAAAAAAAAAAAAGCACAAAATCAACATGACCTTGGATTTAGTGATGAGTTTTTAAATACACTACCAGTAGCACAGCGCTTGAAAGAATCATCAGTAAGCTGCACCTTTGCTCTGTGAAAGATACTGTTCAGAGAAGGCAAACATAAGGCACAGAATGAGCAATATACATATATATTTTTACAGCACATCCCTGATAAACAACTTGTATCCAAAATAAGAAAGAATTCTTAAAACCCAACAATTAAAACAAGCAAACAAAGCCAATGGCTGCACAACGAAACCCTCTTTCAGTGCTGGTGGGAGCACAAAATGGGACGGCGCCTTGGGAAGCCAGTTTGCCATGGTCTCACAGAGCCGACAGGGTCTTACCACGCATCCTACCAGCTCCACGCATAGCTATTTACCCAAATCAACCGAAACCATCCTCACAGACATTTCCACGGGAATGTTTCTAACAGCTCTACTCCTAACCGCCGAGCACTGGAGCAGCCGACACATCTCCTGATAGGTGACGTGATAAGGTGTGGTACCTCCATACAAGTCACAGCAAAAGCCACGTGGCTGCTAAGAGGTTGAACCAAAATCTGTAACACATATGCAGGAGCAGATGCACCAAAATAATAAAAATAGAAGAAAACAGTATCCACCTTTTTATTTGCATGCAAATTGGTAAAAGACTATTAATATTTTTTTAAAATTTTTAAGTTTAGGATAGTTCTAGACTTGTAAAATTATTGTGACAAGAGTACATTTATTTAATATGATTCTTTAAATAAGCTGAAATCACTAAAAGACCAGACGAGTTATAAACACATAGAACTAACTGAAAGAATCCAGTCTGAAAACCTATATACTATATGAGCATCCCAACACATGACACCCAGGAAAGGAAAGCTGGTGGACAAAGCTGTGGCTGCCAGGGATTGGAGGAGGGTAACTCTGATAAGGAAAGCACAGAGGATTTGTGTTTGTTTCCTGTATCAACATTAAGGGACCCCAGAATGCAATGCAAAATGTGATCCAAGAAAACCTGCAGGTTTTAGAACTGTGTGAAGGAGTCTCACTGAAGCGGGGGAGGCAGACAATGCTGATGGAGGGAGCTTGGGACTAAGCAGAACCTGCAACCTTACAGGAAAAGGCTTGGCGGGGCAGAGCGCAGGATTCTGAGGGATAAAGGCGTTTCCCTTCAGGGTAGGAATTCACATTTCCCATACTGTCCTCCATGCATGCTGGAGAGGAACTGTTATGGAAGTGGAGGTTAGAATAAGCCCCCAGGTAGTAACGGGTAAGACTGAGCGCTGTCAGTGTGAACTCAGGTTGCCCTCAGGGGAGACACAGGTGGCACACAAGTGTTTATACACCTGTGTCCGTACACGGGTTCATATACACACGTAGCTTTCCTCGCTCTTTCAGCCAACAGAACCTAACAGCGATGGCATCCCAGGAGCACTGAGGACACGTGGTGCTCACATCTTGGCTTCTAATACCCCACTCTCCAGTGAAAAGAACCAGAGCTACTAGGAGAAATGGCAGCTGCTATGACTGGGGCAGGGAATGCACCAGATGAACCTAGAACATTCCACACTTCCAGAAAGTAACAAAATGCTCAAAAACAGCCACCACAACAGTTTTTTGTTTTTTGTTTTTTGGGGGGGGGTTGTTGTTGTTGTTGCTATTGTTGTTTGCCAGGCAGAGTTAGCGAGAGAAACAGAGAGTTATAGACAGTGAGAAAGAGACAGAGAGCAAGGTCTTCCTTCCGTTGGTTCACCCCCAAATGGCCACTACAGCCCGAAGCCAGGAGCCAGGTGCTTCCTCCTGGTCTCCCATGCGGGTGCAGGGACCCAAGCACTTGGGCCATCCTCCACTGCCTTCCTGGGCCACAGCAGAGAGCTGGACTGGAAGAGGAGCAACTGGGACTAGAACCCAGGGTGCCGGTGCCACAGGTGGAGGATTAGCCAAGTGAGCCACGGCACCAGCCAACCACAGCAGTTCTAAGTGGATCTGTCAAAGAAACTCAGAAGCCAAGCACAAGAGCACCCAACAGCCAAAGCCGAAACAATTTGAGCAACAAAATAACAGTATTGGATTGGAACCCACAAAATAAAATGTCTTTTGAGTCTGTACTGACATAAACGACTGAATAAGTAAATAGGAAAGGAGGTGCATTTCCTGTGCCGACTTCCAAATAATCATGCAGATTCTGCATCCTCAAGAAAGCGGTGTGGAGCTGGCCGCTCCTTAAATGTGGGTTGTGCGCCGAGACTCCTTTCCAAGGTCACAGCGTGGAAGGGTGGGAGCAGTGGCCTCACCACGGAGAAACCAGCCCTGCGCTGCGTTGGCCCGGCGAGCAGCCCAGACCTCCCGAGGGATGAGCTGCTGGGGAAGATGTCTACGCTGCCGGAAGCAGCAGTTCCGCCTGGGACCTTCCTCCGAGACCTTGCCGCAGTCTAACCGTGGGAGCAGCAGCAGGCACAGTCAAGGTCATTAAAAACGAAGAAAGCCGGAGAAATGGTCTCCACCTCAGGGAGCCTGAAAGGACAGGACAACTGCCTGCAGTGTGGTGCCCTGGAAGTGACCCTGGCACCAGAGACCATACGGAGCCAACTGAGGAAATCCGCGTTTACCGTGAACCTGGGTTAGCAATCATGCTGGCTTATTCACTGTGAAAACTTGCCACCAACTGAAGGGGGGGGGGGGGGAGCGTCTCTGGACTCTCCTCTCAATAATTTGGCAAGTCTAAAACTACTCTACAACTACAAGTTTTTAAACATTTTTTTAAAGATTCATTTATTTGGCTGGCGTCGTGGCTCACTTGGTTAATCCTCTGCCTTGTGGCACCGGCATGCCATATGGGCGTTGGTTCTAGTCCCGGTTGCTCCTCTTCCAGGCCAGCTCTCTGCTGTGGCCCAGGAAGGCAGTGGAGGATGGCCCAAGTGCTTGGGCTCTGCACCAGCATGGGAGACCAGGAGGAAGGCTCCTGGCTCCTGGCTTCGGATTGGTGCAGCGCGCTGGCCTTAGCGGCCATTTAGGGAGTGAACCAATGGAAGGAAGACCTTTCTCTCTGTCTCTCTCTCTCTCTCACTGTCTAACTCTGCCTGTCAAATAACCAAAAAAAAAAAAAAAGATTTATTTATTTGAGAGGTAGAGTTACAGACAGAGAGAGGGAGAGACATAGAAAAGGTCTTCTATCCGCTGGTTCACTCTGAAG
This sequence comes from Sylvilagus floridanus, assembly GCA_949820135.1. Taxonomy (NCBI): domain Eukaryota; kingdom Metazoa; phylum Chordata; class Mammalia; order Lagomorpha; family Leporidae; genus Sylvilagus; species Sylvilagus floridanus. The sequence goes on from OX463239.1 coordinate 68,263,192, forward strand.
CTGGGCCAATCCGAAGCCAGGAACTTCTTCCCAGTCTCCCACATGCGTGCAGGGGCCTAAGCACTTGGGCCATCCCCCACTGCTTTCCTAGGCCATCAGCAGGGAGCTGGATTGGAAGTGGAGCAGCTGGGACTCGAACGGGTGCCTATACAGAGTGCAGGCACCACAAATGGCGGCTTTACCTGCTACACTACAGCACCAGCCACATTCAAAGTTTTTAAAATGTTGTTAGTCTTTCTCTAATGTGTGCACACACAAAATTAATGAAGACATTTTTCTTACATTTGTACTACAATTCTGACACATCCACTCTTGTAGATGTGTTGGAGGAAGACATTGGGGTTCTGCCTCTTACCCACACGGCTCTGGGAAAGTCACTTAACTGTGCTGAGCCTGAGGTCTCCCACTGGTCAGCCAGACTCAGGATAGCTGCTTCCGAGGAGTGCTGTAGGAATTCAAGGTCTTAATACCACCTGGTACAGAGCAAGCCCAACAGAGAGGCTCTTTTTAGATAAGTAATGTGGGCTGGATGACCAGACAAATGGCTGGATGATAACCAGACCTAAATAGAAACACTCCAAATGTACAAGCTCGCCTGCCGAGTCCTTTATCATGGCTGAGCTGAGCGAATGAGCAATTCTTATTCTTCATCCTTCAAGCTCCAAAGTCAGCTGCAGAAAATTATCCCAACAATTAGCTAATCCCAGTCCACGCAAAACAGCCCAACTAACAGAAAGCCCTTCTGGTGGGAGAGCCTTGGAAGTTCTTCTCTAATCTGCTTGGCAGGGCTCCGGGGCTCAGCTCACGCGACCAGGGTCCTGAGACCTGGTCCTGCGGTCACCAGGGGAGGCAGCGCCCTCTCCCCAAGCCCTCTCCTCACTTCCCTCCATGCTGGTGCTTTCTTCCTTCACTCTGCCAGGATTTGTCTTAGCTTCCTTGTGCCCCTGCCGCTCTCCAAATCCCTGCCTAACTCTCCCGAGATTCGGATGGCACACGCAACCTCCCTTCCACTTCTGCTCCAGATCCAAGTTCTAAGAACAGAAGAGAAAATGGAGAAAACCCACAGCCCATCAGCTCCCGACGCCGGGAAGGGTAACTCCCATGAGCAAGACTGCTTCCTGTTACTGAGCTCACAGCATCCTGAGCCTGCCCGCACTGGCCAAGGGGCGCGGAGGGAGAAAAACCCATCACCGAACATGTCATCTCCCCAGCATACTCCATGTAAACACATGGGGGACACAGCGCAAGTTTGCCCTCCGCAAAATGCTCCTGGGTTGTGTCATAATGTAAAGCACACCGTTATTGCATGCTGTCCCCAGCAATGTCCCCAGGACGCAGCAGGAGAGCTGGTTAACTCGTCCACGTGGCATAGAACCCACACCACCCAGGCTTCCTGACCTCGTGGTCTGCTGACCGTGTGGGACCACAGCGCCCCTGAATCTAATCAGCTCAGTATTTCCACTGTCATTTATTTACAGAGTCAGAGGCACATGGCTTCCCCAGGTGAACCCCTAAGTCCCTTCCCTGGAGGACCTGGCCTGGGATAGGAATAAATACAGGCTTCCAGGAACAGGGGGCAGCTGTCATCACGCAGTCGTGTCTCTGGCCCATCATACGTCTGCAGCGCGCCATCATGTCCAATGCTGATGGAAACTTAAAGATGAAAAACCAAAACCCGGCCTCCCTGCCAAGAAGATAAATGCTGCTGCTATCTTGGGAACTCAAGGACACCCCCACACAGCACCTGACCAAGAGCCCAGCCCTCTGCACATGTCCCTGGTGGCCACAGACTCGGGTCTTGTGATGCACAGACTCGGAGGCAGGTGGCAAGAAGCACAGCTGAGGCCGTTTGACAAGAGAAAGTCAGGGTGTGCAAGGAGGCCCAACCCCGAAAAGGAAACCGGCCCAGGAAGCAGGACAAGCCACGCGGGCAGCGGGGAAGGAATTCCCGACACCCAGGCTCCTTCCAAGGGCAAACACCACGCAGTGGGAAGCCTCTCCTAGGTCCGAGAGGACCAGATCTCTAATGATGCTGTATGGTGTTGCTAATTCATCTATTAGCTATCTATTACATACTCAGTGTATTCTTCACTCTTGCTTATTTTTTAAAGTGGAAGTATCTCCCTTTTGTTACTGATTTTATTTGCAAAGAAGGGGGGTGGAGAGAAACAGAGAGAGGGGGGAGATCCTCCATCTACTGAGTCCTTCCCCAAATGCCTGGGCTGTGCCTGGCTGCCGTGGAGACAAACCATGAGCCCCAGCACCCTTTCTAAGAGGAGTAAGGAAGTCGACAGAGGCCAAGAGCAACCAGAGGTGCGGGTGCTTCAATGCCCCATGCTCAGGTCAGCAAGGTCTGAACTGGGGGCGGGGCAGGCCAGGCTGGACCTCCACAGGGGAACGCTAAGGCCTGTGTCTGTCCACCTGTCGGCACCCTAACAAAACACCTATGGCCGAGTATTTACAGAGAACAGAGTTACTGGGCTCACCGTTTTGGGGGGCTGAGTGCCCACAGGGCATGATGTCCACCAGCTCTGGCAAGAGACCCCTGGAGTGCAGCACCTGGTGCAGGGTGGCACCCCGGAGGCAGGAGATGTGATGGAGAGAGGAGAGGGCAGACAGCAAGGCAGGAGGTCAGGATCCACTCTGCAACCTCCCACGAGGCCCTACCTCTCAGGTTCCCTTCTTGCTCACCACGCTTCCAAAACAGGAGCCCTCGGGGGACAGATCAGAAGCAGATCCAGGGCACAAGGCCAACGGAAGGAGCAAATACTAGGAACAAGGCCAACAGACCTCATGGTACTCTGGATCGGTTACTATCCCACGCCGGACGTGAACATTCAGAACCTCGCGGAAAAGCAGCACTGGCAGAGAACGCCCTGAACAGCTGAAGTTTGATCCTAAACGCAGCCTGCACACCTTTCCCCTGTATGTCCCTAACAGGGACCCTGTAGCGTCTGGAATGCTCACTGTGTTTACCAGGGATGGATATTGTGAGTCATAAAATGACAGAGAGAAACCAAACTAGGAGGCACACATGGAGATTCCTTTCCTGGACCGTGCTGTGGCACACAGGTACCAGTGGGACTGCGGTTCGAGCCTCAGCTGCTCCACTTTCCATCCAGCTCCTTGCTAATGCGCCTGGGAAAGCAGCAGAAGATGGCCCAAGTGCTGGGGGCCCTGCACCCACATGGGAGACCTGGATGGAGTTCTTGGCTCCTGGTTTCAGCCTGGCCCAACCCCAGCTATTGCGGTCATTTAAGGAGCGAGCCAGCAAATGGAAGCGCACACACACACACTCTCTCTCTCTGTCAAAGAAGTCAATAAGTATTTTTTAAAAAAGAAAATATTCCCTTCCCACTGGGGGCTGGGGGCTGTTCCGACGTACGGGGTAAGGGGTGGTGTAAAGCAGACAGAGGTGGGCTAAGAGGTGGCCGTGGCGGGTAGGGCCTGCATCTCCCTACTCCGGGCTAGGTCACTTAGAGTCTTGGGGACGTGTCCGAAACCGTTGTGATCCCCCGGCTTCCCCCCAGAGGACGGGGCCAGGCGCCATCGCATCAGCAGGCTGCCCCCTGCTTTCCTCATGCCCCTCCCCTTCCTCCTGGTGCCCTTGGCCTGTGAGAGGATCCCTTGAATCAGACGCTGAATAACCAAAAGCCGCCTTACCTGTTCCGGGGGCAAAGGAAGGCGGACTTGCACTGCCTGACACCCACCCCGCAACTCTACCAAGACAGGGGAGGGAAAACCGCCTCTTTCCTGTGTCAGGGAAGCGAGCGCCTGATCTCCAGCAGCCCGCCCGGTGTTCTCTCCGTGAGTCATTCCAGCTGGGGACCCAGGTGGCTTCAGTTTTCCGCTTCACGCTCTGCTGTCTTTTCCAACTTTCTGCACTGATTCTGTCTTCCTCTTAGAAGGAAAAGAATCCTCCTTTAAGGAGTTGTGCCCCAGAACCCCCCAGGTGCTCCCGCCCTGCAGGCCCTGTGGCTGCCTCCAGTGCAGCCCTGTTCAGGCCACCCAGTCAGCACCGCCTGGTTCTTACTGTGCCTTAGCGCCACGCACCCAGTGCTTAGTTCAGCGACTTGCACACAGTAGGGATGTCGAGTGAATAAACGAACAAGTCGGTGAATGCACAAATGAGAGACTCAGGCCAAATATTACCTTCATTAACTCCAGACTTTAAAAAGCATCCTAGCCATATGTGAACACGTGTCTGTTAGGACAAAGGCAGTCTCTCCAGGAAACCCAAGATGGGGGGGCCGGGCATTCGGTACAGGGATGGAGACACCCCTCGGGGTTCCTGCATCGTCTGGGTTTGAGTCCTGGCTTTGTTTCTGGTCCAGCTTCCTGTGCACGCAGGCTCTGAGAAGCAGCAGGGGACGGCTCAAGTACCAGGGACCCTGCCAGCCACACGCAGACCTGGATGGAGTCCCTGGCTCCTGCTTTCCGCCTGGCCCAGCATAGCAGTAGCAGCCGTTTGCAGAGTGAACCTGCAGATGGGAGAACGCTCGCGCTCTCTCTTTCTCTCTCTCTCCTCTCTCCACCCCTCTCCCATTTCCTTTTTGAATAATAATACTAATGGAAAGACTAAGACGTCTCTCCAAAATTCATGAAGCTCTAGTAAAACTTGACATCTGGCAGTGTCGCTCACGCAGCAACCTAACACTTGTTTCTAGCATTTCTCCATTCCTGACCCAAACTCTTTGTTATTTCTTGAGTTTATTAAGCCAGCTTTATTTTTTTAATGATTTTCTAATTTATTTGAAAGGCAGAGAGAGAGAGACAGAGACAGAGAGATCTTCCATCCGCTGCTTCACTCCCCAAAAGGCTGCTACAGCTCAGGCTGGGCCAGATCAAAGCTAGGAGCTTGAAACTCCATCCAGGTCTCCCACATGTGTGCAAAGGCCCAAGCACTTGGGCCATCTCCCGCTGCTTTCCCAGGCACAGTAGCAGGGAGCTGGGTTAGAAGTGGAGCAGCCGGGACTCAAATAGGCACTCTGATATTGGATGCAAGAGACAGCTCAACCCGCTGCACCACAACTCTGGCCCCATCTGTTCATCTTTAGAGACTGACAGCAAAGGGCGGCCTCGGGCTACAGTGGGTTACAGCTGTCCTCAGCTCCCAGTCAAAAAGCACAGCTTTGGGCTTGGCACCATGGCGTAGCAGGTAAAGCCGCAGCCTGCAGTGCTGGCATCCCATATGGGACTGCCATTCCAGCTCCCTGCTAATGTGCCTGGGAAAGCAACGGAGTATGGCCAAGTACTTGGACCCCTGCCACCCACAAGAGAGACCTGGAAGAAGCTCCTGGCTCCTGGCTTCAGATGAGCCCAGCTCTGGGCACTGTGGCCATTTGGGGAGTGAACTAATGGATGGAAGATCTCTCTCTTTCTCTCTCTCCTTCTTTCTTTCTCTCACTCTCCCTCTCTCTCTTTCAAATAAATAAATCTTTTTAAAAAATCTACCCCAACAGTCAGGCTCCATTGACATAATTCGCCTTCTCTGCTTTGTTTTTTATGAGTAGAAAGCTGATGGTTCAAGTTCAGATCACTTGGTGAGGGGGGTGGGGAAAGGCTGGCAATCATCCTAAATATAAGGGGTCTTCAAAAGCTTGATGGAAAAATTATGCAAGGCTTTCAAATGCTTTTGACACCAAAACACACATTTAAATTCTGTTTTCTTTGGTCTTTTAGAAGTACACTCACACTACTCGGATCTTTTTTTTTTTTTTTTTTAAGATTTAGTTTTTATTTGAAAGAGTTACAGAGAGAGAGAAAGACAGAAAAAGAGCAAGATCTTTCATCTGCTGGTTCACTCCCTAAATGGCCACAACGTTGGAGCTGGACCAGTCCAAAGCCAGGAGCCAGGAGCTTCTTCCAGGTCTCCCACATGGCTACAGGGGCCCAAGCACTTGGGCCATCCTCTGCTACTTTCCCAGGCACCTTAGCAGGGATCCGGATTGGAAGTGGAGCAGCCGGGACTTGAACTGGTGCCCGTTTGGGATGCTGGTGCTGCAGGCAGCAGCTTACCTACTGCACCACAGCTCTGGCCCCTACTTGGATCTTTTGTTCCCGTGATTTTAGGGGTCTAAGAAAGCCCTGTTGTACCCCAGCCATTCTCCCTCTTCTCACTAACTGCTCACCCTTCTGGAATAGAGAGCGCAAAGCTTTCGTTCTAGAAGGTAAGTTGGATTCTGTGCACTCCAGGAAGGGAACCAAGCTAACAGCCCTGCCGAGGAACAAACACCTTCCCCTAGACCTGGAAAGAGACTGGGGGAGGAGATGTGTGCAGGATTTGCCTCTGCCCTTCACCGCCTCCCATTCTGGCCTAGAACTCACAAGCCTTTGGAGTGGGGGCCACCTATCAGCAGCGGGAACTGCTGGGTTTGCCCCTCCCCCGGCTCTCCCTCACCTCCCACCCCCGCCCCTTGAAGGCCTGAATAAAGTGTCTGCTGCCTTTCACGGTGCAGAAGCACTCTGGACAGGTGTAGGGAATGGCGCACACGCCAGCGAGGCCTGGCTGAGGCGGAAGCTGCTTTTCTGTTCCAGGAAACTTGCTGATTTAGGGAACGCTGCTGTTTTGCTGCAGAAATGCTGCCTTCGGTGGGCAAAATTCAGCCACAATCAAGCTAATTGAATGCACAAATGTAATATTTTTTCTGGGCACCTCCAATTTAATGCTTGATGAAATCGTGTCTTTCGCATATATTTACAAAAGCTTTCCTTCATCCCGAAATGTCTGTTAAAATTGCTTGTAGATGCTGAGATAGCAAATCACTCCTCTAATGTAATGAGATAAGTCATCTCTATAAACTTTGCTTGCTCAAATGTACTCGCATAAAAGAAATCAGGCTACGGGCTCTTTTCAATAAATAGAGTGAACAACTGGAACTTGATGGCTGCAGCATGTTCTGCCTCATTGCTAAGGGATGTTTAAAATTGCTCCTTCTCTCTCTCGCTCTCTCTCTTGCAGCAGAGTTTTCATTTTGGAGGCTGATGGAAAAAGCAGGTCAAATAAACGGATGTGGATAAGACGCCAAAGCCATTTGTCAAAACGCAGGAAGAGGCCCGGGGACTGGAGTCATTTGAAGACTAAAACTTGATTTAAAAGATGTCCATCTTCAAATCATTTCTCTTGCTAAATGCAGCCACTTTAGGAGCCTGGTTATCCCTGCTTTAGCTGCTTTACTAATAATTTATGCCAGGGGAGCGTCATGTCTTGGGGAAGGTTCACAGTCATTTGCATATGGCGTGGTAAAATAGGCCCAGACAGAAAGGCTGAGGAGAAGGTGAGACTGTAAGGGATTCATCCATTTGTTTCCAGGTAAGATTTGTCTTCTGTCTAATCTATTGTATGCTATGCATCACGCGCCAAGGGGTCACACCGTAGGACCATCATGTACAGCTGCTCAGGTTGTACACCGCACAACTTTAGGGGAGGTAGCATTTGTGTAGGTTTCAATGTGCAGTGTGATAGCCCCAAGGCCCACCACCCAGGTCAGAGGGAAGAAAGTCCTGTTCTTGTTCACTGTATCACTGTGCTTCAGTCCCCCAGCGCAGGGTACAGCCATAGCCTCTTTTTTTTTTTTTATGACAGGCAGAGTGGACAGTGAGAGAGAGAGACAGAGAGAAAGGTCTTCCTTTGCCATTGGTTCACCCTCCAATGGCCGCCACGGCCGGCACACCGCGCTGATCCAAAGGCAGGAGCCAGGTACTTCTCCTGGTCTCCCATGGGGTGCAGGGCCCAAGCACTTGGGCCATCCTCCACTGCACTCCTTGGCCACAGCAGAGAGCTGGCCTGGAAGAGGGGCAACCGGGACAGAATCCGGTGCCCCGACCGGGACTAGAACCCGGTGTGCTGGTGCCGCAAGGCGGAGGATTAGTCTATTGAGCCACGGCGCCGGCCAGCCATAGCCTTTTATTCTTCAAGTCGAAACTCCCTGAATGTTCTGTCCTGCCTGCTACCCTTTTCCTTCTCTTTGCAAAGGAAAATTGTTTGGGAGACTCTTCAAATCTCCAGATGGTTCTCTTTACTTCAAGAAATGCTTTGCACAGCTTGACTGAGAAGGATAGGCTGGAATCCAGAAGAAAACGGGACCAAATTCCAAGTGTCCTTGCTGTCCGTTTTGGAAAACACTGGCCTGCCACAGCTTTGAACAGAGCAGAGGCCCCAGGCAGAGTTTGGCAAAGCTCTGTAGCGGCCTTCTCAGCGTGTCTGCCTTTTGGATTTTCCCTCACACCCACTGGAGGGCGCAAACGAGCCAGAGCAGGGGCCAGGCTGCGCTGGGCGCAGCAGGAACAGAGTGGAGCGAAAGCCCTCCAGGCTCCTCCCACCTCTGTGGCGTCTACAGCCAGCAATGTACCTTCTTGGGGGGGGAGGGGCAGAGAGGTAGCAAAGCCTGGAAGGCTTCCCGACCTCAAACAGCGCTTCTGACAGGCGCAGCCCAGGCCCCTCAGTTCTGAATCCCATGGACAAGCTGGGGTTCAAGGGACAGCTCTGGCCCGAGCTCACAGAAAAAGCGCGTGCTGGGGCTTGGTGCATCAATTTTAATGGCATAGAGGGACGCATTTGATAAAATGCTTTCTTTTTTGCATCATCTGTTTTCCTTAAAGAATTGTTTTATTCATTTGAAAGGCAAAGGGAGAGAGAGACAGAAAGATCTTCCATCTGCTGGTTCACTCCCCAAATAACCACAATAGCCAGGGGCTAGGCCAGGCTGAAGCCAGGAGCCAGGCATTCCATCTGGTCTCCCGTGAGCGGCAGGGGTCCAAGCGCTTGGGCCATCTCCCGCTGCTTTCCCAGGCATGTTAGCAGGGAGCTGGATTGCAGGCAGAGCAGCTGGGACTCAAACCAGCACTCAAATGGGGTGTTGGCACTGCAGGTGATGGCTTAGCGCCTGCTTTTTAAAGAAAATCTCAAAGGCCTTCCTTAGGGGCCACTAGTGACCCAAGAGCCGTGCTCCACTCAAATTTCCACCTGAGGTTTGCCCAGCGGTCCTCATGGGAAACCAGGCAGCCCCCAGAGGCCACTGGCTTCATCAGCAGGGTTATGTCCTCACGGGGTTCACACAGCGGGACAGGCAGGCTTCTGCCCAAGCTGCCATTGTCAGTTACCTGCACTGCCTACCCAGGCACTGCAGACTGCGGCTATCTGCCCCGTGCCAGCCAAGTGGCAGGAACTAGCGGCTGACAAAGTGGCTTCGGACCCCGAGGAAACGCGGTGGAAGGGTTCGGCGAGTCATCATCTTGCCCTCGCTGCCAGCTCTGCGTACTGCCTAGGGCAGGGGTGGGGGACGTCCAGCCCGCAGGCCATACAAGGCCCGGGGACATCACGTGGTCTGGCTGCTCCATTTCTGATCCAACTCCCTGTTAATATGCCTGGGAAAGCAGTGTTCTCTGTCTCTTGCTTTCTCTATGTAACTCTGACTTATTTATATTTATTTATTTTAAAGAGAGAGAGACAGAGAAGAGAGGAGGGGAGAGAGAGAGACCTTCCATCCACTAGTTCACTCCCCCAAATGACTGCAATGGTCAGAGTAGAGCCAGGCCAAAACCAGGTGCCCAGATCTCCACCCAGGTCTCCCACATGGGTAGCAGAGGCCCAAGCACTGGGCCATCTTCCACTGATTTCCCAGGCCATAAGCAGAGAGCTGGATTAGAAGCAGAGCAAGGGCCAGCACTATGGCACTGTGGGTGCTATGGCGCAGTGGGTTAAAGTCCTAGCCTGAAGCGCCAGCATCCCATATGGGTGCCGGTTCTAGTCCCAGCTGTTCCTCTTCTGATCCAGCTCTCAGCTGTGGCCTGGGATAGCAGTGGAAGTTGGTCCAAGTCCTTGGGCCCCTGCACCCAAGTGGCAGACCTGGAAGAGGCTCCTGGCTCCTGGCTTCAGATCGGCGCAGCTCTGGCTGTTGCGGCCACCTGGGGAGTGAACCAGCGGATGGAAGACCTCTCTCTCTGTGTCTCTACCTTTCTCTGTAACTCTTTCAAATAAATAAGATACATCTTTAAAAAAAAAAAAAAAAAGCAGAGCAGCTGGGACTAGAACCAGTGCCCACATGCGATGCTGGTGTTGCAGGTGGCTGCTTAGCTCCCCGTACCACAGTACTGGGCCCTGAGGGTGAGTTCCTGAGGGTGGGGCAGGATGTGCCTAGTGACGTACCCCAATATTTGTAATATTTGCTCAACAGAAGCAGCAGCCACTGATGCTGCTTCACCTACGTTACCCGTAGAAGCACGAGCAGTCGAGACGCCCGTGGGACTTCCTCTCCCCACAGTCCCTCCGTCTCCTGGGGGTGCAGGGCTCCCAACAGAATTTCCTATGGCCTTGGACGCACTCTGCACCCACACGGCCCACACGCAGGGGCTTAGCTAGCATTTGAAACGTGAGTACAGCAGGACTGTAGGACTGAATTCTGAATTCAACTTCATTTCAATGCATTTAAATAACCTCCCCTGGACAGTGCCCACTGCACCAGCTGACTGCGTTCCAGAACTTTCTTCCCCTGGCGATGGCCCTACCCATTGAACAACACAATCCTGGGAGAGTGATTTTCAAAGAACTCAATGGAAAGCAAGGCCAACATAATACCGGGTTTTAAAGTAAAAATTCAGTTTATTGTTGACACAGTGCCCAAGAGGCAAAGTGTTTCACATCACAGACTTCACTTCCAACTCCTTGGAATGTTCTTTTCTTTGGCTTAAAGAAGAGACTAGAGGGCAGAGCCGGGCAACGCTCAGGCAACTAAAGTAAGGTTGGGGCTGGGGGCGGCACCAGCCCCACCTGCATGGGGCGGGCACGGGGTCTGTTAGCTGTAAGCTGGTTTTCTAGCACTGTTAACAGGCATTAGGTGGGGCACGGCTGGTGGACGCTCCTGCAGGGGGCTTCAGTCGTCTCCACCACACAGGTACAGCAACGCTTTCTGGTAGTCACCCTTGGTGTCTTGCTACAAATGGCCAAGGAGAAAAAAAAATAAATCAAGTGAAAGACCCAACTCTGCAATAAAAAGAAATATCTGGGCATCCCCTACATACAGCGGAGCATGACCCACAGCCAGCACAGGGGAGGGTCTGTAGGTCCTGGCCCAGCACAGGGGCCCTGGAGACCATGCCCGACGCCTGGTGCCTGGCTAGCCATCCCCCAGGGAGGCATCTGAGTCCCACCACACTGCGAAGGTGGAGGGGTGGAGTGCTCTTCCTGCACAGGGGTCCTGAGACCCTCCCTCCTTTCCTCCTCGCCCTCTCTCTTTCACACAGGACAAGGGTACCTTTCCTGCCTCATTCTTTGCTTCATGGATCCTCAAGTTCAAGTGGATATAAGCTGGAGAGGTGAGGAAGCATCTCCTGAGACCCCAACTGGCCCTGCCCCTGACAGCTTGGGGATATACCCATTCCACCTCCAGACTCATCCCTGGCACCCATGGACATGCCTTTGGAAACTTCCAAGGCTTTTAGAACACACCCCAGGTTGTAGAGCCAGTCTGAACTCCCCCCACCAAGCAATCCCGCTCTGTGAACACAGTCACTCCTTCTATGGGAATGTCCCATCCCACCAGCAGGGACAGACCCTGAACTGATGGGGACACGCGAACATGAGCGGTCAGGTCTGCCACGGAGGGCTGTGCACCAAGCACACGCACCACGGAGCCCAAGTCGCAACCAATCTTCGTGGCCATCATCGTCATGAACAAGGATGATCGTGACAGGGTGACAAAGGCAGGAGACAGATTTTTTTTTGCCTGATTCTACAAGGCCCTGGGGCAGGTCATCAACAGTGCTTCCAAAATAAATCCCTGACTTCCCCTGACCAGCAGCTCCACCCCTCAGGGAAAGAGAAGCCAGAAAATCCTGATTCTGCCAGCCTCCGCCCGGGCCGCCCGCCGGGGCACCCCGGCACCTGGTGCCTCACCTGGATGTAGGAGTACAGGGACTTGCCGTACTTCCTCTTGAACTCCGACCTGATCTTGAGCATGTCCACTTCACTGCGGGAGACCATGATTCTGATCAGGACCTTGTCGCGAGTCCCCTTGCCCTGGAAGTGCAGGGGATGACACGGGGTGAATTCACCGACAACACCACCACAAACACAGCCCGGGAGGTTTCTCTGGAGCCCGGGACTGCACGTTTCTTGATGTCGTGCTCTGAGAGACCGCAAACACAACAGTGAAAGTACTCCTTTCTGGAGACCAGGAGCACGTCGGCGTTCCAGGCACAGCAGGATTTAACAAGCACAAACCCCTCGCTGTGCACTCGGTACATATTTCTGAGGGGCCCACAGGTGGCGCAGCAGGTTAGGTCATGGCTTTCCATGCCAGCGTCCCATGTATGGGGGCACTGGTTCGAGTCCTGGCTGCTCTCTTCTCATCCAGCTCCCTGCTGAAGGATCTGGCAAGGCAGTGGGAGATGACCCAAGTCCTTGGGCCCCTGCTACCCATGGGGGAAACCCAGATGGAGTTCCTGGCTCCTGCTTTGGCTCGGTCCAGCCCTGGCTGTTGCAGCTACTTAGGGAGTGATCCAGGGGCTGGAAAATTCTCCCACATGGCCCTTGGGAGAGAAAAGGTTCCCTCCCCTCACCACTGGAGACAGTCTCACAGTGTGTGCCGCACGGCATGGTGGGTGCCGGCATGCCAGTCGCTCCCTTCCTCGGCTGTTTGCAGGGCAGGAAGAGAGTGCTGGGAAACGGACAGGGCTGCCTCAGAGCACTGGGTCCCTCCCGCAGCACTTTGTTTGCTAGCTGCACCCGAACCCACATGCAGGCAGCAGAGAGGGACCAGGTGGACTCATGGCTTCCCTCTCTGTCCAAGGCAGCCAGAGCTGGGCGATGTGTTCCTGACTCCCAGCAGCCACCAGTCCAGGGGACGCAGTTTGGGGCACAGAAGCAGTGAAGCCCAGTGTAGACACACAGACCTGTCAGCCCATGGCCCTTACCTTCATGGAGTCGTACAGCCGATCGGCAAAATACAGGGGCTTGTTCTGAATACACTGCACTGTGGAGAGAAGAGGGGCGGGTCAGGGGCCTCTGGGCTGCAGCCACTCGTCCAGTCCACGGCACCAAGCGGGCATGACCGGGTGCAAAGGAAAGAGGCTGCTACATAAGAGAGATCAGGGAGTCCCAGGTATCCCGGGTACCGCTGAGCCCGCCGAGGGTGCACATGTCAGGACCTGCCTGCTCAAACCACGAGGGCTCTGAGGACTGCAGAAATCCAAGGGCATGGGTGAGCCCCCCCACCTCCCGCCACCCTGCCTTTTCTTGCTCTCTTCTTCCTCCCTGGCAGCCATCTGTTCCATCCACTGAGCCCCTCCTGTGTCTCACACCCTTGAATTTACACACTGAAGATGAGGAAAGATTTGAGAACCAGCCCTGTGTACTAGGGACGGTGTTGGCGGGGGCCGGCGGGGAGGCTCCCTGCTTACCCAGGTTCAGGAAAGCGTTCTCCAGGTCTCCTTTGACTTCCTTCTTGATGCTCTCCAGCATGTCATAAGGGCTGTAGCTCTTGTACCTGTCAAACACTGAGGAACCGCAACCAACAGTTATGTCACGGTCACAAGCCAGAGTCGTCCATGATCATCCCCACGGTTATGCCCCAGGGTAATATAAATAACTAGATGAAATAAAGTAAAAAGGAGGATGATCACAGTAGCCTAGGAGCTTAGAGGTTGCCACAGTAGACCACGGCTGACATCACAGCGGCCATACCATGCACATGTCCTTATGAGGGGCATTGCCTGGGGCCACAGAATTGGACCATTTCCATCTCCCCTAGGTAGAAACAATTCCTTCTGGAAGCCACAAAACCCAGCCCAGAGCAGCCAGCAAAGTTCACTGTTTCAACAACTATGGCAACACAAAATGGCCCTCCAACAAGAAGCAACAGCAAGCTAAAGCACCAAACGTGGAAAATCCCAGAGGAGAGAAGAACCCAGGATGGGAGGAGAGGACGAGTGGACTTGGTGGAGGGAGACGGGTAAAACCATAGGAGTGCGTGGTGGGAAGCAAACCGTGCTCTGGCAGACGTGAGCCCCCACACAGACACCCACCCCCGGCCTCCAGAGAGCCCCGGGCACGAGCCCTCCTCAGCACGGCACCCACCTTTCTGGAGGTGGCACACGCTGCGCTCGGTCATGATGCTGATCCACTTGGGGACATCGGTTCCTTTCCTCTTCACTCCAGCATCATAGAGGTCCTACAAGTAAAGCCCACCGGGAGGTTGATGATGGGAGGAGGAGCAAGGTCATAGAGATGGCACGCGGAATGGCACACTCAAAGCACTGAATGGGAGAGGCGGGGTGCACGAACCACATGGCAGAAACGGACCACTTAGGCAGTCTTAGTCACCAGCAGTGTCCCTTGGGCACAGACAAACTGTAAAACATGACACTGCAGCCTGTTCACAAGGTCAGGGCTGTACAAATTTCCCTCCTTGAACATGAAAAGAAGGGCTGGAGATGAGGGCCAGGCAAGGGCCCATGAACACATCGGGTCGCCTCCCTCCCAGTGTGTTCCATGGCAGGCAAGCTACAGGTCATCTACTGAAGACAGCCACACGTCAGCCACCTACACCCCACACTTTGTAGCGACTCAGGAGAGGATGGCCCTGGAATAGGAGCCAGGCCAACCTCACTTTCAGTTTCTGGAAAATGTAGGGACCACAAGGAATGCTTAGAACGGCAGGAGGGAAGAGAGAGAGAAAGGCTTACACAGGGCACACACTCTTTGAGAAATTTCCCACCACCTGGGAGTTGCAAACCCCAGTTTCCAGGACTCTATTTAAACCGGTTGCTACCTCCTGCTAAGAGTGCTGTGTGAAACACATTCAATTTTAAAACCAAAACGAACTTGGGTTTTTTTTTTTCTACAGCACTTAGGATCAGCATGGAGTCACTTGTTGGCCCTCTGGTTAAGTTGGCTCCCAGCAGCCTGGATCGGCCCAACAAATCGCTCACGGTGAAGGTGGCAGTGGAGGTGGCAACAGTTCTACCCAGCCCCAAACACAAGGACAGGCCTCAGCTGCCCGCCCCACCGCCACACAGCAGAGCAGAAAGGTGGCTGTCCCAGCCCTGCCGCCCCTGTGTCGTCCTTCTGTGCCTCCCCATGCGCTCACTCTGCTCCTGTGCAAGTCCAGCCAGGGGCCCAGCAAAGCAGGCCCCACAGAACTCGTGCCTCCAGCCAGAGCAAAGGCTGGACAGGACATGGGAGTGAGGTTAGGGATCCCGGAAGGAATCAGAAGGGGGCCTGTGGCACCGTAAGGGAATAGCTTCCAATAAACACGGCTCCTGGAGAGCGGAAGTGAAACTCCCATCCTTAGACCAGGGTGGCTTTCATAGGCTCACACACTGCCGGGCATTCTTTCCTGTTAAGGTGGAGACGACGCCCCCTCCCACTGTCTGTGGGACAGACTCTGTGACTCGAACACATAGGATGGGACAGAAGTGACGGTGTGTGACTCCTGGGATTAGGACACAGAAGACCCCGCGGCTTCCTGCTGGCTTTACCTCTCGGGTCACTCAAAGGGAAGCTACTTGTCATAGAGCAAAGACACTCAAGCAACCCCAGAGAGGCCCACGGAGGGAGATTCTAGAGTCTTCCGCCATCAGGTACACGGACGCACCTTGGAAGCAGATCTCCCTGAGCCAGGCAAGCCCTCAGGTGGTGCAGTGCTGGCCAGTGCTCTGCGTGCAACCTCAGCAGGAACTCTGATCCAGAACCACCCGGCTAAGCTAGTCCCCGGTCCCTGACCCACGCAGACTGAGAGAAAATGAAGGAGTGACGTCTGAGGCCACTGGGCTGCGGTTTTGTTTCCCAGCAGTGGATTCCTGTACAGATCCCCCCACCCCTCCAGAGATTCACTGAAAACCAGCAGCTCAAACTGAACAGCAGGGCACTTACCCGGGCATCTTGGTCGATCAATTCATAATCAATGACAGAGCCATCCTCTGCTCTCCTCCCCTACAGGGAGAACACAATTCAAACATCAACTCCAATTCTTCATCTTAAAACTGAAGATGTTTACTTCCCAACCCCCAGGAGCGACGGCTCCCTTCCTGAGCAAACAGTTGTTTAAAGTTCTTCTTCACTCTCAGGTCCATGCAGGGCTGAGAGCTCAAAGACCGGAGGCAGTGACAGCGTCAGACTCCTCTCCTTGGTACACAGTGCTGGGCGAGGCAATGGAGAGAACCCCCACTCCTGACTCCCCACAGGGCTCACTCCCCAGAGGGAGAAATTAACATGGCAGCAATGGCCAAAGAATGCCAGAGCCTGGGCAGTGAGAACTCATGCAAGCCACAGGAGGGAGCACCTTCTCAGAGGCCAGCTGGCGAAGCCTGGGACTACTGAACCAGAGCACGGAGTTGGAGGAGGCTGGTGGAGAGGAGGGGCGAAGCCCTCCTGCCCAAGGACAGCTCTCAGGCCAGGGTGGTTCAGGGCGGAGCCTGAGAGAATTCTGGGAGAGAGGAAGAGGGAGGGAGGTGCTAGGTAAAGGCAGCTGGGAGCTGGGACTTGGTGCTGGAGAAAGGGACTTTGATCCGGGGCATAGAAGGAAGAGAGTGGTTTCAACAAGGCCTGTGCGTGGCGGGCGGGACACAGGGTGGGTGGCAGACAGGGGACAAGGGGAACGGCATGGGCACGGCTGCAAAAAATGGAGACATGAGTGGGCCAGCACCCCGTACACGGGTCACTCATTTGTCCTCAGGGTTCCTGCACAGAACCAATCTCTTTTCCCTCCCAGCCATGTAGGAATTACATTTCACACAGGCCAGAACTCGAGACCCACGGGGAAAGGCCTCACTACCCTGTGTTCATGTTATCAGCTCCACAAAGACCCCTGCTCCAGCCTAAGGGCTGCGCAGGCAAAATCTCTCTTAAGGGCAGGTGGAAGATAAGAGGGTCACTTCCATGGGGCCGGCGTTATGACACAGCAGGTAAAGCCACTGCATGGAATACTAGCAACCCATATGGGTGCCAGTTTGTATCCTGGATACTCCACTTCCGATCCAGCTCCTTGCTAATGGCCTGGAAAAAGCAGCTCGGGCCCTGCACCCACGTGGGAGATCCAGATGAAGCTCCTGGCCACTTAGGGAGTGAACTAGTAGATGAAAGATCTCTCTCTCTCTCTCTCTCTCTCTCTCTCTCTCTTTCTCTCTCTCCACCTCTCTGTAACTCTTTCAAATGAATAAATAATTCTTTAAAAAATAAAATAAAGAGGGTGCTGGCACTGTGGTATAGTGGGTAAAGTGCTGCAGCGCCAGCATCCCCTATGGGCACCAGTTCGGGTCCTGGCTGTTCCACTTCTGATCCAACTCCCTGCTTACGCGCTTGGGAAAGCAGTAGAAGATAACCCAAGTGCTTGGGTCCCTGTACCTATGTCAGAGACCAGTAGGAAGCTCATGGCTCCTGGCTTCAGTCTGACCCAGTCCCAGTTTTGTGGCCATTTGAGGATTGAACCAGCAGATGAAGATCTCTCTCTCTCTCTTTGTCTCCCTCTCTCTGCTTTTCAAATAAAATAAATAAATCTTAAAAAAGAAAAGAGGCTCATTTCCTGCTGTGTGGCCAGAGAGGCAAGGTGACCTTCCCTTAATCACATGGGGATGGCTGCTCCATAAATCCAGGCCAGAGCTTGGGAACCGCCCATCCCTCCTCTGGCTCCCCAAGTCCACTTGTCCTTGTGGTTTTGCAGGATAAGAAATCCTATTATCCAAAACTGACAACTCTGCAGTGACAGTGCAAACCCAGCGTCAGAAATGCAGCTGAATTTCGGATTCAGGCACCAGGGATTTAGTTAATTCGCTCCCAAGGATAAAACGAGGTATGTGACTTGCCTTGGGAGGAAGCAAGGGCAAAGAAAGAACCGGAGAAGCCCACCTTTGCAAGGGCCACCATCAGCTTGCGGAAGTCGCCCGATGTGTCAGAGACAATGTCCTTCTCCAGGTCGGTCTTGTACACTAGGGAAACAACACAGCCGGTTTTATGATTCCTGTCCGCACACCCAGCTACCCACCCACCCAGATCCCCCGCTGCCCACTAAGACACTGAAAAGCAGAGACAGCCACGTCAGCACAGAAGCACCCCCGATGGAGAGTGCCTCCTCCGGGTGAGATTGGAGCCCGTTCTCATCAGGGACCAGGGACAGACGGGGCCGGGTCAACCCAGGGATCCTCAGGCTCATCTGTGGTCAGCCGCTCTTTCAGAGGGAAAATACTGGTTCCCAACCTGCTTGACTGCGAACACTTATTCTGAATATCACAAAATCTAGAAATCTCTACACACACACACACACACACACACACACACATACACACACCCTTGTGCTTTTTTGTCATTGTGCACTAATTGAAAAAAAGCACAATGACAAAAACAAGTAAGTGCACGCCACTGTGGGCATTTGGGGAGAGAACCAGCAGATGGGAGGTCTGTCTGCCTCTGAAGCAAATGAATAAATGTATAGTTCTTAAACACAGACAATAAGGAGGTGGAGGAGAGGCATGGCCAACCTTGGCGTGCACATCCATCATCCAGGCACTAAGCATAGGCGGCCATGGTGGAGCCACAGAAGCGGGGCTACTCACTTTCCTTGTAAACTCTGTTAATTTCCTGCAGCTCCTGGTTGGTCCTCGAGCAGATGATCTCAATGAGGGAATCCTCATCAGTTCCTAGCCCCTGTGAAGCCGAAGCACAAACATCAGGAGCAAAGGCCTTCTGCACCATTAACCTACGGCTCTGCTCTCCATCAGGTCAACTGCAAGCCTGGTTTGGATTGGACAGCTTTCTCCTCTCTGCACTGCTGTCGCTATATCTCCTGTGTCTTCTACCTCTACAGTGTCTTCTACTCCTTGACAAAAAATGTCTCGCCTGACTGCATGATGGTGTAAGTGGCATGTCTAAGCTCAACTATGTTTTCAAAAAGCAAACCGTGGATGTCAGAGACAGAACACGCCACAATGTCCACACTAGTTCAGAGTAACCCCCTCTTCCTCTCGATTTCTCAATTTCTGGAACAGCCACGCACTTTTTAAAGAGATAGAAACAATTTTTTTCATAAAACAATTCATCCCACTAATTTAAAATAAAGGGATATTGAAAATTGATGTTGTCGGTTGCACCCAGTATATTAGATCAAGAGTAAGTCTGCGTAGCAGGGAGAGGTACAGTGGAGATAAAAATTTTAGCTTCACTTCTTTGAAATGTAAAATTGGGTGACTGTTAAAAATTTCATTCTTGTGCTCCTATTTTTGCTTGATGATTATGCACTCTTTGGGCATTTTAGGGAAGCAAAAGGAAATAATGAAATGCCAAATAAATCTAGACACCAACACTTTATTAGGGAGTAAGAAGTTGATGGGCGATGTATTCAAATTTAATACACACACTTTAGAGCGTGCCAGATAGCTTGAAAGAACTCAATGAAACATGTATTTCAAAGCTAGCTTCATGATCAAAGTCAAGATTTAATAATCAGGATTCTCTAAGACTCGTCTTTCGAATATGGAAATAACACTTTGAACTGAGTAGAATTACAACTGTTTAAAATGTAAATCAATTATAAGGTGTTAATACAATAAGAAACTTACTTCTCCACATGAAAAGTGTGTCAGGTATTAATTAAACTTATTAGGGTTTATATGCCCCTCAAAAATGGCTTGTGTAATATGAGCTAAGCCTCAGGTTAATGGCTAATTTTGAGTTTTACTCTTAATCTCATCTTGGAGCCTCTGGCCCTTCTTCCAGAGTTTTTAATCATAATTTGTAGAGATCCCCACGAGGCCAAACTTGCTTCCCTTGATAGTAAGAGGTCCACACATCATTCTAAACAGATGTCACAAAATAGCAACAGAGCTGTTTGAGTATTTTTAGGAAGGGGCAGTAGAGACTGGAGTTTCAAGAAGCCTGCAGACAACCCGTGCCTAGGAAGAAATGCAAGCCCCTGACCCTGGACACATATGGGACAGGCCTGGCAAGATCTTTAAGAGTCGCTTCCTTCCAACCACTGCTAATACCTAAGGTTTCGAACATTGTCTTTTATCTCTGCAGTGGAAGGTGACCTTGGCAATCTCCAAACCTTGGCCCAAGCTTTGCACACAGGCTGCCCACAATTCCTACCACAAGGGTAACTTCTACTGTAACATACGGTAGACATTGCCACTGGTATCGCCAGAAGTCAAAACAGATTGTTGTGGGTTTTTTTTTTTTTTTTTTTTGGTTTGGTTTGGTTTTTTAGTTCAATTAATGTCACTTCAAGCTTTATGGGTTTCAGAAGGGTACTCAGCCGTGATGGCTAATGGAAGGGCTGGCACCAGGCCAAAGATTCAGCAGTTAAAACACCTTGCAGTGGGCCCTGGTACATGGATGACAACAGTGAGGAACAGCTCCAGTCTGTGAGGGTTTCAAGTCACCAACGCCGAGTAACAGACACCAGGCAACGCACAGGAATCACAACTCAGTGGATCCCTGACAAAATCGGAGATGTTGACGGATGCCGAGACGGGCCAGTTCGGCCGCTCATTTTTCCAAGGAATGCTCTCCTTATCAAACAGCATCATTAAATGCTGTTGACATTTTATTCTGAATCATGCCTTCCTTCTCGCTAGGGCCTCCCAGGGAAGCTTAGAGCAATCTGCTCAGATACACTGAGCCCGGCCTGGGCTGAGCCGAGGAGCTGAGCAGCAGGGAGATTCACCAACGCATCTTCCAGCAGCCCTGAGCTGCCAAGTTCGGGCCCGTTGGCTCAGTGACTGTGAAGCAGCCACACTCTCCGGGTGCTCCCTGAGCGAAGGCTGGCCGCCGGGATGTGACCTTAGCTCTGGGGCCAGGCTTACAGCGGGGTCTGATCTGGGGACAGCGCACTCGGGCTTCGAAATTAAAAAAAAAAAAAAAAAAAAATCACAAATATGGCCGCCCCCTGCCACGGAGGCTTTTCCCCAGTTACATCAGCAGAGGGCAGCCTCGGATCACCGAAACTGCAGCCACGCTGGGCAGAGCCGGTCTGCTCTCACCGGAATCTACATTTATGTTTGTGCATCGATTTAGCAGAATATCATACGTGATGTCTTCCGTATATCTAATTTGGTTTGCAACCTAGAATCTCCTATGCTGTTTCACCTAAAATCTCACATTCAAAATAACTGGGGTGGGGGGGAAGTAACGTAATACAAGTAACAAGACATTGAACTAAATACAGGTGTCGCTCACACTCTGAAGTCGCCCCTGGTGTGCACTTACCGTGTTCTGACTCTGCCTAGCTCTAAAGCAAACAATGGGATGACAGGGGGAAGGGCAGAGGAAGAAGCGCCATGGGCAGAATTTGCAAGCTTCGCTTAACAAAAGCTGAGTTTTTCTTTTCCTTAATATCACAACATTTCTTTCGTCTTTCACGGAGGAAGTGTAATCAAGGAAGTCGTTTTCCCAAATGGTATTCCAATTGCCCAGGTGCCGGGTAGTAGCAGCTGGTAACTGACTTCTCAGCATCATGAAATTTCTTTAGTTTCAAAAAAAAAGTAATTGAAATATTTTTGGTACAAATCCTGAAACTTAGAGCTTCAGTTCATTCAAAAAAAAATGGCTCCAAATGAGAACTCAACAAAACTGACAATCACCTAATTACACTCAGAGCTGCAATTCACTAGTATTAACGGCAGATCTGCCAGAGACGACGGCGCACACGTGTTTACCTTCATGGAGGCCTTCAGCTCGGAAGCGTCATACTGAGCAGGTGTCTTCAACAGGCCTAAGATCACAGTTTCCAGATGGCCCGACAAGGCTGACTTCAGGGCGGCTGGCAGCTCCTTCGGGAGACAGGCAATCGCAGGGAAAGTGGTAAGTCACACTCTCCTTAAAACTCACCCGCAACCAAGAGAGGGATCTGTTTGTTCAAGCAGCCCGTGAGCCTTGGACCACTCCTGGGCCTTTGGTTGAAGTCCCTCCACGGCACTTCCTCCCTCGGAGCCAGAGGTCTGGCTTTGTCCTTACAAAGTCCCTTACCATCTAAGCTCACGGTACCTTTTCCCGCAATCAGGAAAAGGACGCCGGGCTGGCAAACACCACCAGGGCACTTTATCACACTTGAGAACAGTAGCCGCCCATGAAGGCAGGTCTCTATCCAGGGTCATGGCCCCTGGCAAGGCTAAGGTGGCTGGAGCGCAGAGAGTCCCTGTGGCCTGCTGATGTCCTGCAGCTGTTCTGGGGGTGACTCCCAGAAGGAACCAGAGGCCCTGACATGACTGGAAGAAGGGCTAGGAAGCTTTCCTAAGCAAAAGACTTCATCTAATAATACTAAGAAAACATCTATTTGTCCACACCGGGTTAGAATGGTATTGATGGGGAGAAAGGGAACTACAGCCCCCTCCTCCCCAAACAGCCCCCTTGACATCCCTGCTGCATGTCATTTCTTAAGGGTTCCACCGTCCCATGAACAGAAGACTTGACTTTAGAGGTCTGAGCCAGAACCCACTACCCCAAATCAACGTGCTTCTTCTCCCATTACAATTACTCTTCGTTCTTCTCACCTATCCCCTCTGCCTCTCTCCCTTCTCCCTTTCTCCTCTGCTTTCCAACAGCGCCCCTGGCACCTGCTGTAGTCAGCCCCTCGAGATA
The DNA here is from genome assembly GCA_949820135.1 of Sylvilagus floridanus. Classification (NCBI taxonomy): domain Eukaryota; kingdom Metazoa; phylum Chordata; class Mammalia; order Lagomorpha; family Leporidae; genus Sylvilagus; species Sylvilagus floridanus. The sequence continues at coordinate 68,285,759 of OX463239.1, forward strand.
GCGGCAGGCTGGAAGGGGTGATTTGCAGCTGGCTTCAGATAATCTTCTCGAATCACTCAGAGTAGAATGGTAAAAGTGACACAGCTCTTAGGAATCACCGGCTCAGTTCTCTTACTACCTACTGTCTCCTGCTTCCTGACGTCCCAAGGACACACAGCACTCACAGGGAGACTTTTGAGCAACCTCCCAATTACGCCACCAGTTGTCCAATTTGGAACCTTGAAGTTGGGTAATTCCAAACTTAGCTTACTCCAGACTCCCTTCTACCCATTCTCTGTTCAAACCTCAAATAGCATTTGGCACCTGCTGGCTTCTGCCACTTGTATTCTCAACTCCTTAGGGGTGACCAACTTCCTGTTTCAAACAACGTCCAGCACAGAGCTTTGCACTTAAAAACTCCCGAAATGGTTGATAAAGAAAAGCCAATATGTAGGGGGGAGCCTGGCATTTGCTTCACCATGAAGGAAACAAATAAAACACTGGGCTTTTCTCCCAACTCCTTTCCGACCTACTAGCTCTTCAAGTTCATGGCCAGGGCAGCCTGGGCACCTGGGCCCATAGCCCTCAAGTGCTCGGCAAACAGCTCATTTGCAATGATAAGGGGCGGCGGCTTCTCCAACTTCCTTCTGGAACCATCTCAAGTAGTTTAGGGCAACTTCGCCTGCCCAAGGTGGACGGACAGTCATCAAGAATCAGCAGGGCACGGAGCGGTCACCTAGCATAGAGAAAAGCCGTGTAGGTGCTGAACCCCATCGTGATTCAGCTATGTTCTCTCCAGCAAGGCACAGGAAAGCTCTGTTCTCCATCTATCTGATCTGAAATGGAGATCCAAGCTGTTATGGGTGTGTAGACACGCCCAGGTGTATTCTGAGGCCACACTCCGTAAGTGACAGCTGAATGAACAATGATTTGCCTGCTGTCCAGAGAGGTGGACCTCCTTGCTCCAACAGGAACTGGGCTCTCCCAGCTCACAGACCCTTTTCGGAAGATGAAGAAATGGACACTCCCCTACGCCTCCCTGTAGAAGATTAATACACGTCTAGTGGAAGGAGAATTCTAATGCACATGAGATGAAAGACGCCAGCTGCTCTCCAATTTATGTCCTTTCCAACTGCTACAGGGTGGGGAGAGGGAGTGGAAATGGGAGCCACTGCCAGGCTCGACCTGAAGCCCCCAAGGCCCTCACAGTCACGTCAATCCAAGAGCGGAAATATCTCCTCAGAAGCCTGCTTCTTCACCTCCACTGTGGCTCCGAGGGAAAGCCGAAAGTCAGACAGGAGCCGCAGGAAGCCAGCCACACTTACTGCACCATCCAAGAATAAATCTAAAGCTTTTAATAGCAAAAAGTTAAAAATAAAGCAGTACATCCTTAAAAATAAAATTTCCCAACACCGTGACAAAATATAGGATGAACAGGCGCTGGCTGTTCCTTAACCGCTAGTGGACAAGCAAAGGAAAAAGCGCACAAAGCCCCTTTAAATAGCGAGAGTGTGGCCCTCAAGACAGCCTGGGGGACCAGACCATTGCTAACCAAGCTCGTGCACTGACTGCAAAACTCTGAAGAATCCCAGTGTGTGTGTGTGTGTGTGTGTGTGTGTGTGTGTGTGTGTTGGGGAGGGGGGACGCTGTGTGTGTGTGTGTGTGTGTTGGGGAGGGGGGACGCTGTCCCTGTGTGTGTGCGTGTGTGTGTGTGTGTGTTTGGGAGGGGGGACACTGTCCGTGTGTGTTGTTGGGGAGGGGGATGCTGTGTGTGTGTGTGTGTTGGGGAGGGGGGACGCTGTCCATGTGTGTGTGTGTGCGCACGTGTGTGTGTTGGGGAGGGGGGACGCTGTCCATGTGTGTGTGCCTGTGTGTGTGTGTTTTAGTAGAAGGGAAGGAGCATGCTAGGAGTGATACATGGTGGTGGCTACTGTCCTAGGATCAAATTAGAAACAACTCATCAAGAGGCAGCAGAAGGCAGATGAGCTGCTGTCTGTAGAGAATGAATGCAGGGTCTGGGGCAAAGTAAGCACTCAATAAATGCTACTCCTGGCTGATGCTGTTCTTATTCCCTGGTCCTTCTCACTTCTGCCCCCAGACCAGCTCCCTCCACTTCCACTGGCTGGAGGAGGGCGTTGTCTTTGGGTCCATCAGAGTGGGGAACTCTCCCCAGGGTGGAAGAAAAAGGCCTTGGGTACCCAAGAGTCCCAGCAAGGCTCCCAAGTGAGAGCCACTTGCAATTCACAAAAAGGGAAAGCCATGTCTGGAGAAAGCAAAATCACCCAGGCCCGCCCTGAGCCCCGGGAGGACCCGTACCTTCTTGGTCCTCCTCTGGTAGGCAAAAGCGATGTCCTGTCTCTGTGCATTGCTGCGATTGGTCAGAATGTTGACGATGGTGACCTCATCCACACCTACGGAAACACAAGTTGGGAGAGCCCCTCAGCCACACATGCCAGGACTGTGGGTTGATGCACAAGAATTAAAGCAGTGTTTTTTTAAGGTTATTTGATTTTTTATTTGAAAGGCAAAGTTACAGAGAGACTCTGAAGGAGAGGCAAAGAAAGAGGTCTTCCAACTGCTGGTTCACTCCCCAGATGGCCAAAGCCAGGAGCCAGGATTTTCCTCCGGGTCTCCCACATGGGTGGCAGAGGCCCAAGGACTTGGGCCATCCTCCGCTGCTTTCCCAGGCGCATCAGCAGGGAGCTGGGTGGGAAGTGGAGCAGCAGGGACTTGAATTGGTGCGCATGTGGGATGCTGGCACTGCAGGCGGCGGCTTTACCCGCTGCTCCACGGCACCCGCCCTGGAACAGTGTTGTGTAAACTGAGATCTACGTACACTATTTTCCAAACTGAAGTATCAGGACACCAGGGTTTGTTCTCTGTTGTCAGTATGCTGCCCAGCGTGTGTGCCCTCTCCTGTTTTTTTCCTGCAAGCCTCAAACCTAAGTGGATCTTTTAAATATTTGTATTAAAAAAGCTATTTTATTCATAAATTGGTTTCTGGCATCAACAGTAGGAGGTGCATTTGTGAGGCTTTGGTAGTCAGATGGAACAACAAGATTTAGGAGGATTTTAAATGAAGGTCCCCAAATTGCCATTTAACTGGAGATTTAATAGACAGTAACCGCAGACTGAATTAATAGAGACAATTATTTATATTTATTGCAGGATTATGGCTATATAAGCAGCTAGGTATAATTTCTATAATTATAGAAACTGTCATGACAAATGAGTCAGATTTAATATGGCAGTTGTATTTTAATAGCATAATTGATTAATATAATCATACTTATTGAAGACTAAATTGTTTTGTAAGGAAAATAAATGTTCCACTGCCTTTAATCTTCAATAGGCAATTTTAATAATCAATTTTATAACTTTATTAAAAAGAGTAAGTGTTTTAATCTAAATTAAATCTAAATTGGGAGTTTTGAAGTGCCACCAAAATATTTTAGTACCTATTTTAATTGGAACATGTGTATTTACAAAGATAAGCAATGCATTTTGGTATCTGGAAGTTTCCAATTTTATATCAGAAACACTCCAGACATGCCATTTAACTGAAGAAAGTGTGATTTTAAGAACTCAGAAGTGTAAAAGGTCTCTCTCCTCACTGATTATGAACTTTGTTTAATAAAGGGAAGGCTTTGCCCTAATGGGATAGGTGACTTGGAGGTCAGAGCGCAGACTCTAAGCACACAAGGTCACTTGCAAACCACAAGCAGCCTGGACCAAAGCAAATCCGCGCAGTCCCAAAGAAGCAGAAAGACAAAACGTCACACTTCCAGGCGAGAGCAGCCAGCAGGCTGACAGTGGAGGAATCGTGAACTCTTAAGTGGGTAAGATCAGAAAAACACCAAGTTAGAATTTCTGGGTATAAAAATAAATAAGATTTTTTTAACTTTATATACGCATTTCCAAGTGAGTTCTTGCCAATGCAGTAATTATCTTATCTGCATCATCTATGATTTTAGTTCTCATTTTAGAGTGGCCAGTGTAAACACGGAAATCCAACTGCTGTAGACAAGCTTCAGAGATGCTTATTTCAGCACTGGATAGAGTATCATAAAGCCAAGGGGGAAACTATGTCCAGTAAGAGACCGATTCAATATCCCCTTGTCCCTATAATGGGATACCACGCGGTCACGTAAAATGATGCCACAGATCAACTGACATGGAAAAATATTCACAATATACTATTAAGTTAAAAAAATGTTATAAGCTAGTATCCTCAACATAACCCAATTTTCTATAACATGTATATGTATGCATAAGAAAATATCCAGAAGCCTTTATACCAAGATTTCAATAGGGATCAGCTGAGTGGTCACATTATGGAGAATGTTTTTATTTTCCTTCTTTTGATTATCTATACTTTGAAGTCTGGAATCAACTAGTGACCTTGCTTCAAGAGGCTCCCAGTCCGGTTCCAAATAGAATCAAACACAGTATGGACAAGAATTAGTTCGTACATCCATAGAGTTCTCTTCCGTTCCAAACGTCTTGTTTAATAAGCTTTCTTGTTTAGTCCTCACCACCTCCCAGTGGGGACAACCACTTCTCCATTTTCTAGAACGGGAATCCGAAGCTCAGAGACTGGGCTCCAGTTCTGCACCTGCTACTTGGGCATTCGTCCGTCCTCCTAGGCTCTCCCTTTCTTTTTTTTTTTTTTAAGATTTATTTTATTTCTTTGAAAGACAGAGTTACAGAAAGAGGTAGAGAAAGAGAGAGAGGTCTTCCATCCGCTGATTCACTCCCCAGATGGCTGCAATGGCCAGAGCGGAGCCGACCCGAAGCCAGGAGTCAGGAGCTTCTTCCGGGTCTCCCACACAGGTGCAGGGGCCCAAGGACTGGCGCCCATATGCGATGCTGGTGCCACAGGTGGAGGCTTAATGTTTTTTACTTTTTTTAACGATTTATTTATTTATTTGAAAGTAGAGTTACAGAGAGAAGGAGAGGCAGAGAGAGGTCTTCCATCTGCTGGTTCACTCCCTAATTGGCCACAACGGCAGGAGCTGCGCCAATCCGGAGCCAGGAGCTTCCTCCAGGTCCTCCACATGGATGTAGGGGCCCAAGACTTGGGCCATCTTCCACTGCTTTCCCAGGTCATAGCAGAGAGCTGGATTGGAAGAGGAGCAGCCAGGACTCGAACTGGCACTCATATGGGATGCCATCACTTCAGGCCAGGGCTTTAACCTGCTGCACCAGTGCCGGCCCCACTCTCCCTTTCTACACGTGCACACACAAGGGGCTTGCACAGTGGCCTCCATTTCGGCTTCATTAAAACACCAACTGAGCTGTAACATCTAGGACAGTTTCAGTGAGAACCTGTTAAGGCTACGAGGCTACTTTAGTGGTGTGTGCCTGCGCTCACATGAAAGCACGCGTGTCCACACACAGGTCTTCTTCTGTTCCTTCCTCCCTCTCTCTCTCATTCTTACTCCATCTCTCAAAAATTCTATGGCTCTATTATGAAAATCACCATTCAATCACCATTCATGTACTTTTTCCTTAAACTTTATTACCCACATCTGAAAATTCTAAAAACAGAAAAAACACCATAAACAAAATGCAATTCTATCCTCTAACTTCAATTCTAGTATTTCCTGAAATCAACTTAAAGACCACTGACCTAAATACATACCAAGAACTGGTCCATTAAAAAAAAAAAAGTTATTTCTCTTGGAAACAAATGTGAAGTTTATGTTTTGCAGCACAATGGGGTCCCTAGCCCACCTGCACTGAGATCACAGGAGCATTTATTAAAACTACAATTCCTGAGTCTGGAGCTGTGGCATAGTAGATTAAGCCTCCAGGGCCAGCTATGGCATAATGGGTAAAGCTGCTGCTTGCGGTGCTGGCATCCCATATGAGTGCCAGTTTGAGTCCCGGCTGCTCCACTTCTGATCCAGCTCTCTGCTATGGCCCGGGAAAGCAGTGGAAGATGGCCCAAGTCTTGGGCCCCTACATCCATGTGGAGGACCTGGAGGAAGCTCCTGGTTCCGGATTGGCGCAGCTCCTGCCGTTGTGGCCAATTAGGGAGTGAAACAGCAGATGGAAGACCTCTCTCTGCCTCTCCTTCTCTCTGTGTAACTCTGACTTTCAAATAAATAAATAAATCTTTAAGAAAAGAAAAAAACATTAAGCCTCCACCTGTGGCACCAGCATCGCATATGGGCACCAGTTCGAGTCCCAGCTGCTCTACACTTCTGCTCCAACTCCCTGCCAATGGCCTAGGAAAACAGTGGAGAATGGCCCAAGTGCTTGGGCACCTGCACACATGTGGAAAACCTGGGAAAAGATTCTGGCTCCTGGCTTTGTACTGGCCCAGCTCCGGCTCTTGTGGCCATTTGGGGAGTAAACTAGTAGATGGAAGACCTCTCTATCTCTCCTTCTCTCTGTCTGTAACTCTACCTTTCAAATAAATAAATAAATCTTTTAATTAAAAATAATAATAACACAGGGGGGCAATGCTGTGGCATAACAGGCTAAGCCTGCGGTACCAGCATCCCATATGGGCACTGGTTCAAATCCCAGCTGCTAGTTTTCTGATTCAGCTCTCTTCTGATGGCCTAGGAAAGCAGTAGAGGATGGCCTAGGTGCTTGGGCCCCTACACCCATATAGGAGACCCAGAAGAAGCTCCTGGCTCCAGATCGGTCAAGCTCCAACTGCAGCCATTTGGGGAGTGAACCAAAGGATGAAAGACCTTTCCCTCTGTCTCTCCCTCTCTCTGTCTTTAACCCTACTTCACAAATAAATAAAAATACAATTCTCTGGGCCCTATCTGACATTTGCTGACTGCAACTCACTAGGACGTGGGACCCCAGACGCAGCATTTCAACAAGCTCCTTGGGAATTCCTGATCCGAGAATCACCAACAGAGATGGAAAATCATGGGTGGGGAATGGAAAAGTCTTTAGAAATTTGCCTAGGGACCGGCGTTGTGGCGCAGTGGGTTAAAGCCCTGGCCTGAAGTGCTGGCATCCCAGATGGGCGCTGGTTCTAGTCCTGGATGCTCCTCTTCTGATCCAGCTCTCTGCTATGGCCTGGGAAAGCAGTAGAAGATGGTCCAAGTCCTTGGGCCCCTGCACCCATGTGGGAGACCCAGAAGAATCTCCTGGCTCCTGGCTTCGGATCAGCACAGCTCCGGCCATTGCAGCCATCTGGGGAGTGAACCAGTGGATGGAAGACCTCTCTCTCTGTCTCTACCTCTTTCTGTAACTCTGTCTTTCAAATAAATAAGATAAATCTTAAAAAAAAAAAAAAAAAAGAAAGAAAGAAAGAAAGAAAAGAAATTTGCCTACACCCAAGACTTTTATGTCACTGACTCAATTTTAGGAAAATTAATGCTTACATTTTTAAAAATTATTTATTTATTTATTTGAAAGGCAGAGAGTAAGAGCCTGTCTTCTCCACTGGTTCATTCCCTAAATGTCCCCAACATCCTGTAGGAAGGGGAGGTAGCTAAAACCAGGAGCCAAAGACAATTCAGGTCTTTCACGGGCAGCAGGAACCCAATTACTTGAGCCATCACCTGCTATCTCCCAAGGTCTGCATCAGCAGGAAGCTGGAGCCGGCGGCTGGAGCCAGGTATTGAACCCAAGCACTTGAATGTGGGACACGGGCATCTCAGCCCCTAGGACAAATACCTGCCCCCAGAAATGCTTACCTTTGATCAAACAGCCCAGGCAAGAAATAATACCTAAAAAGAGTTCACTCCACAAACTGTGATGCAGTCCCCTGCTCTTAGTCCATAAAACGGCTTTTTGCCTGCCTTTCTATAGCAGATAAGTGTCCAGCCAGCAGAGTTGGAATGCAATCCAATTATTGGAAATCCCCATGAAGAGCCTGAGTGGTTAACCTGCCTCTCACCTAGAAGGCAGCAACAACTGTAGTCTGAAGGAATCTAATGTATTTCCCCTAAATTATTTACCAAGCAAACAGCCTGCTGAGAGGCAGCATCTAACAGGCTGGGGCTCTTTGCAAGTGAACCATCTAATGCATTACATGCATGCCAATGCCAGGAACTACACACTAAAGGGAGGCTCGCTCTCAGGTGGAAGACTCCCCCACTCCTCCAGCCCACCCCCCAAACCTCACCTGCATCAGCTGTTTCTCCCATACCACGAGCCGGGGGCCAACCGCCTAATGAAAGCCACTTAAGGCAATCCCTCTGTCGTGACACCAGCATCCGTATCTGCCCGCCTGTGGGACTGAGCCACTGCTGCTTATCTTTAGAATAGCCCCGCTTCCTCTCCACCTGCTGCCATGATTGGTGAGGCAGGCAATTCCTGTGGAAGTGGCTCAGCACGGGCTGACCGGCGAGGGTCATCCGGTTACTGTCCACCGCAGCCCAGGATGCAGCTGAAGGCTGAGGACGGGACACTCCACTACCTAAGTCAGCACAATCTCCCAACAATAAACAGCCAGGACGCCAAGAAAGCGCCACAAGGAATCTGGCTCCAGGCGCCAGGGAGGGGTGGCTCTGCCTCCTTAGATTTTTCTGACCTCTCAAGTGCCAGTGCCCAGGGGATGGTTTGCTGGACGGACTGGCCCAAGACCTAAGAGAAATCATGGGATAAGGCTGAAACACAAAGAAGAGACAGCACACCTGCAAAATACTTCCTTGGGGTCCCAGTCCCCCTGTGTTTGACAGGAGCGGGCCCAAAGGAATGTAAGCAAAGACTCACCCTGGGGAACAGTGATGTGCTGAGGGATCCTACAGAATGGGTGGTGTGAACATGCTTAGTTCTGTGATCCGGGCAGATCTGTAAATTTCTTTTTTTTCCCAGAGATGGGCATTTGGCCTGGTGGTGACGATGCCAGATAGGACGCTGGCTTCTCATGTCAGAGAACTTGCTCTGCTTCTGATTCCAGCCCACCCTGGGATGCAGCAGGGCATGGATGGCTGAAGTCGCTGGGAGACCTGGATTGAGATTCCAGCTCCTGGCTTTGGCCCAGCCCAGTCAAGCCAGTACAGGAAGCTGGGGAATGAACCAGCAGCTGGGAGCTGGGAACATGCTTTCTCTTCCTGTCTCTCTCTCTGTGCCTCTCAACTAATCCTAAAAATTTAACAATTTATTTTCAAAACTAACAGAAATTAAGGTTTTACAAGTCTAGCAAGGGACTAAGACACAAATATATGTATTCGTATATTTATTCATATTCATATATTGTACCTCCTAATGAGGTACCATAGTACCAAGTTTTTAAACATTTGCTCCTTTTTTTAGAGGTATTATTTTATTTATTTGAAAAGCAGAATGACAAAGAGATGAGAGAGAGAATGAGAGAGAGAGATCGAATTTCCATCTATGGGTTCACTCCCCAAATAGCTGCAACAGCCAGGGCTGGGCCAGACCAAAGCCAGGAGCCAGGAGCTTCATCCAGGACTCCCATGTGGGTGGTAGGGGCCAAGCACTTGGGCCATCGTCCACTGTGTTGCCAGGCGTCTTAGCAGGAAGCTGGATAAAATGCTGAGCAGCCAGGACTCATCACAGGCAGGGGCTTAATCCACTGGGCCACAATGTTTGCCCCTAGCACTTATTCCTTGAATGAAAATACTCAGCTAACTGACAGCCAATATTGTCAACATTCTAATGAGCATCCAAAGGGCCATCACTGTCCCAAGTACAGAATCAGTTTCAAGCACCTGCTCTGATAAGGGAATGCCACAAGAGGAAACACTGACGCAGGGCTCCAGCAGAAACTCCGGGGTCCTGGGTCCCTTAAGCCGTCCACTGTACTCTTCAAACACAAAGAACGCTCGAGTCTAAATCGATGGCTGAGTCCAAAACCACAAAATCAGCCCCCTGGAGTCTCCTCCTCCCCTCTGTGGGTGGAAGCCCCGAGCCGGCTCCACCGTCTGGTGCTCCATGGAAAATGTGTGTCTTTATTGACCATGGCAAGGGTCCAGCAGCCGCCTGGAACAGGATGCTGACTCACATCTGCCGAGACACACTGACTGCCCAGAGAAAAATGGATTGCATCTGTGTTTGATGAAGACCTCAGGAGGTACCCAAGGGGAGATGGGGGGGGGATGGCTGGGTAGAAAGCAAAGACAAACGGCCTGGATCCTCTCCTTATCCTAATGACTCGGCTTGGACTCCTGGGCATCTCAGTGTCAAAGCTTAGAAGAAATCATCTTTAACAACAAGCTCCGAGGCACACCACGGAGAGAGCACAGAGCCACGGATCCATGGGTGTGCACATGTGGACATATCCTATTTATCTTCATAACAGCAGCCTTCTAACTGAACACCCAGTGCATGCCAGGCGGTATACCGGGTGCTCCACCCACTCTCTCGTGCCATTTGCACCACAGCCACGTGAGTGCTGTCGTCCCTGCTGTACCACTGAGGAAGCCAGTGGAGGCAGAGATTCACCCAGCAAGTTACTTGGAGGGAGGTAGATGCAGACCAGGATGAAGGGCCCCGACTCACTGCATTCAAGAACCTCGCTTTCTGTTACAAACCCTACCCAGGGCCCAGTGAGTTAAGCTGCCTCCTGGAATGCCCACATCCCAGATCGGAGCACTAGTTGGAGTCTCAGCTGCTCTGCTTCTGATCCAGCTTTCTGCTAATGCACCTGCGAAGACAGCAGAGGACAGCCCAAGAACTTGGATCCTGGCCACCTATGTGGGAGACCCTGATGGAGTCCCTGGCTCCTGGTTTCAGCCTAGTCTTGCCCTGGCTCTTGCTGGCAGCTGGGGGAGTGAACCAGGAAATGGAAGACTCCTTGTAAGTATCTCCTCTACACTCTGCCCCTGGTCACTCTACCTTTCAAATAAATAAGCAACTTTTTAAAAAGAGAGGGAGAGAAAACTCAAAACTTATAAATACGAGGAAGACAGCCTATCCTCTCGACACATGTCTAACAGGCCAACTGTGAACTCACTTTCCAAGGGCATGCTCTTGAACTTGAGTTGCTACATGTGAACTAGGGGCTCACATCCGTTCCCTCCCTGGCCTGGATTTCTCACTCTGAAAAACAGAGATGATGATGAGTCTTTTTGACCAGGATGCAGAAAAGACCAGCTGAGTTAACAGGAAGACAGAGGGCACAGATTTGTCTTGAGCATACATTAAGGTAGTTGTCCAGTGATACAACACACCCTGGCAGCTGCCTGAGAGGCCAGAGAGCAAACAGGCACAGCACCGGGTGGGAGGAGACTGGGGTCTTAGGACCTGGCTCACATCTGGCACAGCCTGGGGACAGGGTCTTAACTCAGGAAAGCCTCCTTCTGCAGACAGCATAAGAGGTTTTTGTCCAGGAATTAAATCTCTTCTCTTCCCATCTCATCTCAGCTGAGTCACTCAGAAAGGATTTAAGGTACCATCTATTGGATAATTTTATACTTTAATAATCTATAACCTTGTCTGATTCCCATGCATGATTATATATTGTTTGAAATTTTTATTTATTTGAAAGGCAGGGTTACAGAGAGAGAGAGAAAGACAGAGAATCTCCTATCCACTGGTTCACTCCCCAAATGGCTGCAACAGCCAGGGTTGCGCCAGGCCAAAGCCAGAAACCAGGAAAAAGCTGGGACTTCCATTAGGGTGACAGGGCCTAAGCACTCGGGCCACCTTTCAATGCCTTCCCAGGCATATTAGCAGGGAGTTGGATCAGAAGTGGAACAGCCAGGATGTGGCATCACAGGTGACGTCCAAACCGGCTCAGCCACAACGCCAGCCTCCAATGACTGCATTTCTGAACTACTCCAGGAGACCAGCAAAAAAGCACAAAGCAGTCTACCACTCACAATTCAAACAAAATTGCCAATGAAGGCCTTTGCATAAAATGCACGCACTGTTTTGTACCCCACAACTCTATCGGCCTTAGGAAACAGAAGATTAATACCCCAGAGCACACGCAAGCAAAACCAACCTAGCTGCCCTTCTCGATTCAGAGTGGAGAAGTTACTTAGCACTGCTGACACCAGATAAGAATCTGGTTCCTTCCATTACCCCTGCATGAAACTGGTATTTGGATTTCCTTGAGGAAAAGTGGTAACAGCTTTTAGAAAAAATAAAAAGGAACTGAGCAGATTCGGGTCATGAAAGCTGATGCCTCCCATTGGGAAGGCACTGGGAATGGCTTCTTGCGTCGTATAGCTACCTGGCGTGGCCTTGGCATTGACACAGCTCCACACACAAAGACTATCTGTGCTCCAAGTCAAGTGGCTGTGACTCAGCCCCAGTTTCTTTCTGTTTAGCACTGCTGCAGTCTCACATCAACCTGAACACAAGGAGAAAGGCCTGGGCCACCGGGAAGGGCCTGTTCCCTCTTGCTTGCTTCCAGGAGGGTGAACCATGAGTGAGCCGTAATCCCAGTGCCGGCCTTTCTCATGGCTGCTAGTTCTCAGCTTCACTCCTGGCCTGCCAACTATCTTCTGGGACAGAGGCCACTTTTCCAGGCCACTCTGCCTCGTGGCGCGCTCAAGAGAACGCAGGGCTGCAGAATGAACGTAACCCCCAGGTGTGCAGGTGGCTTGCTTTCCAGAGGCGGGGATGTTAAGGCTTGCGGCCATGCAGGAAATCGTAAGTGGTTCTATTTTAAAAGTATAAGAAAAATAAGCACAAAAACTTGCTGCAGCTACACTTCTATACTTGTGCTTATGGGAAGGGAGGGGAGAATCATCTGCTTTTGCCTGTCTTCCGGAGAACACAAATACTGCTAAAATCAACACTGGCAACAAGAATACGGCAACTCATTACCCACCCCTTCCAGAGAGGGACCAGTTCACTGGCACCAACGCTAACTCGGGTTGTGCTGCCGCTAATTACAATCTATTTTATGTAGACTACATTCATCCTTTTCTAATTTAGCTGACTTTCCTTTCTAGTTATTTGGACGCATATGGTACACCATGCGCAGCTGTGTTGTACACTCCACAGTATATATTTAACCCAAGGCCAATCGAGACCAAGAGACTCCTACAGATTAAGCCTCAGAAACCTCTTGTTAATTAAGCAGTATGACTACTTCTGCCCAACTTTACTCAGTTTCGAACCAGACATAAATTAAGGTAACTCACTGCAGCATCTACCTTCAGCCAGAGCAACACAGACCAAACACGTTTTTAGTTTAGGTCACACACTCAAGACATACGGAAATCCCTTCGAGCTAGAAGCCAGGCAGACTCAGGCGAGTGAGCTGCAGTCACTGAGTGAAACAGACCAGGGCCCGCCGGACGCCAGCTGCCCACAATCTGCCACACCCGTCGGTGGCCTCGGCGTCCCCATCCACCTGTATGCTCTGGTACCTCTGTACAAAAGGTTGTAAATGTATTTATTTGAGAGGGAGGGAGAACAAGACAGAGAGCTTCCAAACACTATTTCACTCCCCAAATGCCACCAATGGCTGGGTTGTGCTGGATGGGGACGAGGGAGCCTGATCCAGATATCCCACGTGGTTGGCAGGAACCCAACAGCCTGAGCCATCACCACTGCCTCCCAGGGTCTGCCACCTGCAGGAGGCTGGAATCGGGTGCTGGAGGCACTGGAACCCAGGTACTGGAACCTGGGCTGCGGGCATCCTAACGGGGTCTTAACCACTGGAGCGGAGGCCTGCCTCTGGGTTACCTTCGTCCTTTCTCACATGATCCCACGGACCGAAGCATTAAAAAAAGATGAATGAAATAAAGGCCTTGCCCTTGAGCACATCACATGCAGGGGAAGATGGACCCACCGAGAAATAATCAGGACATGAGGAGACAAGAGCTAGGAGTCTGTAAAGAATGAGTACAGAGACCAAGGAGGCACGGAGCCTCTGTCCATGTCAGCGGAAGCCTGCAGGCGAGGCTGTATGGTGGCACACACTGAGACCAGTGGGAACTGCAGGGTGCTGGAGGTGGGCTCTCCTGGAAGAGAAATGCAGAGGCTCACTCTGCCCGAGAGCCAGACACGACACTCAGAAGAGAATCCGGAACCACAGAGGCAAGATGCTCTATGAAAAGACGGATGCAAGTGAGGCATGACAAGGGCGGGGTCAGGGATGGGCAAGAGCTGCCCAGAACCTGCCACCTGGCACGGCCAGGGCCAGCCCGTGCATCTGCCCAGCTCCTCTCCTAACACCCGTGCCCCACTCCAGGGCTGCTCCTGTTCCCAGGCCTAGTGTTTGACAGCAACTGGTAAACCTTCTGCCTGGCCTCTGGCTCTCCTCCCTGAGAACACACGGGCCACAGGCAGGGTGTCAGAGCAGCCCAGGGAGCCGGTTCTGCTCGTGGCACACTCCCACAGGCAAGCGCACACACGTGGGCCACCCTTCCCTGGGACACAAGGCCTTAACAGAGGCTTTCTGCTCTGGTCTTTTGGCTATTGTTTGTGGCAACACTTGAGGGTTACAATTTAGTTTCCTTTGATGTCCAGGAAGCACCATCAACCTGGCCCTGTGTTCTCCGGATAAAGGCTTTGATGTAGGAGTGAGGGCAAGGTGTGGCGTAAGCACCTTAATTACAATGAAGATAGATGGGGCTTTAAGAAGGGCAGCAAGGATTTAATGAGCCCTTGGTCTAAGGGGCGTGAGCTGCCTAAAAATATCAAGAGGAAGGAGAAAGGAACAGAAGGGCTGTTATCTTCCCCAACTAATGACTTTTTTGTTTTTAATTAAGTTTTCTATCTTCTATTATGAAGGTAATGCATGACATCAGAAAAACTTTGGGGGGCTGGTGTTGTGACTCAGTGGGTTAAGCTGCCACCCGCAATGCTGGAATCCTAGATGGGCACTGGTTCGAGTCCCAGCTGCTCCACTTCTCATTCAGCTCCCTGCTGATGGCCTGGAAAAGCAGTGGAGGATGGCCCAAGTGCTTGAGCCCCTGCACCCATGAGGGAGACAAGATGGAGTTCTAGGCTCTTGGCTTCAGCCATTTGGGGGGCGAACCAGCAGATGAAAAATACCACTCTCTGTGTCTCTCTCTGTCTTGCTCTGTAACTGTGCCTTTCAAATAAATGCATCTTTTTTTCCTTTTTTTTTTTTTTTTTTGACAGGCAGAGTGGACAGTGAGAGAGAGAGACAGAGAGAAAGGTCTTCCTTTGCCGTTGGTTCACCCTCCAATGGCCGCCGCGGACGGCGCGCTGCGACCAGCGCACCGCGCTCATCCGATGGCAGGAGCCAAGTGCTAGATGCTTTTTTCCTGGTCTCCCATGGGGTGCAGGGCCCAAGGACTGCTTTCCCAGGCCACAGGAGGGAGCTGGGTCGGAAGCGGAGCAGCCAGAACTTTAACCGGTGCCCATAGGGGATGTAGGTACTGCAGGCTGTGGGTTTTACCTACTGCACCACAGCGCCAGTCCCTAAATAAATCGCAGGCCTCAGTCTGCACAGAGCCATGTTCAAATCTATCCCACTTGAAACCAAAGCCAAGCGACCTGGGGCATGTGAATGCTCACCTGTGTCACCCACAAGGCAGGAATGACAGAACACGCAAGGGAGATCATGAAGTTCACCACCTGTGACTGTTCCTCAAGTGCCTGGTGCCACATCAGCCCACAAAGAGCACTCAGCAAGGCATCACCAGGGTAGTGGTGGTGTCAGCTGCTTCTGACTCAGCGGCAAGGCAGGACTCCAAAGCTTAGCCCTCCAGCCATTTCTCCTTGGAAACGAGAATACTTGTTTCTACTAACTCCGAAAGGGCCTGAAGGGATTTTATTACCATGAGAGTTTCAGCTGTGACCAGAGTTCATTTGCACAATCTTGCTTCATGTTCCAGTGCTGAAAGCTTTCTCATGCAAAGATACAAACAGCCTTTGTCCCAAGCTTGAGAATGGCAACCACCTTTGTTGGATGAGTTAACTGGTAAACCTTGAGGCTGGTTCTGCAAGAGCACACTGGGAAACCACAAGAATCCAGGTGCACCCTGATAGTGGAAGAGAATGCCTTATAGGAGAGCAGGTGTGTGTGTGTGTGTGTGTGTGTGTGTGTGTGTGTGTGTGTGTTGAGGTCATGTATCTTGGGTAGTGTCTATGTGCTAGACACTATGCTAAGTGCTTCCTGCTTCACAATAGCCCAGAGGGGAAGGGAACTTACCCACTTCATAGGTAAGAGAATTAGCAAAATCCAGTGTTTTCCCGGAGTCAGATCCCTGGTGAGTGAGTCATGGAGCCAGGATTTGAACCCAGATCATGTAAGCTCTCACCCACTTTTCTCCCTGACTAGAACTGACCATAAGGAGATGAACCTGCAGATTTTAGCTTAATTTTCTGATTGGTGGCTTTGACAGGAATGGTCATCTTTAAAAGCACCACCGCCATCAGCAAGCTTCTTACAAGTCAAATTGTGATGCTTCCTTTGTCTCTCTTCCACCGCCCTGGCAGCCACTCCATGGTGCTCACCATGTCCCCGTGGAACAAGAGGCTACTCTGAGGCAGGAGAAGCAACCCTTACATCTCGTTAGAACCACAGGACATCAGGGAAACTCACTGCTCTCCTTCCGGTCTCTGCACTCAGTCACCAGTTTCTCCAAGGGGCTGAGCAAAGGTGGCCGTGTAATTTAGCCTCCAAAATCAGACCACACGGAGCACGAAAAGGACACTGTTTGCAAATATGCAGACGCAGACCCGGATCATCGCCACCTGAGTGTTAGGGTCCCATAGTCCAGCCTTTCGTGAAGCACCTGTGACGCATACACAGGTGTCATCAACTGAAAGCTTCCACTCGGAAGAGGCAACGTGTGACAGGCTCTTCACCAGCAGCTGTTCTAACTGCTAGGTCCCATCTGCATCTCTATCGAGCCTCGTGGGAGAAGGAAGAGCTTTGGCCAAAGAGAGGCGTGGGGTAGGCATTTGGCATAGCAATGCAGACACCAGTCTAAGGTGCCTGCATCCCAGAGTAGAGTGCCTGGATGGACTGTGGGCTTCAACCCAACTCTTGCTTCCTGCTAATGTATGCCCTGGAGGCAGCCAATGATGGCCCACATAGTTGGGTTCCTGTCACCCATGCAGGAGACCTGGACTGAGTTTCCAGCTCCTGGATTTGGCCTGGCCCAGCCCCAGCCATTGTGGGCATCTGGGAAGTGAACCAGTGAATGGGAACTCCGTCTCTCTAATGATGATGATGATGTTGGTGATGTGATAATCACAACAGCACTTAAAAAAAGAGGAAACGTGAAGAATCACAAGAGTCCCTACAGTTACGCGACCCGGGGCATGTGAATGTTCACCAGGGACTGATTGAGGGGTGGGGTAACCCCAACGACTGCTTCATTGACCTAAGTCAACCGAACATCCACTTCAGTAGGTTAGAAAACATGATGACCCCAACAAGTCTGGACCCAACTCTAACCAATTAAAATGCTTGATTCCGAAAGAGAGGCTTTCGTGTCTCCTGTTCCTCCCTGGAACTCAAGGCAACACACAGCTCTTCTAGTTTGAGCTCCCAACCTACAGAGGAACATAACTTACAGGGTTAAAAAAAAATCTGAATTTTTCACTCATTAGATCAATCTAAGAAGAAAGCACCAAAATATTCCTATAATTTTTCCAACAAATGTAGTGAAAGCCAAGGAGACTCCAAGCAAGAAGGGGCCCCAGGGATCCAACATGACCAAGTTCTTCCTTACAGAAGAGGGGCAGAGGCTACAGAGGGAGGAGCTGAGCCCGAAGCACACGCCCTCAGCTCAGACCACGCTCTTAGCCTGCTGCCTTCTATAATCGTGTTTCATATGCTCGCTCCTAAGAGCGGTGAGAGGGATTGGGAAGGAGGGAGTGAGGGAGGGAAGGAGGGAAGGAGAGTGGGGGTGCGGTGGCTCAAGCCTGGATACGCTCCGTAGCAATTGTGTGCAGAACCTTGAAGGAGAATGAAAACATAACTACAATGACCTTGGGAAGACGCAGATGGGCAGAGGCCAACACATCACCCACCTTTGGTCTTGATGGCCGTCTCAATATTCAGGGCATCGCGCTCAGCATCAAAGTTGCCGTAGGCTTTCACCGAGCCATACGCACTTGGGGGCGTGGAGTGCTGAGGTTAAAAGACAAACATGTTTCAGTAACACACCTTGAAAACCCTCTTGCTAAAACAACAAGTCCAAAAATACATGTCTTCCTATTGTTTCTCACATCATTCTGACACTAGGTTGACCGGGCAAAGCACTAACATGCCATCACATAACCAAGAAGAGAGCTCTTTTGTTCCGATGAGAATTCTTGACAGGCGCAGCTAGCTGAGAACATGCTGGGGATAGTTCTACTTTCCATCTCTTAGTGAGAGCTCAAATGCAGACAAGGCCAAGCCCAGGGTGGGGGCGGGGCTGAAACCAATATTTATTCAAGAAGGCGCTGAACACCACGAAACTGGGCTGGCAGCAAGAAGCTGAAAATGTGGAAATGCCTGAATGGCGAGGGTGTGGAGCCAAGTTTTGGCTACACTGGGCCTTTATCACTGAGCTCCCAGCTCTGGAGACAGCAGAAGGGAAATGCTGGCTGCCCACACTGCTGCCGTGTAACCAAAGGTCGCAGCTTTCTCTCTCCCTCGTGCTGGTCTGGCCAGATGGCCCACATCTGGAGTTGGCCAAGTCCCGGCTCCTCCCTCTCCTCTCTTCTTTATCTGCCTTCTCGAACTTCTTGAACACCTGCTCCTCTGCATTACCACTCTCCCTAGCTTTTGCTTTTCTTACCACCTTTCAAGCATCCCCTCTTCCTTACCCAAGACCACTTGGCCCACCCCTCTCCCAGATCCGATGGACAGGAGCCTCCCAGATGGAAGACAAAAATGGTGTGCTCTGCCACCAGCTCTCCTCGCCATGGCTGCCAAGTTTCCTCTTTCTTGGAAAGACTCTCAAAGTGTCCACCACCTCCTGCCCCCCCACCACACCCACCCCCTGCTACCCAGTCCCACAGCAAAGGACAAGCAATGAGGAAGGAGTGAGGGTTAGGTGAGTTCATGGCCCTGCCCCACCCTCAATGTCAAGGCTGCCCTTCAGTGGTACTTCCTGCCCCCAGGACCTAACGCCCGTAGAATGTGATAACTTGGCCTTGGCACAGCTGCTCAGGAGAGTGCAGACACTGTGGTGCCCTAACGCCCCTCTCTGCCCCCAGGCACCCCCACACCCCCCACCTTCACACTAGGCAGTTTTATTAGCGGTGGGGTTGCACAGAGAGACACAAAAGCCCTCCTCTCAAATGTCTCTGGGACCCGTGAGCAATTGAAGTCCAGGGCCAGACACGTGGATTTCAGAGGACCCCCTTGGCCAAATAACCAATGCGGTTAACACAGCTCTGAAGCATGCATGGGGCATCAACCTATGTTCCATGTACTTTTACACGTGAAACTTCCCAGTCAGACAAGGCAATGAAAGAGGAGCACCCAAGCGAGAAAATGTGAAGGCCAAGCCCTTTTCGGAAATACTTAGCTGTATTTGCTATTGTAACTATGAAACATGGGCGGGAACCTAAGGAAAACTATTTGCCCATTTTTTTTAAAAGAGCCATCAGTTATTTATTTGCAACGGCAGGCAGTCTGGCCGTGGGGCAATGGCCCATATGGCTTCATTTAGGAGGACAAACGTCACCTCATTCCAAAAGCAACGGCAAACAGAGAGAAGTTTTGTGTAATTTCAAAGTATCGCTGGAAACAAAATTAAAGGAGTAACAGAACCTATTACCCAAAAAATCCACTTGTCTGAAAATCAGATTATTAAGGCAAAAGGGACCTTAAGATACAGGGGAATATGTAACATGTTCTGTTTTAGTCCCAATCTCCACACAGAAGAATGCATTACAGTTTAGACTCATTTCAAAGGCTACATGAAAAGCCCTCTTGAGAAACCTGATACTAAAAGCAACCTAATAGTCAAACGCATTAGAGAAACAAATTACTTAGCACCTGGACTTGTCTGGACCTCAACACACGGCTTGCATTGCTGCCAACAACAGCAGACACGAGGCCCAGGAGGAAAGATTTCAGAAAACTGCCAAGGCTTTGCAGTCGGGCTTTCTGCCGGGGCTTGTACTCGCCCCATTCATTGAGCATTCTGAAGACAAGAGCCATGCCCAACAGGCAGGGTTGTGTACCAAACTGCTGTCAACCCTCTTTTGAGTGCATTTCAATTCTAAGAGCACATACTAGGGTACTCCAAAAAGTTCACAGGAAATGTATTAAAATCATGCAGAGGCAGGCACTCAGCCTGCAGTAGAGACACATGTGGCGATGCCCATGTCACATGTCCCACTTCCAGCTCCTGACTCAGCTTCCTGCTAATGCAGACCCTGGGAGGCAGTGGTTGGCTCAAGGGATTGGGTTCCTGCCACACATGCTGGATTGAGTTCCTGGCTCTGCCACTGGTCCAACACCAACCACTGTGGGTACCTGGAGAGCGAATCTGAATGGCAGCTCTGTCTGTCTGTCTATCCCTTTTTCTGTCTCTGTCTCTCAAATGACAACTGTGTGAAAAGATAATGTGTACCTTCCATGAGCTTCCTGTAGACTTCATATTTTGAGATATCTGAGGGATATGGCTGCAGGCTAGTGTCAGTTCTGATTATCAGTAAAAGCCACTTCTGCCACGATGGCTGGAAGATGTATGGTGCTACAAGATGTTTTATGTACTTAGGGTTGCATTCTGGCACAGAGGATTGAGCGACCACCTGCAACACTGGCATCCCATATCGAGTGCCAGGTGGGGTCCTGGCTGCTCCACTTTCAATCCAACTTCCTGCTAACATGTCTGAGAAGGCAGCAGAAGATGGCCCAAGTACTCGGGTCTTCTGCTGCCCATATAGGAGACTGGGAAGGAGTTCCTGGTTCTGGGTTTGGCCTTGTCCAGCCCTGGCTATTGCAGCCATTGGGGAATGAATCAATGGGGGAACATCTGTCTATTTCTGTCTCTGCATATTCCTCTTTGTTGCTCTGCCTTTCAAATAAATAAATCTTTTAAAAAAATTGTACATACTCAAGATGCATATTTTGCTTAAATCTGAAAATATTTGCAATGACTCATATAGAGTTTTAAAGTTCTTAACTATAAAAGGAAGAAGCAAATGCATTAGCATTTTCAGGTTCATATATTTCCTGTGAAAGATAAGTTTAATTCTGAGCTCCCTGATAGACAAAGCAAAAAAGGAAACATGATGAATTACAGTCATTTCATTATTTCTCTTTAAATAACAACAACAACAACAAAACCACTCTAGCTCTTTTGGAGAAAGAAACTTAACAGGTGCTAACTTTAAAAAAAGTTATGTCCTGGGGCCAGCACTGTGGTGTAGTGGGTAAAGCTGCCGCCTGCTGTGCCGGCATCCCAGTGGATGCTGGTTCTAGTCTCAGCTGCTCCACTTCCAATCCAGCTCTCTGCTATGGCCTGGGAACGCAGTAGAAGATGGCCCAAGTCCTTGGGTCCCTGCATCCACGTGGGAGACCTGGAGGAAGCTCCTGGCTTCTGGCTTCAGATTAGTGCAACTCTGGCCGTTGCAGCCATCTGGGGATAAAGCAGCAGATGGAAGGCCTCTCTCTCTCTCTCTCTCTCTCTCTCTCTGTCTGTCTCTGCCTCTCTCTGCCTCTCTGTAACTCTGCCTTCAAATAAATAAATAAATCTTAAAAAAAAAAAGTTGATTGTATAAAATCCAAAAGACATAGAACCAGCTTTATTT
Source organism: Sylvilagus floridanus (assembly GCA_949820135.1). Taxonomy (NCBI): domain Eukaryota; kingdom Metazoa; phylum Chordata; class Mammalia; order Lagomorpha; family Leporidae; genus Sylvilagus; species Sylvilagus floridanus. Next base: position 68,307,323 of record OX463239.1, read on the forward strand.
TTTTTTTTTAATTTGAGAGGAGAGAGACAGATAAACAGAAACAGATAGCTCCCATCTGCTGGTTCACTCACCAAAGGCCCACAACAATCAGGGCAAGGCAGGACCAAACCTTAAGCCAAGAACTCAATCCAGTTCTCCTACATGGAAGAAATGCAATTACTTGAGCCATCGTGATCTCCTCCAGGGTCTGCATAAACACACTTGCATTAGCAGGAAGCTGGAGTCAGGAGTCGGACGCCGGACCCAGGTATCAAACCCAGGTACTCTGACATAGGACATGGCTTCTTTTTTTTTTTTTTTAAAGATTTACTTATTGATTTGAAAGGCAGAGTTACAGAGAGGCAGAGACAGAGAGAGAGAGAGGTCCTCTATCTGCTGGTTCATTCCCTAGATCTCCCACACGGGTGCAGGGGCCCAAGGACTTGGGCCATTCTCTACTGCTTTCCCAGGCCATAGCAGAGAGCTGGATTGGAAGCAGAGCAGCCGGGACTTGAACCGGTGCCCATATGGGATGCTGGCACTGCAGGCGGTATAGCTTTACCCACTATGTCATGGCGTGGGCTCCAGGACATGCCTTCTTAACCAGCATCTCAATGGCTAAGCCAAATGCCTTACGCAAGAATCACTTTTGATAAGGCTGTAATTTACCCCAAACATGAATAAAATCCCAGGGTACTGCGCTAAAATCATCACTGTAGCAATTATCACGTTGACAAGTTAAGTAAGGTAGAAGAAAACTCCAGCCACCACCATGTTCCTAACTCTGTCCAATTTTAACTGATGCCAAGAAAGCTTTTAGAACTATGACAATTTTCCAAATTGAACTATGAGAAGTCATGAAGAAGAGGGTGGAACCAAATGATGAGCATCTGACTTTGGCCCCCATTTCTCTTAGGTTATGCAAGAGAAGCGAATAGCACAGTCAGCCAGAGAGAAAGGTCCAATTTGCAAAAATCCCACAAAGTGAAAATGCATACTTACATCACCCTCCAAGCTGAGCTTGCACAGAATTTCATGAACGGTAGACATTTTGAAAGAAGCTGGGAAAAAAAAAAATACAACACAAAATCTTTAGGAAAAAGATTTATCCTCTGAAGATCAGTGATTGCTTATACTAATTTCAACTTCTTGGACCATTTCAACTGAGGATACTGGAGTGATTTTTGCAAACAAATGCAATGCCCCTCTTACGATTGGAAAAATGGAAGCTCTGAGGTGGTTTGCCTTGGGCTTGGGATGGACTAGCAAATTCACCAGTCTCTCCTGCTCTATTCAAACAGAGCCTTGGAGAGAGACTGACTTATGAACAGTAAACAGAAATGCTGCTTAAGGCTAACACAACTTGTTCAAACAGGATAGAACTGAATCTTCCCCTTCTCGGAACCCTGATAAGCTAGTCCAGCCAGCCTCAACAGCTTTGCTTCTCTACAGTAATTTAAGACATGGAAAAGGGCCTGAAAAGGAAGGGTGGAGACTGAAATCAACGGCTCATGCTGGCCCATTTCTTCCTGGACCCCTCATTACCATCCGTAATTAGTTCCTTAGTCTAATGATGCTTACAAGCTATTAAACTGTTTATGAGAAAGACAATGAACAGATTTTTCCGATATTAACTCCGTCCAAAAACAAAAGGACTGAATTTCTTGTATTTAACATTCAAAATGGCTGAAATGCTGTCACCTTTCAGTTAACCCCACAGTCGTGACACAACAGCCTAAAGAGCTAACTGGCTTTCAGCTTTACCATCATACAGTTCCTGGAACTGCCACACCCGAGCCCTGGTGTAAGGAGGGTTCCACAGGCGGCAGACAGGTCACGGGCACCAGCAGCCCAAAACAAAGGAAAACAAGCGGAGCCGTGTCCTGGAATAGTGCAGAACAACAGGGAAACGGCAGCACCTCCTGCTCTGGTCTCGGGGATCCCAGAGCTGTGCCTGTGTGAATTCAGCCTGCTAGCCTCTCCCCACACTTCGCTTAGTGTAAATATTTTCACAGAACTGGTCTGGAGAGAGTATTTGTCATGGACGCTGGCCAGTTGATAAGGAAATTTTGGACCAAGCGGATTCCAGGCCCCAGCTGGGGTAGGAGAGAGATAGAGGATTGGTCTTTATTTGGGATCAAGGATGTATTCTGCACGATTTTCATCCTACACTCTCTCCTAGACTACTCCTCTCTTCCTGATGCTCACAGAAACCTTACAAGAAAAACAACACAGAAAGTCAGTCCAAGCCATTCCTACTCTCCCACCCCTCCCCAGAATCTCCCACTCCTAGGGTATTCATTTGGTCTTGCTCTATCAATAAATGTGGGGCATGAGCACGGCCATGGTGCGGCCAGGCCAGGCCCGGGGTCTCTGCATGCGCAGCTGCCCCCAGGTGCCCCCGCCCAAGCTGCGCGGAATGGAGCCACGTGGAGCCAGGCCCGCGAACTAACCCAAGCCAGGGCCCACGGAGCCAGCCGGCGGGTGCCCTGGGGATGGCAGAGCAGGGAGGGACCCGGCGTGCACGCACGTGGTCCCAGCCACCGCCATGGCGGACCAGGCGGCGCCAAGCAGGGGCAAAGAAGATGGCGCCCAGAGGAAGTAAGATGGGCGGAACTCAAAAACTAATTGGCTATGCAACATCAGGGGAGGTAACAAGACTAGTATAGACATATGGCTAGTCCTATAGAAATTCCCCCATAAAGTGATCTTTTAAGTGATTGGTTGGTCCTTAGCCCTGCCCCAATGACTCTGCAGTTTTGTGCTATAAAAGGTTCGGTACCGCATGGAGTAAATGAGTCCTCGCTAGACTTGGATCCCTGCTGCGTCTGATTGTCTCCGGGATCGGGAGGCTGAAGAACAGGCGGGTGGACTCAGACCCTGCAAATAAACTGTGACGTGTCCATAGGATGGAATATCATTCAGCACGAAATAAGCTCACAAGCCACAGAAAGTCACATATGAACTTTAAATACCTATTACTAAGTGAAAGAACCCAACATGAAAAACCTCAGACTGTAGGATTCCAACAATATGACCTTCTGGGAAAGGCCCAATGTGGAGACCATGAAAATATCAGTGGTTGCCAAGAGTGTGCTGGAGAAGAGATGAACAGGTGGAGCACCTGTGGGGTGGGTTAAGCCACCACCTGTGGTGCCAGCATCCCATTTCAGTCCCAGTTCAAGTCCTGGCTGCTCCACTTCCCATCCAGCTGCCTGCTAATGTGCCTGAGAAAGCAGCGGAAGATGGCCCAAGTGCTTGGGCCCCTGCACCCACGTAGGAGACCTAGATGGGGTTCCAGGCTCCTGGTTTTGGCCCCAACAGTTGTGGCCATTTGGGGATTGAACCAGTGGATAGAAGATACCTTTCTCTCTCTTTCTTTGTGTCTCTTCCTTTCTGTCTGTAGCTCTGCCTTTCAGATAAATAAATCTTTAAAAAAAAAAAAAAAAGGAAAAGAACAAGAAAAGTTGGAGCACCAGAGGATTTTTAAGGCAGTGAAGTCATCCTGTATGATACTGTAGCAGTGGATCCATGTTTGTCAAAGCCCACAGAAGACACAGACTCCAAGTGCCCTCTACACATAGTGTGCGCTTCGGGTGACGAGGCTATGTCACACTCTGGTGGAGGGTGCTGCTGGTAAGGGAGGTGAGCCCATATGGGAATGAGGGAGTGTATGCCAGCTCTCTGTACATCCTATTCACTTTGCTGTGAGCTCAAAACTGCCCTAAAAAAAATAAAGTCCATTTTGAAGAACTCTTGCTCTATAGCTGAGTTGCCTACTATTAAGCATTTCTCTCCAGCACAGACTGCATTCTGAAGACTTAGGGTGGAAAAAAGAATGTAAAATCTTATTAATCATTTTATACTGATTTCTTACTGTAATTGTGAAATGTTGGGTGCGCTAAGTTAAAGGAAACATACTACTTACATATACTTTCAACTGTATTCTGTACCATTTTTAATGTGGCTACTAGGAAGTTTACAACCACATATGTAGCTCACATTCTCTCTCTACTGGGCAGTGTCTTTCTGGAGGAGTCCAGAGATGAATGGTTCAATCTTAATCCAAAATCCTTTGTCTCACATTTGGGTCCAGTGGAGCCTAAGCTTGAGATGAGTTATCAACATGGGCACTCTTGAGTCTTAACCAAAGCACAGGCAAAATTCCCAGGACATCAAACCACCCAGCCCTGGGACTTGGCACTGGAGCAGGACTCCAGCGGGGGATAAAGTGTTGTGATCTGGGGTAGATGTTTGGTGTAGCAGTTAAGAAGCTGGTTGGGACACCTGCATCCCTTATCAGAGTGCCAGGGTTCGAGTCCCAGCTCTGTTCCAGATTCCAACGTCCTGCCGATGCACACCCTGAGACAGCAAGTGATGACTCATGGACTTGGGTCCCTGCCACTCACATGGGAAACCTGGATTGAATTCTGGGCTCCAGGCATCAGCCTAGATCAGCCCCAGATGTTGTGGGCATTGGTAGACTAAATGAACAGATGGAAGATCTCTCTCTCTCTCTCTCTCTGCCTTCCAAATAAATTAAAAACTAAAATAAATGCAAAAAAATTCTTAAACTGTTATCATTTGCCATGCAAAGCCATAGCCACAACTGTAAACAGCCAAGAAATAAAAACGCCATTAACAGGAATAAGAATAAAAAGCAGGGATGTACAGGGTGGGTGGAGTTGCAAAGTGTAGGTTAAATCCACTTAATAAGTCAGGCGCCGCACACTGGTCCTGATGCCTCAACTACAAAGGCACAGTGAGTTGTTACCATGCGGTTCTTTCAAGCTGTCTCTCCGGCTCTGAGCACTGGCTTTGTAGACAGCTGCCTAACCGCGTGCCACACGGGACACCCGCACTGCACGGATCACACACAGACTCCGCACACTTCAGCTCTTCCCTCACAGCCCCAGGACCTGCAGGAGACGAACAACCAGCTTTCTCAGAGCCCACAAATTTTGCTTTCCGCGTTCATAACCGTCCTGCTCTTTCATCAGATCAGCCCTACAAGTCACTAGCAATGAAACCCCATTTGCTTGTTTCCAAATAGCTCGGAGTCAGTCCTCCATGGCTCCCTCCTCCTACTCCAGCAGGGTCCGGCCTGAGCATCAGAACCCAGCCTCGGGAGTGGGCCTTCAGCCCAACAGTTACGAAGCCTACGTCCCACATTAGGTTCCATGTCTGGCTCTGGTCCCTGACTGTAGCACCCTGCTGACGACAGACCCAGGAGGCAGCGGGGAAGGCTCAAGTCACTGGGCTCCTGATACCCACAAGGGGAACCTGGGTTACTTTAGAAAGCCATGCTCCCAGCTCTGGCTGTTGCAGGTATTCGGGGAGTCAACCAGTGGATAGGAGCTCATTCTGATTGCACCTCCCTCATCTCTCCCTCTTAAAAACAAAAGGACCCATTCTCACCTCGGTCTGCCTGGAAACCCAGCCTCCCCTGTTCTATTGCCCGCTAGCACAGGGAGACAGAGCCAAATCGTTACTTGTCTCTCCTCAAACCACACAGACCTCCTTTCAGCTGCAGCTCCTGGCTCACGTCTCCGCCCACATCACCTTACCCTCGCCCTGGTGTCTAAGGACCTCGCCTTACCTCAAGCCACCACTACCTGGGTATCGGCTCCAAAAGGGTCACAAAAGCCCTCATTCCACAGGGCTCTCCCTGGCCTTTCAGTGCCAACAGCACTTGTTGATACCACCTCGCCATGCATCCACTCAGCAGAAGGTACTGCATGCCCTCCACATGTTACATGTTCAAGTGACAAATAGGTGTCAAGTACAATTCAAACCACTAGGGGACTGTTTTTTTTTTTTTTTTTTTTTAAGATGTATTTATTTATTTGAAAGGCAGGGTTACAGAGCAGAGGCAGAGGCACGAGAGAGATCGTCCATCTACTGGTTCATTCTCCCAAATGGCCACAATGGCAGGAGCTGGGCCAATCTGAAGCCAGGAACCAGGAGCTTCTTCCGGGTCTTCCACATGGGTGCAGGGGGCCCAAGCACTTGGACTATCTTCTTCTGCTTTCCCAGGCCATAGCAGAGAGCCAGATCAGAAGAGGAGCAGCCAGGACTAGAACCAGTGCCCATATGGGATGCCGGCACCACAGGCAGAGGCTTAACCTACTGTGCTGCAGCGTTGGCCCCAGCAAAGTCATTTGAGTACAACTGATCCGATGTTAGAAGAAATACCTGCTTGGCCACCATGATGTTTGTAAAAACATTAGTCTAATAAAAATCTTTTGTTACTTTTTTTGCGTGTGTATTTTTTTTTTTTTTTGACAGGCATAGTGGACAGTGAGAGAGACAGAGAGACAGAGAGAAAGGTCCTTCCTTACCGTTGGTTCACCCTCCAATGGCCGCCGCAGCAGGCACACTGCGCTGATCCGAAGCCAGGAGCCAGGCCGCTTCTCCTGGTCTCCCATGGGGTGCAGGGCCCAAGCACTTGGGCCATCCTCCACTGCACTCCTGGGCCACAGCAGAGAGCTGGCCTGGAAGAAGGGGCAACCGGGACAGAATCCGGTGCCCCGACAGGGACTAGAACCCGGGTGCCGGCGCCACAAGGTGGAGAATTAGCTTAGTGAGCCCATGGTGCCGGCCTTGGCAATGTTACTTTCACAAATGCTCGGCGACCTGTAACAAGCACACACTGGGTCTGCCCTACGTGAAACGTAGACCCCCAGCCACTTGGTGAGACACCTGAGCCCTGGGTCACCCAGCGCCAAGGCCAGAACCCAGGGCTCCTGACTCCGGGGTCTTTGCCCTGTAGACTTCCCCACTGTGGTTGTTCTGCCCAAGAGGCTGAGCCACAGAGAGCAGAGCAAAGGAATTCCAGCTGAGATTAGCTCCAGGCTTAACAGTGAGGCCTGGGCTGAGAAGGGTGAATCACCAGGACTATTCCAGTCAGAGTCAGACAGGACAGGAACAAAAGCCCAGGGTGTTGAAGCCCAGGTTTTAAAATGAGCCATGGGGCTGGCACTGCAGTGCCGGCATCTCATATGGGAGCTGGTTCAAGTCGGGGCTGCTCTGCTTCTAATCCAGCTCCTTGCTAACGCACCTGGGAAAGCAGCAGCCGATGGCCTAAGTGCTTGGGCTCCTGCACCCGTGTGGGAGATCCAGAGGAGGCTCCAGGCTCCTGGCTTCAGCCTGGTCCAGACCTGGCTATTGCAGCCATTTGGGACATGAACCAGCAGATGGAAGACCTCTTTCTCTATGTCTCTTTCTCTGTCTTTCTCTCTGTAACTCTGGCTTTCAAATAAATAAATCTTTTTTAAAAGGAAAAAAATAATAAGGCATGTGTAGTGTAGTGCCCTGTAGGGTTCTCAGATAGAAGTTGCTGAATGGAGCCAAGTTAGACCCAGCCATGGAGATACAGGAAGGCCTGCGAGCCAAAAGGAAAGAGGACCTGACACACGGGCTGACCGTGCACCAAAACATTTGCTGGGGAGCCCTACTTTCTTACCAAAGCCAGCGGCTCTGTCTCGAGCATACCCATTGTCCCGGATGAGATTCAGAATGAAGGCACCGTGCCCCATAAGACCTCTCTGCCTCTACCGACCCCTCAACCCCAGCGCTGGAGGCGCGAACGAACGCATGCACAGCACAGCACAGGCTCGGCTCTGGAACCCGCAGCCTGCACGGCAGCCTGCATCGCTCGGGCCAACACTTCGACCTCGCCCAGTCGGCCAACTGGTTTCAACTCGCAAACAAGGAAAAGAAAAAAAGAAAAAAGATCAGATAGAAGCAGCTGACAGACAGAGCATTCCCAGGGAGGGGTGAGTTTGCAGAACATGCCAGGAAAATGGCCCTTTATCTCGAAAGGTTTTTCCATGAAGATTATAAATGAGCGGTACAGAGAAGCTTACAGAAGGAGCCACACCCACCTCAAACTGGTTTCAAACAATGCCCCACTGGGGAGGGAGAGCGGCTTCACCTGGCACCGCCCTAACCAGGGGAACCCATGGTTTTCTCTGGCCTCGAAAAGATTAAAAATTAACAAATCAGACTGTGCAGTGCCTGGCTAGGAAAACGCTTAGAATCCTAAGCTAGGGAGTAATGAAATTTATGCAGGTGTTGAGAAATAAGGCACTTAAATTTAACAGAGGGACAGGAGGGGAATTCAAAAAGCTCACGGAAAATGGAATTAAAGTTTATGTTGGTGCAAAAAAAAAAATATGTTTTTAAATCCAGGCAGATGAGGGGGGTCTTCAAAAAGTTTGTGGAAAATGTGTTCTGAAAAATACTATGCATGGAACTCAAGATTTGTTGTACCACAATAAACTTTTCTTTCAATTCTATTTTTTCTAGAAAGTTTAAGCACCTTCACATTTTAGAGATCATTTAAGGGCTCATCCTTTTTGAAACGCCCTCAGAGATTTTACTGTGTTTTATTGTTTCACTCTAAAACATAAAACACATACAGAAGCAAGAAAGTACAAGTGAAGCAGATTTCAGTTTTCCAAAGAGAAAAGTGAGACACAGTTTGCGTAAAGTTGAAATAAAAAATGCAAGCGTGGGGCCGGCATTGTGGGGTAGCCAGTAAAGCTGCCACCTGCGACACCTGTACCCCATGTGGGCACTGGTCCAAGTCCCAGCTACTCCAGTTCTGGTCCAGTTCCTTGCGAATCCACCTGGGAGGGCAGTGGAAGATGGCCCAAGTGCTTGGAACCCTGGACCCATGTGGGAGATCCAGAAAGGGCTCCTGGTTCTGGCCTAGCCCAGCCCTAGTTGTTGTGACCATTTGGAGAATGAACCAGCAGATGGAAGACCTCTCTCCCTCTCTCCCTCTGCCTTTCAAATAAATAAAAATATTTTTTTAAAAATGTAAACATAAAAAGTCAGCACTTAAAAAAATTTTAAAAAAGCACACAAGTTCCACTGACCCGAATTGAGGAGAACCAGCCCCAGAAAGCTCAAATAAGAAATGAGCAAACAAAAGCCTGAAGTAGGGCCACACAGAGCTCAGTCTAATTCAGCAGTTTCAGAGACACACCCATCCACTTGGAGTGTTGATTCGTTACCACAAAACAGATCCTTAGCAACCACAACTGAATCTAGAAGGGGCTGGAGGCGCCAATGTAGATTTCAAAGCAAAACTGGGTAGGGGAGGGAGTGTGGAGGACTGGGTTTCCCCCACCAAAGCCCTGATTGGACAGGGACCATCTGGGACGCTGCAGTCCGCAGGCAGCCAAAGCACGCAGGGGTGTGGGGGAGAAGGGAGTTCCCACTGGGCTCCACCACCCACCCTCCTAAATCATCTTTATTTAACAAAACCTCTTGAAAGCACATACTTTTCTTCTTGGTTGCTGGTCTTGATTAACGCCTGAGTCACAGGGCCAAGTCATTCCCCAGCATTCCTGGAATTCTGCCCAGCGGCCTGGACCGCCTGGACCGCACGGAGCAGGAGAGACCCAAGGGCACTTGCTCCAGCTTGCCCCCTCGCTGCCTGCTCTGAATCGGTATTTGTCTGCTCGTTGCAGACACGTTGCAGCTTCTGGCTCTCACAGCTGCTCTCTGCCAGTCTCCCGATATGGGGTGGGAGTGGGTGGAAGGAGCGGGGCAGGAAGAATGACATCACTTGGCTTGGAGCAAGGTCAGGGTTGGGAAATCCAGAGCTTCCCATCTACAACTCAAGCTCTGTGTCTTATGGCCCACATAATGTGCTTTCCACAGGGCCCAGGCGCCTACAAAGGGGAAAAAAAAAGTCTAAACTCAGCATTCAAGATCTTGCACACTCTACACCTACAGGTCTTTTCTTCTGTATTGGGGGGGAGGGGGTCTTCAAAAAGTCCCTGGAATATGCATACTGTGGGTTGCAAAATCGTTTTGCACCAAACGAAATGAGCTAATGTTTTCATTCCACATGTCCATGCACTTTCTGGAGCTTCCTAACTCTGGGCACACAGACACACATCTTGGTCCACAGTCGGATGGGGCCGGCGATGCTTCCCTAAACATGCTGCCCCTCCAAGCTCCCCTGATCAGCTGAACCTTACCCTCCCCTCTCAGCCTGAGGCTCTCAGCAGAGCTGCCCCGCCTGCCCCCAGAGTTTCTGACTTATTCCTGTTTCCTCACAGGTGTGAGCTCACCGCGTGGCACACAGCAAGCATGCAATCACAACCTGGGAGGCTGCACACACATCCGGGCTTTCCACTGTAGTTGGTCTTTCTTCCCCTGCCTTTCCAACACACCCTCCTTCCTCCATTTTCTTTCTCTCTCCTAGACCAAACATTGCAAATGCAGTTCCAGGTCCAGGCAGTTGGCACAAGAGCCTCTGCCTGGCAGGCCCCTGCGGGGGCAGCCCCTTTCTCATCACGATCTACTGTAGCCCGGTCCCCAGCCCCCGCCTCTGCTCTGTCTGGGCTACTAGAGTCCAAGGCCTGTCCACACGGCCTTCGGGTGTGAAGCAAGCACGGAAGCAGTGAGCAGACAGGATGGACTTCCTCTGAGCTGGGAGTATGTAGCCTGGGCGTGGTGAGGAGACAAAGGACACGGGCAGAGGGTTCACACCAAGCCGGAGATTAGAACTCAGACCACTGGGACGCTACTGCTTTGTGCTTCAACACTGTTGAGCTCAGGTGGCTTGACTTGTATGTCATCTCCTGGGCCTCTCTCCTGACCCCTACTACTGACCTAGCCCCTCCACAAAGTAGAGCAGGACTCTGGCAACAGGAGAAGGAAAAATTCACCAGGCAGTGAATGAGTGGAAAGAGGGTGGGTTATTTTGTGGGTTTTTTTTTTTTTTTTTTTTTGAGGCCTAAAATTTCCTCTGGTGTGGCCTAGCACTACAATAAGGCGTGGCACCAGGGAAAAGGAGGAAGCTGATTCCCACACACACACACAGAGGAACACCCAATTTCTCTTTAATTCTCACATTCAAATCGGGAAGTCAGCACAGCCTTAAACAACACTTGCCAAGGTGGGCTCCGGATGATGCTTAGGTCTGTGGCTCAGTTTGTATCAAAGGGAAAATGAGCCCCAGTCAAGTTTGGAAACTAACATAAACTTGGTAAAACATAAAACTTAAAATATGATGGCTGTCACACAATTCACAGCTAGATTTGAGGTCTACAGAGCAGGGATATGTGTGTGTGTGTGTGTGTGTGTGTGTGTTTCGCTCACTGTTGTTTCTCCAGTGGCTACAACTGTGGGTGGAACACAGTAGGTGCTTGATGGTCTGTGGAATGAAGGAATGTCTAAGGCAGCCCATGGCACGCCCATTCTTTCTCCATGATAAATGGCCCAAGCCCTACACAGAGTGACAACCAAGGCTCACCACAATGCATTAGTGCTGGGTCCTAGGCTCACAGGTGCAGGAAGAGCCTCCAGCCCTCCAAATCGATAACAATTACAGAAGAGTATCTACTTTGCCAGAAAAGCTACTTAAATCTGACATTAGCCAGGAAACTAACGGCCATGACTGCAAGTCCAATGTCAATCGATACGGTCCTTTAATAGCTCCGAGACCTGGGATGTTAAATATTGGAGACTCCAGTCCAAGACTGAGCTCTTAATCAAAGTCAGTGAGTCAGCAATATTTCCTGGTCATTTGAGGAAGGCAGGCGACATAGCCATAAGCTTCCTATTGAAATACTGCACACAAGCGGTCAGGGCCTGCTCCCCTCCACTGCAGACATGCTGGGCCATCCAGCCCTGAAATTTCTGGACAAGAGATTTAGAAGTTGGTGGAAAGCTGCTACAGGATACCCTGGTCCTGGTCTCATCTGAAATCTTCCTTCACCTGGCCTGAACATCACTTCTCCTGGATTCCATAACCTCAAATTCTACAAAGTGCAGGTCGGTGTGGGCTAAGGAGGGTTTCTCAGTGCTGTTTCTTCACTAACAGTGCTCTCTGGGTTGCTGGGGGTTTTAGGACCTCGGACCATCTCTAATATAACGATCATTGATTGCATTTGAGGGCTTCTAGCTGGGGTTGGCGTCACACTGGAGGGAGGAAGAGGGAATGCAGCAGAACTGACAAGCCCCCTGGACTGCTGTCTCACATCAGGGAAGGTGGTCTCTAAGGAGGCAAAGAAAGGCATTGAAAAAAAAAGCAGAGAGGAGGCAGAAGCATGAAAAAGAATTTAATCAGGGCCAACTTCAAAGAAAGTTCCAGAAAAAAATTCAGTGATTTATTCTTCCTACCCACCTGTTGGCCCCCCACCCCCAGTTAGGCAGTACCTGCATACAGAGTGTGGTAAGTAGGTTTTTCTGGGCTAGCCTGGGAACCTAAGCGTTTTCAGTAACATTGTTTCCCTGGGAAAATGCATTCTGTACTCTAAATCACCAAGGTGTGGCCAGAAGGCTTCTGAGACCCAGGTAAAGGCCCAACGTGTACCCACCAGGCCACTGCTGTTTCACCCCCAGACTCCAAGCACCCACAGCATTAAAATGACAAATCTCACCACACACTGCTACTTCACCCTTGTCCGGCGCTGTGCATTTGCAGTGCACTTTAAAGATTTAATTTTGAATGAGTATGCTTTTTGAAATCTTCAATACATAGTCCTCCTTCGGGGAGAGGGAGTATAATAGGGGTCCTTAAACCACTTGTATAGGTAATAAACCTGAGGGTCCACTCCTATTTCTCCAGGGCCAGTCCATGGAACCCAGGCCCCGCCCAGCAGCCAGCTCCGAGCTGCAGGGAGCGGCTGGGCCACGCCCTTCTGGGCACCCCAGATCCCTGACTCACTGCCTCATCACCGCAAGTAACAGGCCAGCCCTCCCCACAAGAACTCCGGGGACACTTCCTTCCCCATGCAAACGTGCTCAACCAAACGGAAAAGCCCCCAGATTGAGCACAATCTGAAACTGCTATCCTCCAAGATAATCTCTACGAAAGAGCAAGGAGCCGAGGTTTCTGTTTTGTTTTATTGGGTGTACGGCTGGCTACTCAAAACTCCCACCCCACCCCACCCCCACCCCAGCCTCCCCTCTCAGGGGTCGGCTCAAGCTCCACCAACGCGCGTCCAGATCGCGTAAAGGGACTGTAAGCACACATGGGCGGCATTCTGGAGAGCGGTGGGACTCCGGCTCCACGCGGAGCGCACGGCCCCAAGCCGTCCGCAGCGCTCGGCGGCCACGCCCTGTCCCCCTCCCCGCTCCCGGCATGTCTGGAATGCGGGGCCCCCTGTGCACCCTTCCGTGAGCAGGCTCGCCCGCTACCCGCGAGGCTTCCAGGGGACTGCACGGTCTCCCGTCCTCCTGCTCCGCGCCCCCAAGCCTGGACGCGAACGGCCCCACTCATCCTGCCCCGGACACCTGGCCTTGCGCCCCCAGCCCGCAGCAGCCGGACTGCGCCCCGGTCTCCCCCGGCTCCCGGCCCGGCCGCTCGAGCCCCTCTCTGCAAGGCCCTTTCCCCCTTGCCGGCCTCCGCAGGCCCCGCTAGTGCTGCGGCCCCGGGCCATAGCGGGCGGGCGGCGGGCGTGGCGCGTCCCGCTTACCTGGGCCGAGCGCCGAGAGCTGCGAGCGTCTCCAGTTGTCGAGCGGAGCTGGCTGCCTTGGGTGGGGGCTTTTATACCCCGCCACATCCTCTCGGCCAGGCCCGCCCCGCCTCCCCTGCCCTGCCCGCCCCCACCCCCGACTCGGGGTGACTCACGCTCCCCGGGCCGCTGGCCCGCGCGGGCAGCCGCGCCCTGGAACGCCTCGAGCCTCGCCGCGCGGGAGCGGCCCGACGCCCACGGCCCTGCCCAGGGTGGAAGCCCCGCCGAGACTTCCCCGAGGTCCGGGTTAGGCCGTCTCTTTTCCTCCCTTCCGGACTGGAATGCCACGTCGAGTTTCCCCAGCCTGGGCTTCGGTTCCTAAATGGGCCACACTTTAGGAGACTCTGGCCGAGTGAAATCACTTTCTTTTTCTTTTTTTTTTTAAGGCGCCAAAGCCCTGTAAGAAAGAATTGATCCAAGAAACATAAATCTGGATTTCCTGCTCTGGGACGTTTGGCATCCAGCAACCCATTACCATCTGCAAACATATTAGCTTAACCTCTGGCCTCCTGTTCCCGGAAGGAGAACCCGCAGGCCTTGCGCCCCAGCCTCGGAGCGCGCCCCGAGCAGGGATCCCTCACCCTACCTCTGCACCGGGAGGCGCCCTGTTCCCTGGGGACTGCTGAGCTCCGCGTGGGTTGGCCCCTGGGACCTGCCACTTTGTGCAGCCTCGTGACAGGCAGGCCTGAGCTGGGTGGGGCGCCTGGCTTTGAACCCTGAGTTGCAACGGAGAACTTTGATCCCTTCTTCCTTTTGTGACCGCCTGTTGCTTTCACTTGCCCGAAGCCATTGAGCCAACTCCCTCGCTGGGTTTTGCTGTTTCTCGCTTTTTTCCCCCTCGGCACTACTTCCACGAGTGCCACTTGCAACTTGTGGCCAAACACGTGTGACTGAGCCAGCGATGCATGCAGCTCTCAGACTGAGAGCTTGGCTAAGAACCCCGCAGACTTTGAATTCCCTCCCCTCCTTGCACACTCAGCCCAGGCAGTGTTTTTGCCCATTCTGGCTGCTCCTGGGAGTCGGAGCGACAGCCAAGGCAACCAGACACTGGGTGCTGTGCTCAGGGTCACACAAGTGGGTAGCTGCAAAATCCAGCCTGGGAAGGCTTCCTAGCACCCAGCCTGGGCTCTTTTCTCTAGGAATTAATTAGGCGTGACAGGCACTGTCAGAAGGCTGGGCGAGGCAGAAGCTAGGAGTCAGGAACTCCATCTGGGTCTCCCCCATGGGTGCCAGGGACCCAAGTACATGAGCCATTCCCTGCTGCCTCCAGGTGCATTATGAAGAAGCTGGATTGGAAGGAGTTAAACCCACTTGCTCCACTATAGGCTACAGGTGTCCCAAGTGGAGGCTTAACCTGCTGAGTCCCAATGCCTGCCACACTTCTGATACAATTTCTGATGTACATTCACAGCCTTTCAATTCAGAATTCGAGCTGTAAAGGCAGAAACCACATGGGCTGGCTTCCTGGGTGAGAACTGGAGGAACACAGGCAGGCAGTGATAATGGCGGGCAGGAGGTGGCCTCCCTCCCTTCTCTCCTCCGGCAGGCTCCATGCCAGCTCCTCACTGTGCTGCCGTGCTGCTGTGGGCATCTGCAGAGGGGGAAGATCTAATGCGAGCCAGGTGCAATACAGATCAGTACAATAGCTAGGCTTCGCTTCGTGCTTGACAGAAATTCGCCGTGATGGTATCTTAGAAAACAAAACTGTTAAGTCACGGTTGCTTATTTTGGAGGAATGTGAGGTCAGTTCTGCCAGTAAAGAACTTCTGAATTTTAACCCAGAGATTCTCCTCTTCCTTTCTGCTCCCCACCATGGCTTGGGGGGATGTTTGCTACAACAGAGCTCAGATTATGTCAGCTGTTGTGCACATTGTCCTCTCAATGCCTGCCATTGTTCTGTTCACACTTTGCTGCTCCTCAACACCTCTGAGAATGCCTAGCTAGCAATGCGAGGCTCCCACAAATGATACAGCAGAGTTAAGCACAGAATTCGAGCTGTAAAGCACAGAATAATATAGAGCAAGGAGGGGCCTTAGAGATGAACTTCTCCTATCCTTCATGTTGACTTATGAAGAAATGAAAACCCACGTTGTCTCCGACCAAATCCAAGGATTCAATGGTCCATCCAAGGTCCTTGTATCTGTTCCATATTGCAATGTAACAAATTATGTCCCAAAACATGCACAACCATTTATTTGCTTATCATTCTGCAACTCGGGCACGACTCAGTGGAAACAGCTGAGCTCGGCTCCACGTAATGTTGGGGTCGGGTTGGGTAGTTTGGTTGGAGTTGGAAGATGGCTGGTGGCTTTACCTATTTGTCTGGTGTACTGGCTGGAGTTGCTAGAATGATGGAGAATAGGCTGAGCCTGTCTCATTCCTCCTGGTCCTCCTCACTCTGCACCAAGATAGTAACAGCAACTGGCTCTCCAGAAGCCAGTTGCTGGCAGCGCGACAGCTGTGCAAAAACAAGTGCTGGGGGATTTGGCCTATGAGCTGTAGTTTGCTGATCCTTGCTTTAATCCCTTGGTCTGCTCAGTTTCTGGCTTTGTCGTCTGGGCTCTGGGCTCCACCCTCTGAGACGCCTTTCCTTTTCCTAAACAGCAGCTCATATTTGTAACTCAGTACAATCTCAGTCTATGGCATGCCAGTAGAAACCCAAAGTTGTCTAGAAGCTTCTTTAAAGTTTGAACTGTTTCTCTGTCCAAGGTGACTGTTGTTTCATCAATACAAGTGTCTTAAAAACCATGTGGATTTTCTGTAAGTCTTGTTAGGTTAGCTTCATGCTTCAAAATCCATAGCCAATACACTTTTCTCAGAAACCCTATGAGAGTTATGTAAATCTTACTGGGGGTTAATCCCATACTCTGAGATTCATATTCATTATTTTATGTGAAAACAGACCTCTCTCCATATTGTACAAGTTGGGCTGCAGGAAATATTGTGCTTGCGATTCCAAAAGCACATTAAAAAACTTTATAGAGTCTTAACAATTAAAAAATACTTATGGAGCTGGCGCTGTGATACAGCAGGTTAACGCCCCGGCCTGAAGTGCCAGCATCCCATATGGGCGCCAGTTCTAGTCCCGGTTGCTCCTCTTCCAGTCCAGCTCTCTACTGTGGCCTGGGAATGTAGTAGAAGATGGCCCAAGTGCTTGGCCCCTGCACACGCATGGGAGACCCGAAAGAAGCTCCTGCCTCCTGGCTTCAGATCACTGCAGCTCCAGCCATTGTGGCCAACTGGGGAGTGAACCATTGGATGGAAGATCTCTCTCTGCCTCTCCTCTCTCTGTGTAGCTCTGACTTTCAAATAAATACATCTTTTTTTAAAAAAAGTATTTATAATTATTATCAGAGTATAGAGTGCCAATTATATTACCGGATGCTTATTAATAGATTGGGAATATTAAAAGCCTTTGGGTTCTTGCCTAATATTCAGAGTACTCTGAATACTGGCACAAATGACCAAGGCATCATGATGTTTTAAATTTTTTATTCAGTGAGAGAAATGCATAAGAGAGTGAGAGCCCTATCTAAAAGAGAGAGGGAAATATGATTCATACTGAGCACCAGGAGCCAGCCACGTGGAGGAGCGTGCAGGCCAGGAAGCATGGGGCAGGTGGCCCGAAGGCACGGGGCAAAAAGGACCCACAATGGCAAAATGCCAAAAAAGAGCTGGGCCTACCATGTTCCAGGCCTTTAATCCACTTCCAAAGGGGAGTGGCTAATTAGTCTGATTGGCAGGTGGGCACACAGGTGAGGCCAGGTAGGGGCATGGCCTTCCAGCTCACAAACCGAATCAGTTTTATCCTGTATGCCTGCCTACAACAGCCCCCCCCCCCCCCCCGCTCCATTCCCTTAGTCCTAAGGAATGTTGAGGGGCGTAGAATCATCACACCTTCTATCGCTGCTTCCTGCTTATGAGCGGGTAGTGCAGCCCTGCCTGTCTCTCCTTTTGCACCGATTCCCTTGCTTGGTTTTTATTTGCTGGTCTTGGAAACCAGGCAGGAACTCCCCACGGACAGTCGCTGGATTGCTTCTCCTCTGTGCTGACAGTGTCTAACCCTGTATCTGCTACTATCGATTTCTCTCGGAGACTACATGCATTATCTCACCTCCTATTCACACTGAAACTCGTCTGGCAAAAATTGAAAGGTGGATAGAACCCAGTGCGGTGGGAATGAGCGAATGGGCCTTCTCTTACATCATTGGCAGGAGGGCAGTAAATCATCGATATTTTAAATGCTGATGGCCTTTGAGGAGCGTTGCTGCTCTGGAAAGCCATCTTGAAGAGAGAATTCTTCATAACCACAACAATATGCATATCAAGAAATTTACTGCAGCATTTTAAGGTTGCAATCCGCTATGTGCCCATCAGTGAAGCTAAATTTAATTATTGATGGAAGATCTGTACTGTGGAATAAAACTACTGAAAAGCATGCAGGAGATCAGTATGTTCTGGCATGGTCACAGTTCCAAAACACACCGTAAAATCAAAGACCAAGTAGAATGTAAGTCTCAACCTGCATGTTGCTGTGGTTCCCTAAGTTTCAGGGATGACACGTGAAATGTTACAAAAACTGTGTGTTCTCTCCATCAAGATCATTTATCTTTTCAAGATTTTTATTTATTTGATAAGTAGTTACAGAGAGAGAGAGAGAGAGATCTTCCATCCTCTGGTTCACTCCCCAAATGGCCACAACTGCTGGAGCTGGGCCAATCCGAAGCCAGGAGCCAGGAGCTTCTTCTGGGTCTCCCAAGTGGGTGCAGAAGCCCAAGCACTTGGGCCATCCTCCACTGCTTCCCAGGCCATAAACAGAGACTGGATCAGAAGACATGCAGCCAGGATACAAACCGATGCCCATGTGGGATGCTGGCTCCACAGGCTGACGCTTAGCCTACTATGCCACCGTGCCGGTCCTAAGATCATTCTTACATCTTGCAAGCATCTTGGTTCTTATCATGTTGTGCCATTTTCTAGATGGACAAGTCAGAGGATGAATATTTCAATCTCTCTCAGCCCCTATTATTCCTTCAAGTCACATTTTCCACTTAATTTGTACATATGTACAAATACTTAGGTGCAAAATATCTGCTATCAGTCAAATAATAGCATCTGGTATGTGGCAGAGAATTAAGCCTCCACTTACATCTGTGGCATTCCATATCAGAGCGCTGGTTTGAGTCCCAGCTGCTCTGCGTCAATCCTGCTCCCTGCTAAGGCACCCAGGAAAGCAGCAGTAGATGGCCCAAGTGCTTGGGCCCTTGTACCCATGTGGGAGACCTGGATGAAGCTCCTAGCTCTTGGCTTTGGCCTGGTCCAGACCTGGTTGTTACAGCCCTTTGGGGAGTGAACCAGCAGAAGGAAGATCTCTCTCTCCCTCACTCTCTCTCTCTCTACCTCTTCCTTTCACTGTGTCAAAATTTCAAATAAATACAATAATTTTTTTTAAAATTATATAATGTAATATATGAGGAGTCTTCAAAAAGTCAATGGAAAATATGTATTTTAGTGGATATGAAAACATGCAAAAAAGGTAGCTGTATTTTGAGTGTTTTCATCTTTATTGAGTGTCCACAAAATGTATTTTAAAGTTAGAAGACCTCAGGGGCCAGCGCCATGGCTCACATGGTTAATCCTCCTCCTGAGGCACCGGCATCCCATATGGGCACCAGATTCTAGTCCTGGTTACTCCTCTTCCAGTCCAGTTCTCTGCTGTGGCCCAGGAGGGCAGTGGAGGATGGTCCAAGTGCTTGGGCCCTGCACTCACATGGGAGACCAGGAGAAGCACCTGGCTCCTGGCTTTGGATTGGCGTAGTTCCAGCTGTGGTGGTCATTTGGGGGGTGAACCAACAGAAGGAAGACCTTTCTCTCTGTCTCTCTCTCTCTCACTGTCTGTAACTCTACCTCTCAAATAAATAAATAAAATCTTTAAAAAAAAAAGTTAGAAGACCTCATGCTGATTGAGTTAAAAAGAATCAAGCAGGATAATATGACTAAATTGGATTTCATTTATGTTAAAATTCATGTGTAAGTGCTCATTGATGTATATATGGGCATACATGTATATAAATATACTGAAACATACCTCAAACCAATATTGGATAGCTTTGGAGAATGTATGTATAAACAATAATTAATATTCAGCTTTTATTCTATGGACTTTTTGTATTATTTGATTTTCATTAACAATAAGCACATAATATTAGTTGAAAAAGGAGTAGCACAGACCTAGTGGAAAGGTTTGTCTTCTTGCATATTAAGATTATGAAAGCCTGTGCCAGGCTTTAGGGAAAACTTTTTCATTATGTTTTTCATGTATATTTAAGAAAATACAGTAATAAGGGCCGGCACTGTGGCGCAGCAGGTTAGCACCCTGGGCTGAAGCGCTGGCATCCCACGTGGGTGCCAGTTCTAGTCCCAGCTGCTCCATTTCTGATCCAGCTCTCTGCTATGGCCTGGGAAAGCAGTAGAAGATGGTCCAAGTCCTTGGGCCCCTGCACCCATGTGGGAGACATGGAAGAAACTCCTGGCTCCTGGATTTGGATCGGCACAGCTCTGGCCATTGCAGCTGGGGAATGAACCATCAGATGGAAGACCTCTCCCTCTCTCTCTCTTTCTCTCTCTCTCTCTCTCCCCGCCTCTCCTCTCTCTGTATAACTCTGACTTTCAAATAAATAAATAAATCTTAAAAAAAAGAAAATACAGTAATAAAAGTTGATAAATACAGGAAAATTTGGCTGTCATTGTCCCTTCTGCGGACAACTATTGTAAAAATTCATTTGGGGGGCCAGCGCTGTGTAATAGACTAAACCTCTGTCTGCAGCATATGGGCGCTGATTTGAGTCCTGGCCGCTCCACTTCAGATCCAGCTCTCTGCTGTGGCCTGGGAAAGCAGTAAAAGATGGCTCAAGTCTTCGGGCCCCTGCACCTGTGTGGGAGACCTGGAAGAAGCTCTTGCCTCCTGGCTTCAGATCAGCCCAACTCCAGCTGTTGCAGCCTTTTGGGGAGTGAATCAGAGAATGGAAGATCTCTCTCTGTCTCTGCCTCTGCCTCTCCATACCTCTGCCTTTCAAATAAATAAATAAATCTTTTTTTAAAAAAAAAATCTCATTTGATTCTGACTGTTCTAAGCATAATCTACGAGTACACAGTGTAAGTAGGGCCAATGCTTACTCAGTTTCCAACATACAAAGAAGAAAAGGTTTGCTGAGCAAGTTAATACAACAAAGACGATAACTTGTGGCTGAGTTTACAGGAAGAGTGGAGCAGCCGTCTTCATTCATACAACCTTTGCACTCCTTGACTCTTTTATCTCACAGGACGCTGTTTATGTGCCAGGCGGTATCATCGCTCTAGGAGTTCCACGTTCATGTTCCTGTCTCCTGAGCCTCACCCCGTGTGGGACTCCTCCCAGGCTCTCCATGTTTGGTGGGAGTGGGCTCTGTGGCTGAGCGCTCTGCTAATCACCATAGAACTCCAGGGACAGGGGTTCTGGCCTAGCTCCTGTACACTTTGGGTGTCCTTGGACAAATCACCCAAGCTCTCTGCTTCTGTCTCTCCTCTGGCTACTGAGAGGTTTTAACCAGTAAAATGGTCAAGTTCTCTTTTAGCTCTAGAATTTGATTCTTAATATGCAAATGTAATATATTTAGGCATAATTAATCAAGTACATGCACATGAACGTTGCTGAACAAAAACAAGCTTTGCCTCTTCATTGGAAAGGCCAGTAGGGTTTTTAAATGGAAGCAGTTTGACTCATAAAACTACATCTCTTTACAAGCTGATCCCACTTTTACCAAAAACAATTGGCCTGCCTCTTTGTCTACATTTTCTTTTAGGAAAATTAGAAAGCGTCTCCCTCGTGTGATTGATTGTATCTGAATAAAGTTGCATTAATTTATTTTCCTACCTATTTAAATAATTTGAAAGGAAGAGAGAGAGACAGACAGAAAGCTGTGGTCAGAAGCAGAACCAAGACCAGAACCCAGGAACTCTGATGTGGGTGGCGAGCATCTCAAGCCGCATCTTAACCAAACACCCACCCCAAGCTCCTGCTTTAATTCAGACTCTGGACTACAGGATCTTGGCATGTTTTAGTCTCTAAATTGTACAAATGTATAACTGCAATTGAGAAATATCACTTTAGATTTTTTAAAAATATGTATGTATGCATGTATTTGAAAGGCAGAGTTAAAGAGAGACAAAGAGAGTTCACTTCCCCAATGGCTGCAACAGCCAGAGAGGGTGCCAGGAGCCTGAAACTTCATCCAGGTCTCCCATGTGGGTGGTTTTTTAATAATATGTACTGTGATAAAATTCTTAGGTAAGGGGCTAGCGCTGTGGCAGAGCGGGAAAAGCCGCAACCTGCGGCATCCCATGTGGAAGCCGGTTCGAGTCCTGGCAGCTCCACTTCTAATCCAGCTCTCTGCTATGGCCTGGGAATGCAGTGGAAGATGGTTCAAGTCCGTGGGCCCCTGCACCCGCATAGAAGACCCAGAAGAAGCTCCTGGATCCTGGCTTCAGATCGGCGCAGCTCCAGGTTTTGCAGCCATTTGGGGGGTAAACCAGCAGATGAAAAAAATCTGTGTATGTGTGTGTGTGTGTGTGTGTGTGTGTGCATCTCTCTCTATCTGTAACTCTGTCTTTCAGATAGACAAATAAATCATAAAAAAAAGGGTGGGGGGAGTTGCACTGGGGACACACTTTGGCTCTCAATATCCGTATCTTCCTCCCCTCTGGGTCGGGGAGTGCTGGCAAAGACTGGAGGCAGAGTTGGGACCCACAAGTCCAGAGCTTGTGTGAAGGGTTTGTGGGAGAACATGAGAGCTGAGCTAAGTTGGGTTGCAAAGCAGGAGCCAAGGACACTGTGACCTGTCAAATCATCTAACAGACAATGAGCAGACTCTGGACAGGACAGGAAGCCAAAGCGCCAGAGCCAGCAGACAGAGGAACAAGCTGGAGGGAAGCGAGGAAGGCGGAGGGAAGGCTGCAGGGCAGGGGGCAGGGGGCGGGGGTGGTGGGTGGGGCCTGCCCTGGTATGTACTGGCCTCTGCGGTACCCAGGGGCTGGGAGGTCAGGCTTGGTTGGAGTGATAGCTAGCGTGGATACTAAATTATCTCTGCCATTTCTTTAAACAACAGTGCAAAAAGGGAAGGGGCAAGAGACGAACATGACAGTGGAAGGGCATGCTGGGAAGAGGGAAATGCCGTGGTTGCCATAGAGAGAGAAATGGATGGGAGGGCATGCTTCTGACCTAGGTGTACCTGTCATTTCTCACCATCTCAGTCCTAGTGTTCAGGGAACTGGATAGCTTGGCGCAGATCATATGTAAGTTCTCTGCTAGCTCATGGATTTCTAAGATTTGGGGGCAGTAGTTAGAGCCTCTGTCTCCAATGCAGGCATCCCATATCTGAGCACTGGTTCAAGTCCTGGTTCCTCTGCTTCCAATACAGCTCCCTGCTCATGCTCCCGGGTAAGCAGCAGAAGGTGGCCCCCACACTTGGGCCCTTGCACCCACGTGGGAGACCCCACTGGAGCTCCAGCTTCCTAGCTTCAGTCTGGCCCATCCCCACCCTGCTGTTGGGGCCCTTTGGGGAGCGAGCCAGCACATGGCCAATCTCTCTCTATAATACTGGCTGCTTTTCAAATAAATACAATGAATCTTTTAAAAAATACACTGGTAAGACCGTGCTAAAACAGAATCTCAAATTCTGCAAAAAACTACAACAATCACTGACAGATCTGTGATCCGAGTTGATGACTCAAGCAGTGGAGTTTTAGTTCAGCTCCATGACAATTCGGGATCTGGTTTTCCTGGAGCCTTTGGTAAGAACGCCGGGGTGCTCTCTAACAGGGTGGACCCCAGGGCTGTGGTAGAAGCACGAGGCAAACTCGTCAGCTCTCTAGGCAGCTTTTTCTTCTGTCGTCTAAAACGAGAGGCCGGCCTTCCTCAACTCCCAGTGCTCCACTCCCTAATTTGGAGAGGAACCAGATGACTTCACTGGTCTTTCCCTTCTCTGGTTCCTATGATTCATCAGTTACAGCAACTAGGGTGGGGTAGCGAAAAATTTAAAAAAGAATTCTACTATTCAGGTTATGTTGTAGACAAAAGGAGGGAGTCTGAGAAAAAAAAAAAAAAACTGGAATTGTACAAGGATGGAAAAAGCCAAGTCACCGAACTTTTAACTCAGAATTACTTCCTTGGAGAATTCCTATACGTCTTTCCTTTGTAATTATCAATTACCTGAACTTTCCCATGCATCACTTGTTTTTTTAAAAACATTCATTTATTCATTTATTTGTTTATTTGAAAATCAGAGTGACAAGGAGAGAAAGAGAGAGAAAGAGAAATACTCCATCTGCTGGTTCACTCCTCCTGGTTGCATCAGCCAGGGCTGGACCAGGCTGAAATCAGGAGCCTGGCTCTCTCTCCAGGTCTCCCATGGGGGCAGCAGGGCCCCAAGCAGTTGGATCATCTTCCACTCCTTACCAGCGCACTAGCAGGGAGCTGGATCAAAATGAGGGCAGCCAGGACTTGACCTAGCGCTCCGATGTGGGATCCAGCATTGCAAAGAGCAGCTTAACCCGCTGCATCACAGTGCCGGCCATGTCCCATGCTCAACAAATAGCTTTCTGTGAAACTGGGGAGAATGCGTATTTTGCACAGATGGGAACCTAGTTGATTTTGAGCATCTATATCTCTGAAAAAGCTGCCGGGAACTAACGAGATTATTACAGTCCAGGAGCTCTCCAAACAAAATGGTTCACTTTAACAAGCATGAAGTCTATCCACTCAGGAGGTAGGACTGTACCCCAGTCACATAACAGGGGAAAAGAAACAGTAGCTCATCCTCATGGTTTGTTGGGAATAAAGACGTCATTATAAATGTATCAGAGGTATCAGATGTATACAAAATACAAATGTATCAAAGGTATCAGAAATGATATCAAAGTGCCGAGGGAGGGAGCTCAGTGAGAGTGACTAATCCTGTCCATGTAATTAAGCATTATACAGAGAAAGGAAGTCTGTCCACCTCAGCCAGAGCCTCCATAGTTACTTTTGTACGTTTGCAGTCATTGCACAACCATAAAAGAGGAAATGTAACGTACACTGGTGCAATCTCTATTGGCAGGAAATGGCAGTGCACAGAGATGGGCTGTTTATTTTTTAACAAACCATCCCGTATAAAAACTGATGTAAAGGCTCGGTCACTCCCTGGAGAAGGTACGCGGGTATATGATCGATTACTGATGGGTGACTAACATTGGGAAAGCACCTTGGCACTCCTCTGTCGCGTTTCTCTCAAAGCCAAAGCCTAATCGCGATCACCGGAGAACAGGTGTGCGGCACCACTAACGGTCATCGGGAGCCCAGGCTGGTGAGTAACGGGGCAAAGGTCAGAAGCAGAGAAGATAGGGGTCAACTGCAGTTAAAGGTGCGCACTGCCCTAACCAGGCTCCCGTATGGTAACATCACTCTAGAAACCCAGCAGGAGCCGTTTTCTACTCTTGGAGAAATTTGGTCACTCTGATATGAAGCAGGTATCAGTCTAACCAAGATTTGATGGTTGCCGAGAAACTAAATATTAACTCATGTAATGCTGTTTCAAAATAATAAGCCTTGTTGAGGAGACTGAAAATGCCCAGAAATACAGCGGACTGAAATGGAATTTCTGATGATGATCTATCCGTGGATAATTCACTTACACACCAGAAAGGAGTATGAAAAGCCAATACTGCCATGAGTGAGGCAGCAGCCAAGTGTGTGGCAGTTTCCGGGAGATGATCTCAGTGCCCTGTAAGTTTCGATGACAATGAATGAACACCGTTTACCCCTCCTCTCTTCCAGAGTCAGTAGCATTCTGGGAGGCATTCAGCACGGCCAGAACAAGTGTAGATATCTGCAGGGGAGAATTACAATCAGTGGATGCAAGAGTGGACAAGAGAGACCCCCTCACCCCTGCCTCCCCGGCCTCACGTAGGTGGGCCATTCTCATGGGGCTGCAGACACTCTTCCTTTAGAAACAGAAACAACTTCTTGGAGCAGTTAGCAGTGTTTCTGCTAGTCTTATACTAAATCAGTCTGTCAATAAGTATGTACATAATGAAATGATCTGCTCTGTATTGCTAAAAAAATCACATGAAGTTTTGACAACCCTTTAATAACATTTCCTTACATATTTGAAAAATGTCTTTATTTATATATTAGAGTATATTTACATTTTTTAAATATGCATAATACGTATTATATATATAGAGTGAGAGAGCGAGATCTTCCATCTGCTGCTTCGCTTCCCAAATGACTGCAACAGCCGGAGTTGGGCCATGCTGAGCCAGGAGCATGGCACTCCATCCAGGTGACCCACGCGGGTGGCAGAAGATCAAGAACTGGCCTATCACCTGCTGCTTTCTTAGTTGCATCCACAGGGAAGCTGGATTAGAAGCAGAGAAGTTGGGACTCGAACCAGCACTCGAATATCAGATGCTAGTGTGTCAAGTGGCAGCTTAACCCGCTGCACCACGATGCCAGCCCAGTTGGTTCAGCCCAACTGCTTCAAGACTGCAGCATCCATTTTAAATACTCAAATGTTAACATAAAACCAGCATAAGCTCCCATTACAACCGACTTCAGCTTTCCAGTCCTCCATGCAGGACACGTGGGTGTTAATCTGGGCATCTGAGCTCAGCTGCTGGGCTCACTGTGTTTTCCTTTCCTATACCCAGAGACCAGGCTTTAAACACTTAGGAGAGTGACCAACTAGGACTTAAAGAGTTTACTATTTTCTAAGCACCTTCTTGGGAGAGTACAACCTTTAACACAATTTCAAAATCTTCTTCCAAATGATACCAGTGATGCTTAATTCTCCAAAGAGAAATCTTTGAAAGGAGCCCTGAAGGTGGCCCATGTGCTTGGGCCCCTGCACCCACGTGGGAGACCTGGAAGAAGTTCCTGGCTCCTGGCTTCGGCCTGGCCCAGCCCCTGCTGTTGTAGCCATTTGGGGAGTGAACCAGCGGATGAAATATCTCTCTCTCTCTCTCTGAAACTCTGACTTTAAAATTAAAAAATATAAATAAATAATAGAGGAATCCCTTTCCCCTTGGTGCTCCAAGGCCTGGAGGAAGGGGGCACATCCGATCCACCTTGTGAGGGTCTGCAGTACCCATCACCCTTTTTTTCACCTGTTCTACTCTGGTCGGTTTAGGACCTGCACCTTCTGTCTCACTGCTGCAGCTGCATTCTCACAAACACGGCGAGCACGGTTGGTATCACAGAAACAAAGGTGAAAAGTTGGCCAAGGGAGCTGGATCCTGGTCGCCTCCGGGTTGGGTGGAGAAGCAGCCTCCACTGATCTCCCCAGTGTCAGACTTCCCCGGTCTCCATCCTGCCTGGCACTCTGTCCTACCTATTGCAGCCATACGTCCCACGACAGAAGCCTAGCCCTCTTGCTCAGCCGACTCCCAACCCCATTGGCCTATTCCATCTGCAGATGGCATGCACAGTCGTCATCAGGAATCTGTCCTCATAAGTCTTCCGCAGCACACTCTTGTCCCCTTTGCCACAGGCTCCCTGGCCAGACCTTAGCCTCGCTGGACGACCTCAGCAACACTGATCAGACCTTGTGGCTCAGCTTGACGTTCCCTGTCCAGCCTGGCAAACTCCTTTCAAGTTGTAGCTCAGATGACAGCTCTCGTTGATTTGCTCTGCAAATACTTCACATTTATTCAGCGACTCACTACGTAAAAAGAACTTTTATATCCATCACAGGCTGGATGGGAACATACGCTGCGAAAGCATTCACATCCAGGTTTTATAGATGAAAGACTGAGTCCTAAAGAGGGGAGGGACGAAGCCTCAGCAAATGGTGGAGTGGAGACGCTGCCTCTGCGCTCTTCCTCTTTGCTCACCACCGCCTCTTCCAACAAGCGCCAGCTCCAGGCTCCCTACATCCACGACTCAACCTCTCACACTTCCCTCCAACCTCCAACGCTGCTCTTCCTCTCGAAGCGCAGCTGACAGTCCTGTTCTGAAGACTTTCCCGCTGCTGCAGGTGAGCTCACTTAGCACTGGGCTCCTGGGAGGCCGCGGGCTTGGCTGACAGCAGGCTCAGCACTGCCTTGTATGCAAAATGACACTTCGGCCCTAGGCACTGACTAAGTGACTCAGTCCTTGCTCCTGGAGACTAAGAGTTTTCAGGCTGTAGGATATAGCATTACAAAAAGCCAGACTGAATTAAGGACAGACCTACCACTTTATTAGCCTCCTGACATACACAAATACATGGAAGCATTCGAGTCTAACATACTGAGTTCACAGTTTCCCCTCACTATCCTTCCTGAACTCCAAACATGTAATTCTATCAGGCTGCAGATTGGAGCTGGACAGAAGCTACTGCCCCTTGTAGCACGAGGGCAGACATGAAACTTGCAAAACGTGTTCAGTCATTTAGCATTTAGTGAAAGTGCTGTTTGCATGCTGGTGGAACCCAGAAAAATTAGTACCAATCCTGCGAAATACAAACTGGCCATAAAACACATTTCTTGCTTGTATAGAACTCTGTTAACTTTCCCCTTCAAGGAAACAAATGGAATTTAGTCACTCGGTCATTTATTCTGGATCTACTTCTCCTTTTCTGTTGAAAACTTCAGGAGCAAATGTAGATATTATCTCAGGAAGGATTGTGCAGTCAGTGGCACTGTTCCTGGATGTAATATTCTCTTTATTTAGAGTGTGATCCTGCAGGTTAAACGCTAAACCTTAGAGTTCAATTTTGATATGGGGGGAACTGGGCAGGAATAGTTGAGCTGGAGTATTATTTTCACGATTTCTTTGTAGCCCTGCATTGTCCCTCCACCCCCTTACCTGTCAGTCCAGCATGCCCATTCTCCCATGATGCACTTGTGTCTCAGTGAGGACCAGGAAGGAGACGCCATGAAGTTAAGCTCCGCATCAGGCACACTAAACTCCACCCTGTTTGTATATTCAGTTATGGTTCCACCCCCCTACCTCATAAAAAGGGCTGAGAACATGTGGCCACGCCTTCTGGGTTTTGGCTTCTGCACCTTGTGTAAGGATCCCTCTCTTGGCTCCTCCCTCTCTGGCGCAATCAAGATGGGTGGCCCACACTCTCACATGACTGAGTATTCACAGTCCTGTTTAAATCAGTCCAGTTCTTGTGTACTGTTCTTACCTCTGTGGGGGGGGGGAGGGGCAAGCATTTGAAATAAAAACTTAGATATTTATGCCAGTAACAGTTTCATTATTGGGCTTATGTCGGGCTGAGGTCTGTTGAAAGACCGATTTGCTACTCTGTGGTTGACTTGCATGAGAGAACATTAGCTGCAGGTGGTGAGGCTTCCAGAATGAAAGAGGCAGCACACCACTGACTGGACACGGGACTCTCACTTTGATAAGAGATCCGCTTTTTGTTAGTGTTGGCATTGCGCCAGGAAGCATCCCAGACTGCTCATTCGGGTCTAGACAAGTTGTGACACCTCATAGAGTGTTTGAGAGGGTTTTGAAATAGCTAGACTCCAAACTGTAAGACCAAACCTGAATTTGTACTTCTTTTGTTACTCTTAAATGACAGAGTTGCATTACGTGAGCTAAACAGTATCAGAATTTGTCTTCAGAACATGGAGCTCTATTCTTTTTTTAAAGATATTTTATTTATCTGAAAGACAGAGTTACAGAGAGGCAGAGGCAGAGGCAGAGGCAGAGAGAGAGAGAGAGAGAGTCTTCCATCCACTGGTTCATTTCCCCAGATGGCTCCAAAGGCTAGAGCTGTGTCAATCCGAAGCCAAGAGTCAGGAACTTCTTCCCAGTCTCCCACATGGTTGCAGGGGCCCAAGGACTTGGGCCATCTTCTACTGCTTTCCCAGGCCATAGCAGAGAGCTGGATCAGAAGTGGAGCAGCTGGGACTTGAACCGGTGCCCATATAGGATGCTGGCACTGCAGGCAGCAGCTTTACCTGCTAAGCCGCAGGGCTGGCCCCTCCAGCTTGCCTCTTACTTCATCTCTCATCTGCCACCTTTCACCTCTAGGCTTGTTACATGAACATAATTGCTCTGTCTGAAAATCAGCATGTTTCAAATGATTTTCTGTTTCTGTAATGATCAGCTTCCTTCGTGCCCATGCTCATGTCACTTGTCTTTCGAGATTTCTCTTACTTCCAATCCCCATTTCCTTCCTGTTTTGCATTGTTGTGTCACTTGGATATTCTGCTGGCATTATGGCTGATTATGCATACCTATCTCCCAACTAGATTAGGAAATACCCTTAAGGCAGAAACCAATCTTATTTATCTTTAAATCTCCTGAGATTGGTACAATGCATGGCATCCAAGAGATGCTCAAAAATGCATTATCAATTCAACAGAGGGCAGGCAAGGTTTGCTGGGTGATAACAAATCCAAGCATGCGCAGATCCATGTGCAGAAGCATGCAAGCAGGGACATGAACAGCCAAGCTGTGCAATGGTAAAGCCTGCTGGAAGATACTGCAGTAATGGAAGCCCACTCAAATGTGATTCTTTCTTTTTTTTAAAGGTTGATTTATTTGAGTTATCAGAGTTACAGAGAGAGGGAGAGACAGAATCTTCTGGTCCACTCCCCAAATGGCTCTAATGACTGCTGCTAGACCAGGCCAAAGCCAGGAGCCTGGAACTCCATCTGGACCTCCGATGTGGGTGCAGGGACCAAGCACTTGGGCCATCCTCCACTGCACTCCCAGGCCACAGCTGGATCAGAAGTGGAGAAGCTGGGACACAAATGGGCACCCATATAGGATACCATGCTGTAGGCTGTGGCTTTGTCCCCAACACCATGCTGGCCCTTTGAGTATGATTCTTTTTTTAAAGATTGATTGATTGATTTGAAAGGCAGAATTACAGAGGCAGAGGCAGAGGCAGGGAGAGAGAGAGAAGAGAGAGAGAGAGAGTCTTCTATCCGTTGGTTCACTCCCCAAATGACTGCAATGGCTAGAGCTGTGCCGAACTGAAGCCAGGAACCTGGAGCTTCTTCCGGGTTTCCCACATGGGTGCCGGGGCCCAAGAAGTTGGGCCATCTTCTACTGCTTTCCCAGGCCTCAGAAGAGAGCTGGATCAGAAGTGGAGCAGCCAGGACTCAAACTGGCACCCATATGGGATGCTGGCACTGTAGGCAGCAGCTTTATCTGCTATGCCACAGTGCTGACCCGAGTGTGATTGTTAAGGTGAAGGTGGGCATACTGTGAATTTTTGGACAAGCAAAAGCTGGGATAGGGAGTACAGAAGACTCCTCCTTAACCTCCCAAAAATGCAGATGTTAAAAAAAGGGAAGTGGGGCCAGCACTGTGGCATAGCGGGTAAGGTTGCGGCCTGCTGTACCCGGCATCTCATATGGGTGCCGGTTGGAGTCCCGGCTGCTCCAATTCCAATCCAGCTCCCTGCTAATGCACCTGGTAAGACAGCAGAAGACAGCACCAATGGGGCCCTGCCACCCATGTAGGAGACCAGGATGGAGTTCCAGGCTCCTGGCTTTGGCCTGGTACAGCCCTCGCCATTGCAACCATTTGGGGAGTGAATCAGCAGGTGGAAGATCTGTCTCCATCTCTCTATAACTCTGCCTTTCAAGTAAATACATAAATCTTAAAAAATACAATACCAGAAATGCAATTAACTCGTATTCAGGCTCTGGCAAGACCACATTGCTTGTAACATTAACCAGAATATATCATGCATGTAGAGCAATACAAAAACAGCCCTCCTGCAATTCCTGGCTTGATCACTTTTAAACAGTAGCTCATACTGAAAACAAATGCACCTGCGAAGGTGGACCCCTGATGGAACGTTTGATGAGGTAGACCAGAGACCCACCCTAGAAACCCAGGTTAGGGCCTTGATGCATTCAGGAAGTAGTATGTGTCAGGTCAGCCTCAAACCCCAGACAGATGACTTGTGTGCTGGCTATTAAATACCATGGGAAGTGGTACGGACATGAGCCACAAGTGGAAGGATCAGTGACACACATTTCCTTTAATTCCACATCTCAATTAGAAACTCAGTAAGTCTTGGGGTCGGCACTGTGGCTCACTTGGTTAATCCTCTGCCCAAGGCGCTGGCATCCCATATGGGCACCAGGTTCTAGTCCCGGTTGCTCCTCTTCCAGTCCAGCTCTCTGCTGTGGCCCGGGAAGGCAGTGGAGGATGGTCCAAGTGCTTGGGCCCCCGCACCCACGTGGGAGGCCAGGAGGAAGCACCTGGCTCCTGGCTTCAGATCGGCGTAACTTTGGCTGTAGCAGCCGTTTGGGGAGTGTACCAACGGAAGGAAGACCTTTCTCTCTGTCTCTCTCTCACTGTCTAACTCTATCTGTCAAAACAAAACAAAACAAAACAAAACAAAACGCTGGCGCCGTGGCTCAACAGGCTAATCCTCCGCCTTGCGGCGCTGGCACACCAGGTTCTAGTCCCGGTTGGGGCGCCGGATTCTGTCCCGGTTGCCCCTCTTCCAGGCCAGCCCTCTGCTGTGGCCAGGGAGTGCAGTGGAGGATGGCCCAAGTGCTTGGGCCCTGCACCCCATGGGAGACCAGGAAAAGCACCTGGCTCCTGGCTCCTGTCATCGGATGAGCGCGGTGCGCCCGCCGCAGCGCGCCGGCCACGGCGGCCATTGGAGGGTGAACCAACGGCAAAGGAAGACCATTCTCTCTGTCTTTCTCTCTCACTGTCCACTCTGCCTGTCAAAAATTTAAAAAAACAAACAAACAAAAGAAACAAAAACAAACAAAAAAAACCTCAGTAAGTCTTGATACCAACTATTCTGAGATGTGATTTTAAAAGTAGCACCTGTCTACGAACATAACACAGCATACACCTTAATACCTTTACCTCAGGTCCATTAGGAACAGCAGATGTAATATGTTGGTAATACAATGAGGAAATAAAATGTTCTCTCCCTTCTAGGCCCACTTTCCATTCTACTTGCACAACGTTCGTGGTATCCAAACCCAGCATCTGGAACTGGAAACGAACGGGTGAATTTCCTTTTGCAGTTGCAAAGATCAACACTGTCAGCTAGCTGTGAGCAGTTGGCAGTGAGGAATTTCACAGCTTGTGTCTCACATTCCACCTGGTTCTTACTTTCACAGTCTGACTTCCCTGCTAGCCAGTTTAATATAACTTGTCCTTTCCTAGGGCTCCATTCATGGCCTTCTCCTTATTTCACTCATTTCTGCTGTGTCCCTTTATCCTTTGCCTGGATTTCTGTCACCAGACAAACCAATGACTGCCAAATCTGTACTGAGGACTCGAAACTTAAGTCCAAGTCTCAAGGGTTCAATTACCTTTGACACAGCAGCTAGTTCTGCCTCAGACTTAACAAGTTGCCAATACCACACTTTAACATGTCCTTTCTTCCCTTTCCAGCCTAAACCTAATTCTCCTATATCCCTTGAAAATGTTCATGGCATATGTATGTGGTTCAACAACTCTCGTACTCTGCCCTCCAAGAGGTAGAGCTCAGGAATGTGGGTTTAGTGACTTGTTTCTAACAAGCAGAATGTATGACTTCCAAGGCTACACTCATGAGACACTAGCTTCTTCCTTGCTCTCAGATTGCTGATACAAGCCCGCTACCTTGTTTTGAGGACACATGGAAAGGATCTGAGACTTGCTGCAACAATCAGTGAGAAACAGGCCACCCACTTCCAGTGTGAGAGAACCTTCTTGGAAGCAGCTGCGTCCAACCACAGTCAAAGCTTCAGGGGCCTGCAGCTCGAACCCACAGCTTGCCTGCACTTTCACGGGAAGCCTTGAGCTGGAGGTCCTTAGCTGAGGGGCACGTGCACTCCTGTCTCACAGAAACTGTGCAGCACACAAACCTAGACTCCAAGTAGTAAAAATGGTTCAAGGACATGAATGCCACCACAATTCATCCAACATTCCCAAGGAGGAAACTGGAAACCACATTTGCCTTTGTCTACCAGCTGTGTAAGTGAGCAGTCTTTTCTCTATCACTTGAGCTTACTCTTATTTCTAGTTTTTCTCTCTCCCCTCCTACGTAAATTCTAGGCTTTTTCCACTTTTACCAGTCTTCTCACTTTTCTTCTTCCCCACCTCCACTGTGTTTGCTTGTTTAAAGCCAACAAAGTCTTTCCAAACATATTAGCCTTCTCTACTGGTTCTTTGTACAGGACCAAATCCTGACATCTCTCATGTTCACAGCCTATAATCTGGTTATCTTCCACCTTTTCATATGCTTTGTTTCATCCTGTTACATCTCTCATTCTAGCCTTTTATCATTTACTCATGTTTAAAAAGACATCACCTGAAGCAGCCATTGGAGGGTGAACCAACAGAAAAGACCTTTCTCTCTGTCCACTCTGTAAAAAAAATAAATAAATAAATAAAAAGACATCACTCAAGCTTTGTCTCAGAAAATCTTTAACCATCAGGACCTGGCTGGATGGCTCTCTCATATTATTTTATTGGAGCATTTATCACACAGATTGGTACTGAGTCCTCCATTAGAATGTGAGCTCCTAAAGAAAAAAATTATCCTTGCTATCTATGTATTTGTTCATTCATGCGTACAACTTGTATCTACTGAACTGCTGACAGCCTCCAGATCAGATGTTATTTGATGGTGAAAAAAAAAATGCTCTTATCCCTGGAGAATCTGTGGACCCATTCATGAAGAAAGTATGATAAATATGGTTAGATTTGGTCTTTTCAAGAAGAAATATGATAAATATGGTTAACTACTTTAGACTGTGTGGCACAGTTGTACTGACATACTCACTGAAGTAAACTATTTTCCAAGAAGTGAATCTTTATTTTTGAAAGGCAGAGTGGACAGTGAGAGAGAGAGAGACAGAGAGAAAGGTCTTCCTTTTGCCGTTGGTTCACCCTCCAATGGCCCCGCGACCGGCGCACTGCGGCCGGCGCACCGCGCTCATCCGATGGCAGGAGCCCGGTGCCAGGTGCTTTTTCCTGGTCTCCCATGGGGTGCAGGGCCCAAGCACTTGGGCCATCCTCCACTGCACTCCCTGGCCACAGCAGAGGGCTGGCCTGGAAGAGGGGCAACCGGGACAGAATCCGGCGCCCCAACCGGGACTAGAACCTGGTGTGCCGGCGCCGCAAGGCGGAGGATTAGCCTGTTGAGCCGCGGCGCCAGCCAAAGTGAATCTTACCAGTAATGTATAAGGGGGCCAAGTTCATTACATTCTGATGTGTGATTTTTTTTATATAAATGTCTTTGCTCATATTATTGTCACTTTCTTGCTTATAAATTCTTACTACTAAAAATCAATAAAAGAAAATGAAGCACAATTAGATATGTTAGAAAGGTTTCATTAAGCACCAGTAAGAAGCTAGCTTTATATACAAGTATTATCAGAATTGTTCAAAGTCAGGCAAAGATAATTCAAAAAAGTCACTTGTAAGAACACACATTTTACTATGTAAGTAGTAAAATAATTAAAAAGGCTACATGAAAAAAATAAAAACCAAGTATTTCTGGTTCTCAAAAGTCTGAAGCAGTCACTGCCCACCCTTTTACTAACTAGTTTAGTTCCAAGGGAACCCCGGCCTCTCCCTTGGCTCAATAGCAAATGATTCATAACTAAAACATTTCTGGAATATGTGACCTAATGCTTTAAAAAAAAAAAGCTCAGTGCTTTAACGAAAGGAGATGGCA
This sequence comes from Sylvilagus floridanus, assembly GCA_949820135.1. NCBI lineage: Eukaryota > Metazoa > Chordata > Mammalia > Lagomorpha > Leporidae > Sylvilagus > Sylvilagus floridanus. The sequence continues at coordinate 68,342,457 of OX463239.1, forward strand.
GGATGAGGAAGTGATAAAATACCTAACATGTATTAATAATTATTTACATTATTTAAAAATATTTTAGGGGAGGGTATTTGATGCAGTGGTTACCCTGCCACTTGGGAAGTACAGAGTGCCTGGATTTGAGTACCAGTTTTACCTCCATCTGCACCTTCTTGTAATACGCACTGTGGGAGGCAGCAGGTTATGGTTCAAATACCTGGGTCCTTGAAATCCACCCAGGAGACTCAGATTGAGATTCAGGCTTCTGGTGCCAGACTGGTCCAGCCCGTACTACTGTGGCTGTTTGGGAAGTGGACCAGTAGATGGAAGATTGCTCTCTTTATGAATTTCAAATCAAATGAAAATAAATTAAAAATAATTTTATCACAAATCCAAAAAATTAAAACCTAATAAAACTTAAAGACAGAAATTTCCAACTGTACAGTTGCCTGTGGTTTAGGCATTCAATGTGGGCATCAGCTTGAGTCCCAGCTGCTCCACTTGGCGATTCAACTCCCTGCTAATGTGCTCGGGAAAGCAGCAGCAGGTGGCCCAACTTTAGATCGGGCCAGCTCTGGCTTTTGTGGTCATTTGGGGAGTGAACCAGCAGATGGAAGATTTCTGTTTCTCCTCTCTGTCTTTCAAATAAATAAACAAACAAACAAATAAATAAATCTTTAATTTATTTGACAGAGAGAGAGAGAAAGGTCTTTCTTCCATTGGTTCACTCCCCAAATGGCCGTTATGGCTGGGGCTGTGCTGATCCGAAGCCCGGAGCCAGGTGCTTCTTCCTGGTCTCCCATGTGGGTGCAGGGGCCCAAGCACTTAGGCCATCCTCCACTGCCCTCCCAGGCCACAGCAGAGAGCTGGACTGGAAGAGGAGCAACTGGGACTAGAACCCAGCGCCCATATGGGATGCAGGCGCCACAGGCTGAGGATTAACCAAGTAAGCCATGGCGCCGGCCTCTATTTATTTTTAAAGATTTATTTGAAAGAGTTACACACAGAAGAAGTGTCAGAGAGAGGCAGAGAGAAAGTTCTTCCATCCACTGGTTCACTCTCTGGCTGCACTGGGTGGAGCTGTGCCGATCCAAAGCCAAGAGCCAGGACCAAGGACTTGTGCCATCTTCTACTGCCTTCCTAGACCATACCAGAGGGATGGATTGGAAGTGGAGCATCCGGGACTCGAACTGGCATCCATATGAGATGACGGCACTGCAGGAGGTCACTTTATCCACTATGGCAACAGTGCCAGCCCCAATATATAAATCTTAAAAAAAATTTTTGTCAACTGTTACTTCAAATATTTTGAGATGACTTTTCAGCCTCGGGGGAAAAAAAAACCCTAAAAACCAAATATTGCCTTTGATTACAATACTTGTATTTTACAAATGACACATTTTCTAAAAATTTCAGTGAACATTCACGAAAAGAAATACAAAAATTAAACAGGTTTGTTTCTTAAGTTGGCCATAGTTTAATCAGCTCATTACACGATTTTAATCTGTGGTCCTGGAAAATGTAAACTGACCATATGGATGAAGGAAAAACAGGGCATGCTTTACCAGGTTAAGCTTGTCAGTTACACATTTTTTTCCTGGAATCATACTCATCTCTGCTTCCGGTAGTGTATTTCAACACCCAGCTAGAATTTGTGCTCAGAGGTACTCGTCACCAAACCTGTTATACATTAAAGTTTTTTTTTTTCTTCTAAGCAAAATGATGGCTGCACAATAAGGAAAGTATTAACTTGTGCCTTCAGAGGCAGGGCGTTTCTTGTTTTTATTTTTTGCTTAACAGAATTTCACCAAGATTTTTTAAAGTATTAACTTTATTAGCCTGCAATAATTATCATTTTAAAGTAGCATACAAAAACTGTTCAAACAGTTCAGAAATAATATTGACAAAGCTCATAACTGCCTCTGATGTGGCAGTATTTATTCCTTTTTTTTTTTTTTTTTTACAGGCAGAGTGGACAGTGAGAGAGAGAGACAGAGAGAAAGGTCTTCCTTTTGCCGTTGGTTCACCCTCCAATGGCCGCCGCGGCTGGTGCGCTGCGGTCGGCGCACCGCGCTTGTCCGATGGCAGGAGCCAGGTACTAGGTGCTTTTCTTGGTCTCCCCATGGGGTGCAGGGCCCAAGCACCTGGGCCATCCTCCACTGCACTCCCGGGCCACAGCAGAGGGCTGGCCTGGAAGAGGGGCAACCGGGACAGAATCCGGCGCCCCGACCGGGACTAGAACCCGGTGTGCCGGCGCCGCAAGGCGGAGGATTAGCCTGTTGAGACACAGCGCCGGCTTGATGTGGCAGTATTTAATCCTCTGAGCCAATGTGAACACTGGCAATATGATTTTAATTATTAACATAATACACAATGATAAATATTATTCTCAAAGAAGCAAGTTATTTTCTTATTTACAATTTTTGGAAAATATCTAATGTAAAAATATTTCCCTTTTTATGTATTTCCCTGTCGTGTCTGCTTTAACATACACCTCTATTCTCGTCAAACAGCAGGGTAAAGGGTGGAACACTGCATTACTTGACACATTCCAGCATAATTTTTCAAGGCACTCCAACAACTCAAGGATATTAAAGGAAAGATTTCCTCTTGCTTACTGATCTTTTAGGCCTATTTCCCCTCAAACTTTTCAAAATTAAGCATTGTTACAACTGGTGTTCAAAATTTCATTTTCCATGGTACGGTCCCTCAAGTTATTTTTCTTTTATTTGAAGCCACTCCTTCATTTTCAACTTGCTGAGCAGGCAAACAACTGCTTTTGGTTTCCATGGAAACTGGATTCCTGCGGCTACGGGTAGGCATTCTTGTTCCTCCAATCTAAGAAATGAAGAACAGAACAGTTTACCGTACTTCTATCAGATCTCTATGCAGTCCATTCTGTGTTAGCTACACATGTACTGATCACCTTGTGAATTATCTTTTACATATTCTCCATCCTCTACTACCCAGTTGTTTTACAAGTTTTAATCTGACACAGTTTTAAGCTACTGAACTTTCCAACAACAATTAGGGAAGACCAGGGCAGAGACATGAACAGGGAAACTACCACCTGTGTTACATGTGGAAGAGACTGCAATGTCAGCAAATAGGAAAATGAAAATGATAGGCCTTTTGAGTGATGTAATTGCAATAATTAGGCTGAAGGCAAGAAAAAGGTGGAAATGAGAAACACACATGGAGGTCAGAAGTGGTCAGGAGGGAGAAGAAATTACACAGACAAAAACAAAGACAGAAAGGACGGGAAGATATGCAAAGAATATGGAGAAAAAAACAAGATGCCAAGGGGGAAGAAGGAAGAAAGAAACGTGAAAGAAATAGGAAGGCAGAGAGAAGAACCCAAGTAGAAAGGAAAAATTGAAGGAATCAAAGAAAAGAACCAGCAAAAAGAGAAAGGCAACAGCCCGACAGTGAACACAGAAGACCCAAAAGGGAACGAAGGCGGGCGGGGATGATTTTGTGGTAGTGCTGGTTCTACCTTTGTGTCTGCCCTTCCTCATCCCCACGTCCCAGCTGACAGCGTAGGGAAGACAGGAGGACTATTCTTAGGACACAACCCTTTGCTCATTGCAGTCATGTTGAAGATGAGATCTACAAATGCGGTCACCTCCTCGGCCAGTGAAAGTGCGCTAAGTGGAGAAGGCCCAGCCTTGCAGAGCAGGACCAAGGCTGAGCGGCCTGAAAGTGTTTCCACAGAGCCAGCCCATAGCTGCCTCTTATTTTCCTAGCAGTGAATTCTACACCCACAAGCAAATTCCTAGCCCAAAGAAGTAGTACTGCCATTGCTTCCAGGGGACTGCTGGGTAAGAATGGACCAGACTTCAGCTTCCCTCATCTAAAATCTACTCTCTTTAGGGAGCATCTCTGGGTTTACAATTATAAGACTAAAAAAGGATAAGCTTGAGTAGGAATTTCAGTTTCCTAGTCTATCTGTGGCTGAAATTGATGAACTTTTCTAATGCTGCAATTACAAAGTACTGTGATTTTTAGATTTTCTATACTACTCCCCATTCAGCTTGTATTTCCTATAAAGGCACATGGTGTCCACAATATCTTTAAGGAAAGCAAGCATTTTGAAGACTTCATTTGAAAGAGTGTGAGTGTGTGCAATGAATGTTTACTGTGGATGTTGTAAGAGGAGAAAAAAGGTAAATAGGGAGAACTGGCAGAAAGACTGAAGTGGAAGAACCACATGGCACAGGCAGCAAACAGGACCTATCACTACTTGTACAACCTCTGCTTGATGCAGTGGAGGCAGAACACAGGGGTATCCCAGAGTAAATGCCAAAGGCACTCAATAAGGATGAGAACTGAGTTCAAGTGAGTTACAGAAAAAAGGATTGCCCCACAGGAAAAAATATTTATTTCTGTGAGGTTTTTATACCAAAAAAATACACAGAGCTTGTTTCATACAGAGTCTTACTTCCTCAGTTTCCCCAAAGCGCTAACCCTTCATTGCTGCTAAGATTGGACTATCTGGGCTTAGCCGGTCAAGAACTAGGGAAGTCCTACTTTCATGGGCTGGCCAGGAAGAAGGGAGGAGAGTGGGACGAGTCCTACTAAATGTAGGGCTAGACTGTGGGCAGGTGACAGATCTCTAAAACTTTCCACTGGCTTTCAAAAATATGTAAAACCAAGTATTAGTCATTCAGTTGTCTACTGTACTTAAATGCTAGGCTGCATAACAACTTACTCCTGGATAAACTCGCCAAGTAGTTACCTCTGGACTCAATGTTTTAGGCATGTTAAAAAATACAAATTAGGGGCTGGTTCCATGGCATAGCGGGTAAAGCTGCTGCCTGCAGTGCCGGCATCCCATATAGGCGCCAGTTCAAGTCCTGGCTGCTCTACTTTCGATCTGCTCTCTGTTATGGCCTGGGAAAGCAGTGGAGGATGGCCCAAGTTCTTGGGCCCCTGCACCCACGTGGGAGACCTGGAAGCTCCTCCTGGCTTCGGCTCGGCCCAGCTCTGGCCATTGTGGCCACCTGGGGAGTGAACCAGCAGATGGAAGACTTCTCTCTGTCTCTGCCTCTCTGTAACTCTGTTTTTCAAATACTCAGTGATAAACACATAATTGTTCAACTTTTTGTGGCCAAACCCTGGATATATGCAAATTCTTCTCAAAATAAATGATTTACTAGTGGTTCTAAAGCACATTTTAGACCTCATCATTTAAAAAATGAAATTATAGTATTTTCAAGGCATAAAGCACATGCTATTATTTCAGTGCCAGTCTATATTGATAAGGACTTTCTAAAAACACACCGCAAAAATGGAATACCCACGTATTTTTTGTTCTTAAATCTGTTCAGTGCCAAAGTATTAAACCATTCATTTTCAAAAAAAAAAAAAAAAAAGAACAATCCTTGCCCACATAGAATTATATGTTATAAGTGAGAGACTATAATCACTGTTTCTAAATTAAAAGGAGGAAATTCTCCCATAAAAAACACAGGCCTTTCAAAAATAGTTCGATTATCATTTTTAAGGAAATTTTTTCTTAGGTTGTAAAAATGACTAAATTAAAGCTGAAACAACTAAAATTGCAGATAAAACAGCTTTAAGATGTTTACAACTTTCTCCATGCTTTCACTTGTCCTATCTAACCACATGTTTTCTTGGCCAAAGTTAACTAGGAATGAGCAATGAATTCTCGTTTCTAAAAGGATCCTTTTAGATCCTTAGATCCTTTAGAGGGGCCAGCGCCATGGTGCAGCAGATAAAGCCACCACCTATAGTGCCGGCATCCCATATGGGCGCTAGTTCAAATCCCTGCTGCTCTGCTTCCAATCCAGCTCTCTGCTGTGGCCTGGGAAAGCTGTAGAAGATGGCCCAAGTGCTGGGGCCCCCATGTGGGAGAGAGATCCAGAAGAAAACTCCTGGCTCCTGGCTTTGTATTGGCCCAGCTCTGGCCGCTGCTGCCATCTGGGGAGTGAACCAGCAGATGGAAGACCTCTCTCTGCCTCTGCCTCTCTGTAACTCTGTCTTTCTAATAAATGAATTAAAAAAAAAAGTAACAGAGTGGAGTCCTGAAAAACATAAGCCACCCCTATCACTGTCAATTATTAAAAGCATCATCATATTTATATTCCAGCTATCTCTCAAAAGGACTTAAAGACACTTACAAATTAATCCAGTATAATACAGAAAAGAAAGAAGAACTGAATATTCAGAGGACACACGGTGACTGGTGCTATGGGGCAAATGTACTGAGATTATACAACAGAGACAATTCTGACTTTTGGCAGCAGGGAAGAAAGATACACTGAGTTTTTGTTTCCTGAACATTAGATTCATTGGTAGAGAACAAAACTTTACCCACAACCAAACTCAAGTTGGAATTTCTTATATAATGCAAAGAATACAAAGAATAAATGACCTAGAAGAGAAAGTTTCAGAGAAAGAGATATCATTAAACTGGTATTTCTGGGATGAATTGTATCAAGAAAGTAACACTAATTGTAATTCAATAAATACTGAGCTATACAATACTAAACATAACACAATGCAGTCCTAAATGCTTTATTTGTGTTTTTAACAAGACATTCATTCACTAATTAGTAATATCTGCTTTAAAGCACCTGACAGGCAGCAGCTTTACCCACTATGCCACAGTGCCAGCCCCTCCAATACATTTTTTTTAAAAAATTTTATCCTGCTATGGAATGCATGGAACATTTCTCTTTTTATTAATACAAATATTATACACATTATATTATTCTTTGGTTTTTTAGTGTAACCTGATAATCTTTGCCTTTTTAAAATATTCAACTGAGAAATAGTTATACATACTTGTAGGATATGCTGTGATCATTGGTGAGTGTTAATTCTGGGATTTTCAAATGAGAAATATTCACATGTATTTTATACTGAGAACATTTAAAAGCCTAGCTTAGAAATCTGAAATATGAAATGCAGCATTTTAATTTCCATGCTGTGCAGTATAGCTGTAGACTTATTCATGCTGTCTACTGGAAATTTTGTGCCCCTTGACCAATGTGTTCCCTGTATCCTCATTCCACTACTTCTCCCCATTACTCATCATTCTTCTCCCCATTACTCACTAACATGCATTTCAGTTTTTCAGAATTGAAATATAAATGAGATAATATATTTGTCTTTTTGTGTCCTTCTGGGTTTGTCACTTCATGTGATATTCTCTATGTTCAAATAAATTGTCAGAAGTGACAGAATTTCATTATGGAAGGCTCAGTAGAACCCCATTGTGTTTATATGCCACATTTCAAGTCTATTCATGTGTAGGTAGATGTGTCCATTGTTTCCACATCTAACCTATTCTGAGTAATGTATAATGCACATTAGAGTATAGGTAGCTGTTCATTATACTGATTCCACATCTTTCAAATATAAATATATCTTGGTAGAAAATTGCTAAAATTAATGGTATTTCTATTTAAGTTTATGCTATTTGCTGTCTGTTTTAATACACAATTGCATATAGAAAATAAAAAAGCACCTGACATTATTCCCAAACTTCTTTAATTATTTTTAATATCATACATTTACTGCTTCAAATATTTAATGAACAGATACCACATATACAGAAATAAAATTTATCAGAAAATATGTATCTTTGCCTATCTTAGGAATATAGGGATTTGCCGGCGCCGTGGCTCAACAGGCTAATCCTCTGCCTTGCGGCGCCAGCACACCGGGTTCTAGTTCCGGTCAGGGCGCCGGATTCTGTCCCGGTTGCCCCTCTTCCAGGCCAGCCCTCTGCTGTGGCCCGGGAGTGCAGTGGAGGATGGCCCATGTGCTTGGGCCCTGCACCCCATGGGAGACCAGGATAAGCACCTAGAACCTGGCTCCTGCCATTGGATGAGCGCGGTGCGCCGGCCGCGGCAGCCATTGGAGGGTGAACCAACGGCAAAGGAAAAACCTTTCTCTCTGTCTCTCTCTCTCACTGTCCACTCTGCCTGTCCAAAAAAAAAAAAAAAAAAAAAAAAAAGGAATATAGGGATTTAACTATGTGGATGCGTAACTCATGCACCCATGGAGCAGGTTCAAAGAATTTTCTTTAGTTGACTTACAAACCTTGCAAGAAGAAAGTTACACTAGCATCAAGGCTGGACTTAGCAGAGCATACAACTTTATCTACTCTTCTTATAGATACAGGGTTTACAATGGTGCTGAGAATAATATGGTAAATGTGGACACCAGGATAAAAGACAGTAAAAAAGAGTAATAGGACCTATTATAAGTAAATAATAAGTAATAAGATAGTAAAATAAGACAGTAAAATAATAAGTAACAAGACAGTAAAAATAAACCTAACAGAACATTTGATTCCAGAATATGTCTCACCTTTGGCTGTGTTGTGGGACCCAGTGATTTAGGTGGAAAGGTACAAGGTATTCTTCCATGATAAATATGATATGGTAATAAGAGACTGGGATCTAACGGGACCCAGGGAACTGAGAGGCTGGAAGGTACACCAGGGAGGTCGCAGTGTGTTTTATGTAAATTGTATGCTGTCCTCGTAAGTGTTCCATCAGAAGCTTTGTAGATCAGGAGTGAAGAATCTTCTGCAGCATGAGATAACAAGTAGGAACCCTCCTGCAAACTAAATCCACACAATGAAGCTCAACTATGAGTTCATGGCATCAATTTCAATAACATTTTCTTAATCACGATCTATCAGTAAAATTTTTTTTCCTTCATGGAATCAGTAAAATAAAAACAGTTACAGAGATAGAACACAACCTTTACAAGTACTTTTATGACCAAATAAGATTTAAGAAGTGTCTTTCTAACTACCTTCACACCTTTTAGGCAACTAATCTTTATTCCAAAGTTTAGAATACCTGATTATTTTTACTGTTACATAAGTCAATGTGTAAGTTTAAAAAATAATTTTATGTGAAACAGTCTGAATTCTCTAGTGTGTGGACAAGAGATACACTGAAAAGCATTCCTACACATTTTTCATTCTACACTGTGCCTTTTTTGTATCTAATAGCAGGTGAATAGAGAAGTCAATGCAACATGTTCACTACACTGAGTTGTTTAAAGTGGCAAAAACAGCCAATGAAGTAATCATAAATCAGTGTGAGATTCCAGGAGGGCAATAATACTAACAATAGCAGCTAGTTGGTACTGACTTCATGGGCTAACAACAATTATACCACCTCACATTAATTTTTTCAATAAATCTTCCATAACTAACTTTCAAGGCATAACATATTAATTACCCCACATTGGAGATAAATAAACAAATTAGAGAAGCTAAGCAATCTGCCCAAGCTCTTAGTATAGGGCTTGACTACCAAAACACAGGCAGTCAAACTCCACAGGCCATACCCTTAACCGTGACCCTCCACTGTCACAATAATCTCGTAAGTCAAACATCAAATTCACATTTTCCCTTTCTTATAGAGAGCTCTAAGGGATTCAATACATCACCATGAAGAGCTAAATGGGTATAATTAATACTTTATACTTTCTTGGGATTATGCACTACTCTGCATCAAAGGAGTACCTCAGTTCTTTCCCACGATATATTTTTTAAAGATTAATCATATTTCTGTTTTATGGATCTGCCTACAAATTTAGTAAGTTAGATTTTCCTTAACTTACTTAACAGTAAAGAAATAGAAGTTGACAACGGAGCTCCAGAAAATCATTCTTAAAACAATCCTTGCATTCCTGGGCTATTTTCTATCTATCCCTAACAGAATATTTTCAAAGGTCTAAGAAATTTTATCTAAGAAAAGACGACACTGGGGCCAGAGCCATGATGAAGTGGGTAAAGCCACTGCCTGCAGTGACAGCATCCCATATGGGTGCTGATTCCAGTCCCGGCTGCTCCATTTCCAATCCAACTCTCTGCAATAGCCTAGGAAAGCAGTAGATGATGGCCCAAATGTTTGAGTCCCTGTACCCACATGGGAGATCCGGATACAAGCTCCTGGCTTCAGATTGGCTCAGTTCCAGCCATTGTGGCAATCTGGGGAGTGAATAAGCAGGGTCTTCCATCCAATGGTTCACTCCCCAATTGGTCGGAAGAGCTGGAGCTGTGCCATTTGGAAGCTAGGAGCCAGCAGCCTCCTCCGGGTCTCCCACGTGGGTACAGGGGCCCAAAGACTTGGGCCGTCCTCCACTGCTTTCCCAGGTCATAGCAGAGAGCTGGATTGGAAGTGGAGCAGCCAGGTCTCGAACTGGCACCCATATGGAATGCTGGTGCCTCAGGCCAGGGTGTCAACCCACTGTGCCACAGTGCCGGCCCCAAATAAATCTTTAAAAAAGAAAAGAAGACATATAATAAAAGGCCCCCAAAACACTTACCTACTTAATTTCTTTAGAATGTGTTGGAGGATGTTAAGTAAACTTGAAATCCTGTTAAACAGAAGAAATTCATGTGAAATTAATCCACAAAACTCTTATGCTAACAATTACAGCTCCTCAGCTGGGAAGGGTAGAAAGAGGTTGGACAAGGGAAGAAGAGCACAGCAGGGATACTCTAACAGGTCCCGGGGTTTTGCAGCACAATGAGATGATTATGGCTCATGGTGATGATGCACTGTACTCTATGAAAACCTGGAAGAGAGGAGCTGGTAGACTCCAAACACAAAGATAAGAAAATGGGAAGGCTGATTTCTTGGTATGGTGGGTTTAACTATGTCTACATGTTGAAAAGTTGCATGATAGTCCTTAAAAATGTTCAAGTATTATATGTTAATCCTGAATTTAAAAACAGTAAAAAACAATTACAGGTCTTTAGAAGAGATATTTCCTTAACATCTAAACAGATGAGATAATGCAAGTCAAAGAATACCAAAATTATATTTGGAATATTTACTGAATTTTTGCCACTTCCTGATTTCTCTTTGTAAAGTATTTCGAATTTGTGTGAATCAAAACACTTGTAATATTTATTACTTCTAAGACTAAATTCATTCCTTTTTTCTTTCTTTCTTTTTTTTTTTACAAAATGCTTTTCATGGAGAGAAATGAGGCAGGCAGTGAATAGGGTACGGAAAAGCTTTTCTGTTTACATCTGTAACAAAAAGTTACTGCTCAAGAAAAGCAATTCTTACAATACAAGTGGATGTATTTAAGAACAAGCCAAAGCCAAAGTTTTAAGTCTGCATCTGGGAAACTTAAGAAATTGTGTCAAGCTCCAGAGCTGGAACTATGCTGCCACTATAAGTCAGGACTATTTCCCATCCTAAGTGGTGAATCAAACATCAACTATCAAGAATTTGAATAGCTCAGACATGTGCTCTGAGGCACAAGTTTTCCTAAAATAAAATGGAGATATTACAATCAGCCTTTTCTAGCAAGCTGTGAGATATAAATGAGGTCATATTCATAGGTTATTTTTCTTTGCACTTAGGTGCTTAGAGTCTGAGCAGAATAACTTCATTTTGTTTCAACCTGAGAGCTCAGCATCTCTATCAGATCCTTGCCCTTCCCTATAAAGGGGCAGAGTGCGTGCTTCCCATGCACTTCCAGGTGACAGCCACTCTGCCTCTAGACTCTTGTGTCTTAGGCAGAAAGTCTGGTGCTCCTGGTATTATATTTAATTTAAGAGATGGAGATGGTTAATACAGATGGGTCATGAGAAGCCTCAATATAAAAAAGGATGAAAAGTCTTAAAAATAATTTAAGTTAACCAATATCTAGAAATAAAGGAAAATGAGCCATCATGCTAACAGGTTTTTCAATTCCTACCACAAAGTGCTTTCTTACTTGAGTGCTGACAGTTTTTCTTTTAATTCTTCTGAGGTAATTTCCTCCAGCAGGAAAAGTTTTGAAGTAAATGCATCAATATGTCCTAAAAAATTCAGATTACAAAAGAAAGATGTATTCAATCTAAAATACTTGCTGAATGTTGAAAAACTTACACCCGACTACACATAAAATATCATCTCTAAGCCTACAACTTAGGAATAACTGCTCAAGTATTGATTTTACTAATTCCAAATCAGAAACTCAAAAAACTCTCAAAAAGCTCTATGAAAAAAAATCTATGCGTGCATTTCAAAATTTTTTGTAACAAAATAAATTTTTTTGTAAAAAAAGAGTTATTTTGGGGCTGGTGCTGTGGTGTAGTAGGCTAAGCCTCCACCAGTGGCGCCAGCATTCCATATGGGTATCAGTTCATGTACCAGTTGCTCATCTTCATATCCAGCTCTCTGATTATGGCCTGGGAAGGCAATGGAGGATGGTCCAAGTTCTTGGGTCTCTGCACCCACGTGGGAGACCTGGAAGAAGCTCCTGGCTTTGGATTGGCCCAGCTCCGGTCGTCGCAGCCATTTGGGGAGTGAAACAGCAAAAGGAAGATGTTTCTTTCTGCCTCTCAAACAAATAATTTTTTTTAAAAAAAGATTTTATTTGAGGCCGGCGCCGTGGCTCAACAGGCTAATCCTCCGCCTTGCGGCGCCGGCACACCGGGTTCTAGTCCCGGTCGGGGCACCGGATTCTGTCCTGGTTGCCCCTCTTCCAGGCCAGCCTTCTGCTGTGGCCCGGGAGTGCAGTGGAGGATGGCCCAAGTGCTTGGGTCCTGCACCCCATGGGAGACCAGGATAAGCACCTGGCACCTGGCTCCTGCCATCGGACGAGCGCGGTGCGCCGGCCGCAGCGCGCCAACCGCGGCGGCCATTGGAGGGTGAACCAACGGCAAAAAGGAAGACCTTTCTCTCTGTCTCTCTCTCTCACTGTCCACTCTGCCTGTAAAAAAAAAAAAAAAAAAAAAAAAAAAAAGATTTTATTTGAAAGAAGAAATTACAGAAAGAGAAAGGGAGAAACAGGGAGAGAGAAATCTTCCATTTGCTGGTTCACTCCACAAATGGCTGCAATGGCCAGAGCTGAGCCAATCTGAAGCCAGGAGCCAAGAGCTTCTTCCAGGTCTCCACATTGGTGCATTTAAAAAAGTATTGTGTATGTTCTAAAGCAAAACAGGTTAAGACACAACACTGAGGTTGTATAATTTACCAAAGAATAATGATATAAAAGATAATCCTGCGTTACATGTTACATAAACACTTCGACATAAAAGCTATGCTGTTGTAGCATAGTTAAGAACATCAATTGGCAAAGAGTGTAACAATCACTGATGTTGAAAGTAATACCATTTCTGCCTTTATTTTTTTAATTCTCAATATTTAATTATCAAAACAAATTACCTAGAAAGCTGATGTCAATCACTGGGACAACAAAAATGCACATAATTTACTACCTCATTTCCATAATCAGCCCCCTTTCATTTCATTTGCATAACGCACAAAGAATTTAATTAGAAACATTTTTACCAGATGACTTCCTTCCTAGACAACAAATCCAGTAGTTCCCACTCCCACTTGTTATTTCTGAAGTTTTAGTTTCACCTCTGCATTTCTAACACTCACTATACAGTGACATTTCTTATAACAAAGACACGTTAATGGCTTAACTATAAAAAGGACATATTAAGTGCAATATATTTAAGATGTTTACTAAAATGTCTTTGAGGAGACTTACAGTTTTTACCTTTTTAAAGAAACTTGATGACAGAAGGTATATATACTTCAAATATGGCCTATCAAAAATAACTATAGAAAACACCTCACTAAATGCTTTGAGGGCTTATCTCCCCCAAAAGATCGCAATTTTTCAACACTGGGCTTTCTAACCTGTAGGCCATAAAGGAATAATACACATGCTTGCGATGTTTATCTACTCAGTCCTTGGGGCAGTTAAGCAAGGCTTGGGATGGCAAAAGCTTCCTGGCCGTTAGCTTTTGCTGTGAGCAATCTCTGTACTTCAACAGTGTGCTGTACAAATCTCTTTCAAATGCATCAAAGCTGGAAAGCACTGCTTTGTGTAGCACAAGTACAGCCTTTATATATACACGTATTCATTCATACAAACATCCATACATTCAGTCCATACAGACACACTCTACATGCAGTGCACGACCATACAAATGACCATACAGGAAGAAACTTGGAAAGTGACTTTAATAATCAATTGGAAAAATTATCATTTCTCTGCTCTTTTTATACCTTTTGTCAAAACATTATAAATTCTCCATCAGTTATAAATACAGAGGAACACAGAAAATAAATATTTCCATAGGAACTGTAAATTAAAGCATCAGAAATATTGAGAATTAGTCTTTTTTCCCTTAAATCTTATCACGGGTAGTTTGAACAGTGTTTGTTCTCTTCTTACACAATTCATGATAGAAAGCAAGCATTTTTTCTATGCTGTGGTGAATTGTTACACTCCTTTCTAAGTTAAGATCAGCTCTCTCATTGTATCCTTTGGGCTTTCAATATGAAGTATCTCCAGAAGTTCCTTTAATATCCCACATGGGTGCAGGGGCCCAAGGGATTGGGTCATCTTCCCAGGCCATGAGCAGGGAGCTGGATCAGAAGTGGAGTAGACAGAACTCGAACTGGCATCCATATGGGATGCCGTCATTGCAGGTGGAGGCTTTACCCGCTATGCCACAGTGCCGGCCCCTTAATATAAAATCTTATACTAGTGTCACCTCTTCATCTTTTATGCCACAACTACTTTCCTCATTTATATCAGTATGCTTGCTTTCACGGATTTCCTGTGGCAACAAATCTAGAGTCTTGTGAACAGCTGCAATGTCAACATTCCCTCTGTTTTTCTATAATTCTATGTATTCTACATGTTCTTCTATAATTCTATATATAATTATACATGGTATATATATTAAAATATATATCATATATAACATATATAATATATATTCCCTATTTATATAACTATATTATATATAACTATATTATATAGTTATATAACTATATAATTCTATATAGTTCTATAATTCCATTTATATGTCATTCAAATTTCACTTCTAGCAGTATCTTGTTTCATTTTGTTGTATTAATCTTTACTGATCAATTTCCTCTTTTGATTATCTACTTTTGAAAAATATTATATGGTTTGATCACTGAGAGACAAAGAGGCAACACAACTGCACATTCTGCTCTCCACACATGATGCAGAGTGACCACAGACACATTCTGAAAGTGACACTGACCATGATGCGCATCTCTTATTTACATAGTGATCTATGGACCACAGGGCCGGCTGTGAAGTTTGTACTTCATGCAATTACCAACACTTAATACACCATGATTACTGCAATTGGTCCTTATTAAAGCATTTGGCAATCACACAGAATTGACAAGTATTATAGGATTGCAGGGTGGACAAAGAAGGTGTGACGAGACTTTGGAAATTTTCTTAAAAGACTAAATTTTTATGGGGCAACAGGATAAGAGAGTATTGCAAATTAGGGAAAGAGGGGAATATACTTATAGCAAAGAAACAAAGAAAAAACAAGTGTGTTTATTCTACACAAAAAACAGACTATGAGCTACAGAAGTTCTCAAAATGTGGACCTAGGATTATTAGCCTCAGCATATTCAGAGAACATGTTAGAGATACAGTAGATCAGACACTGAAGGGCTGGGGCCAGCAATCTACTTCAACAAGCCTTTCAAGTGATTTTCCTGAACACTTTCCTTTAATTAAAAGGGTACTCTAACAACACTAAAAAAAACCCTCATAGCTGCTTTTAAAATGTGCTGTCATATATGTATGTCCATATGAAAATCAAAACCAATTTAAAAACTCAAAACAGTGTAATACATATTTTTCACTAAACGGTTGTCAGAGACCAAATATACCATCTCTTCACACTGAAGTGAACCGCTCCTAAGTGGATAGGAATCTCTAAGGATGACTAGCACACAGTGCAATGATTATTAAGGAATTTTAAGACTACTTTATGGGACAGTAGTTTGATTTGTTAAACCCCTCATTAAAAAGCTCAAATTTTCAATGTTTTAGTCATGAATATCCATTCTTCATCAGTATTCAAGAGTTTAGTGATAAGTTTTCGGTCTGTCCTCTCCTAAAATGGAGGTGCTGGTAATTGCTTTCATACAGGTTATACAAAAACTGTTATAGTATGAGATCTTTTGGAGGAACACGAAAATCCTGGTAATTAAAAACTACTGCAGGCCGGTGCCACGGCTCACTAGGCTAATCTCCTGCCTGCAGCACTGGCACCCCGGGTTCTAGTACTGGTTGGGGTGCCCGATTCTGTCCTGGTTGCTCCTCTTCCAGTCCAGCTCTCTGCTGTGGCCCGGGAGTGCAGTGGAGGATGGCTCAGGTCCTTGGGCCCTGCGCCCACATGGGAGACCAGGAGGAAGCACCTAGCTCCTGGCTTTGGATAGGCACAGCGCGTCAGCCGCAGCAGCCACTTGAGGAGTGAACCAACAGAACGAAGACCTTTTTCTCTGTTTCTCTTGATAACTCTGCCTTTCCAAAAACAAAAAACAAAAAACAAAAACAAAAACTGCTGCAGCACTCTGGGCAGTGTGTATTTTGGGGAAAGCGGGGTGGGCAGTGTTCCTTCAAGCAGTACAATCAGTCTTTTCCTTTGAGGGTTAGGCACAAAGACTGAAGTGATTATTTCACTAACATTCTCAAAAAATTTGAAAATAAAGGATTGACTGATTATTCAAAATAGGAAAAAACATTTCAAGCAAATAACCTTCTTATGATTAGACAAGGAAAACCACTTTTAAAGCATTTACTACATATCAGGAATTATGCTAAGCACTCTGAGTATACAGTTTCTTCAGACTCTGACTTCAAAACTACTTATTTCTAAAAGGAAACAGGGATGGATGGAAGAAAAGTTTTGTAGCAAATAGAAGCAAGTCATAAGAGAAGTAAAAGAAAATGTACTGAGAGACCAAAGGAAGTAAAAGACTGCAAAGAGAGAAACATGAGACAGGAAGGATTGAAATGTATGAAATGAACTGAATTGGCATTCCAGGAGGGGGAGAAACCAACAATGATTGGCCAGTCATCTATCATGTGAAGTATGTTAACTATATACAAACATAACAAATGCAAACCAACCCCCTGCAGACTATGTCATAATTTTAGAAAAATTAAAAATATAGATACATGTACATGTCAAAACAATTAAATAGTACTTTCAAATGTTAACACAATTAGAAAGTTGAAATAAGCACAGAATGGCAGTAATTTATAATTGAGTCTAAAAATTAAAAGTGTGAATCTACAAGGAAACTAAAAAGGAGAACGACGACTCTTATATGACTTACCAACATAAAACGAGCAGTTGGAATGCAATAAACTTTCAGTCCATAAGCGACAAAGTTCACTTTCAGTCAGAGCTTCAACTCCATAACAACCTTGATATTCTACTTTTGGTAGTACAAAAACTGGAAATTGCTGTAATGCAAGATTATACTTTTTCAAAGCTCCATTAATTTACTACGAATAGCCAATATATTTGTCTATACAGCATAACCACTTTCAAATGCTTTCAGGTAATCTTAATTCACTCTTTCAAACAGAGCAGGATTCAGACAGAAAGATGGTGATATTTAAGCCTCACGAATAGAATCCCTGGCAGATGCAGGCAAGAGAGTGATGGATAAAAAAGATCTCTCATAGCCACTGCCATCTCCACCCAAAATCAACATACATCCTCACATATGAATATATTTTATTTCTATCAGGGAATGGGAATGACAGCAGAATCCTTACAGTAAGCCTGTCATAGATAATTGCCCAATGGCTCAAAGCTAGGTGCTTGGAAGCAGTAACTTTAAAACATACTAATAATTCTCAGGAGGATAGAAGAGGCTGGGATTTATTTCTTGCCCCTTTAAGGCATTAGTCATATTATCTCAGGCTCAAACTCTGTGCAGCTCATTTTCTTCAGTGAATGAGCACTAATATCAACACCTGGGGATGTCATCTTCATAATATGAATGCCTCATTCCAGACACTGAAGATCTGACAAACTATCTATTCAGAGTTTACTGGTCAGGACACAAACCAGATCAAGTAAAATGACTGCCTGTGCTATCTCACGTATGTCAAAGAAAATTCTATTCCTCACAGGAGTCTCTCCATTTCTAGCTGCAGAAAGAGACACATATGACTCAAGGAACTTAAATGATATAACTATCCAGGACTTCTAAACTTCAACTAAGGTATTGCCATTTATAGACAGATTTGAAAATACTCCATCAATGTTTCTCAATTCCCAATTTTCACAAAGTGGCAGATTTAGAGGGCTTAGCAGAAAGCTGATGATAAAAACAACTCAAATTCAGTACGTTTTTTAGTGCAGCTCATGTGATTACCTTTTGAACTTTGTAAAATTCTTAAGCAGTGCTACTTGAATTTCAACGTGCATATGAATAACCTGGTGACCTTGTAAAATGTAGAATCTGGATTGGTGTCCAGGGTTTTGAATTTTTTTGGTAAAGATTTATTTATTTATTTGAAAGTTAGAGTTACACAGAGAGAGGAGAGGCGGGGGGGGGGGGGGAGGGAGGGTGGGAGGGAGGGAGGGGTCTTCCACCAGATGGTTCACTCCCCAATTGGCCACAACAGCTGGAGCTGTGCCGATCCGAAGCCAGGAGCCAGGAGCCTCCTCTGGGTCTCCACGTGGGTGCAGGGGCCCAAGCAATTTGGGTCATCTTCTACTGCCCTCCCAGGCCACAGCAGAAAGCTGGATCGGAAGTGGAGCAGTCAGGCCTCGAACCAGCGCCCATATGAGATGCCAGCGCCCCAGGCCAGCGTGTTAACTCACTAAGCACAGTGCTAGCCTCAAGGGTTTTGAATTTTTAAGAGGCTGTTGTTTCAGGCACCATGCTTTGAATGGTTAGGACCCTGAGGCATCTTCTCAATGAAAAACTGCTAAATTGTGATTAGGTTAATTTTACTGTTAAAACCATTCATTCTATTGTATTATTCATTAGCAAATGGTAAACTGCATATGATTTATTCTCTTATAACTTCAGAGAAAATAGAAGCTAATGATGAAATGAAGGCCCAGAGGGTTAAGAAATTTGCTCAAAGGCTGAGGGTTGTGGTGCAGTGGATGAAGCTGTTACTTGGGACTCCTGCATCCATATCAAAGTTCCAGTTAAGTCCCAGCTATTCTGCTTCTAATCCAGCTCCCTGCTAATGTGACTGGGAAGCAGCAGTGGTGGCTCAAGCGCTTGGGTCCCTGCCACCCAAAAGGGAGGCCAAGTTGGAGTTCCTGGGTTTGGCCTTGCCCAGCCCTGGCTATTGTGGCCATTTGGGGGAGTGAACCAGCAGATAGGATGATCTGTCACTTCGCCTTCCAAAAAGTATTTGCTCAAGGACACATAGTTTGTAGCAAGATCAGAAAAGAATAGATTAAAAGAAAATCTTTCTGGATCATGAATGGATATTAAATTACATATATTTTCTAAATTCAAAAATATATACTATTTCTGTATGGTATAGTAAAAAGTAAATACTTTGGTGGGTTTTCTTTGATAACATTACCACATCTAAAAACCCAAGTTCTAAATCTGGTTTTAAGTTCTATATGTATTCTACTGCCCTCTCCAGGAAGCCAGGGAGAAAGAAATGCCTGAATATTTTATCTTAGTATTCAAATTTACAATCAAAGTTTTCATACTGTAAAAAGGAAGTTCATTGCTTCTTTTCCCCCTTGATAGATGGCTCCTATTCTTCCCAAGAGAAAGCTTTTCTTAGTTTTCTGTCTTCTACTTTCTCTTACAAAATTTTAAAACCTGTACATATATTTCGAAAAAGATATTCCCTGGCTAGTACCCTATCACCAATCCCCTCAGATACCTTCTATTTTTCCTAACATTTAGCACCTACAAGATCCTTTTTTCTGGCTCTAGAATGGCAATAGAAAGTTTAAAATAACTGCATCTAATTTTTTTTGAACACTTCAAAATATAGTACTTAGGATATTTGGCTAACTGAAGCAGACAACAACAGATAATACCAAATCATCCAAAGTTACTTGGTCTGGATTTCATAATTATGTGTAGAATTCAGTAAATTCCTGCTTTATGTTGTGGTCCAAATTAGCCTCTTCAATTCACTGCATCTTTTGAAACTGGCTGCTGTTTTAAGTTCTCTGAAACACAGCTCTTGTTAAGCAGAGCTTTGATGAGGAAGTGTAAACGATATTGGAAAGTAGAGTCTCAGCTACAATAATGCAGATTTGAAGAATCAGGCAAAAACATAGACGAGATGAAGTTCTTGGACATCAAGGGTTAGAGAGTTTTCACAACAGGTTTTAGGTAGGAAATACTGAGGATGTATCCTCACCTCACTGAACAGTACCATTTTAAAAACCCTTCCCTTAACAATACTTCCTCCCTCCCTACTCCTCAGTTTCTCTCATTTACTCAGTATCTGTTTACTGAGTTTCTCTGGTATGCAACATCTTCAAGAAACATGTGTAAGACATGATTTCATGGGGGCATACATTCTACTAGGGGATTTTTAAACCACATGCACTAAAACATCACAAATAATGATAGCAATACAATATATGATAGCAATACAATAACCACTCAGTAGAAATTTTATTTTACTCTTGGGTTTGACAAAATAGAAATAACACTTCTTCTCAGACATTCTCAACTCTTCTGATATACTCTTCTGACATACTACAATGAAGAATTAATTCTCTCCTATAGGTAATGTTTGACATTTATAGATTTCACTTTAATCAAGTGAATGACAATATCCTTACCAAATTGTCTGGTTCAGAAACTAAATCAGTATCTAACGTTTCCCCTAGGCTAATTTTACTTAAGAGATACTGGCGATCAACAATTTCTAAGTGCTGTAGGCTAAAAGAGAAATATAAAGTGGTATGGGCTCACTGGGTAGGAAGTGAAAGAAATGGGGTTAAACCCAAAGTAAATTACAAAGACAGCAAATAAGAAATAAACAAAACTTGAAAATACAATCTGTAACACTGACACCATAGGTACTCCAAATATTCAACCCTAGGACTGTTAAATTTATCAGAATTAAATATAGATGAGGCAGAAGAAACAGCAAATAAAGTATAGTCCTGTAATTCAGAGAATATTAGCATTTATCTAAGAGGATATCAAGCCTATAATATTTTATCATTCCATGATTCTGTTTTATAAAAAGCACTCCCTGGGGCAACTGCTGTGGTGTAAGGGGTAAAGCTGCCCTGCAGAGCTTGCCATATCGGCACTGGTTCGAGACCTGGTAGCTCCAATTCTGATCCAGCTCCCTGCCAATGTTCCTCAGAAGGCAGTGGAAGATGGCCCAAGTGCTTGGGCCCCTGCACCCATGTGGGAGACTGGGATGAAGCTCCTGGCTTCTGGCCCAGCCCCAGCTGTTGCAGCAGTTTGAGGAGTGAACCAACAGATGTAAGACCTCTCTCTGCCTCGCCCTCTCTGTAACTATTTCAAATAAATAAAAAACCTTAAAAACAAACAAACAAAATTCCCCATCATTTTATTCAAAATCATCAGCATTACAGAATTTTCAGTTTGGAGGTAGGGTCCTGGTACAGCAGTTAAGCTACCCACATGGGAAGTCTGCACACTGTATCAGAGTGCCTTGGTTCTAGTCCTGGCTTCACTTCCTGTTCCAGCTTCCTGCTAATAAAGAATGGGCAGCAGCGATAGCTGGAGAACATGAGTCCTTGCCACCCATGTGGGAGACTCAGACTAAGGTCCACCTGGCTCATCTCTGAGTGAACCAGTAGGTAGGAAATTTCTTAATCTCTATCCCTCTCAAATAAAAATAAATAAAAAACATATTTTTCTGCTTTAACCCACTGATGAAAACTAAATTAGGATAAGCAGGAATTTAATAATTTAGAATTTTGATACTTTGGGGCTGGCTTGTGGTATATCAAGTTAAGCTTCAGCTGCAGTGCCAGAATTCCATATGGGTGCGGGTTTGAATCCCAGCTGCTCTACTTCCAATCTAGCTCTCTGCTAATGCATCTGGGAAAGCAGTGGAAGACGGCCCAAGTCCTGGGCCCCCTGCACCTTCATGGAAGACATGGAAGAAGCTCCTGGCTTTGGTCTGGCCCAATCCCAGCTGCTGTAGCCATTTGGGGAGTGAACCCCTTTCTGTCTGTCCTTCCTACCCTCCACCCCCCCTCCACCGCGTAACTCTGCATTTCACAAAAATAAAATAACAAGGAATAAAATATTATCAAATAAAATTTCTACCAAGTCCACTGGGTTCTGGTGGACAAAGTGTACATACTAGGCATGGATGGGTTAGTTAGTTTTTTGTGGTAGTTAAACCCTCACAGTACTATGCTTACTGGCAGGGAAAGGGTGGTACTTCTTTGCCTTCTTTACCTATTATTAATATGATAGAGTAGGAGAATACACAATTGGGGCCAATGTAGAAATATTACTCTGTATAATTTACCTAATTCCTATCCCAAATCACATGGACACTCCAAAAATAAAGCTATCAATGAAAATTCGTATTGGATGGTGGGTTATATACAATAGACAGAGACACTAAAACTTAGAGACAAAAGTGAGCACGATGACACATATACTACAGAAAACAATTCTAAGAGAAACTGAAGGGAAGGCACTTCAGTACTTGTTACATCATCAATTATAACATGGTAGCTTTTCTTTAGTTACCAGGATTTAGTAGTCAAATGCAAAAAAAAAAAACCCACAAAAACTAATCTGAAGGGAGAATTTCAAATATTAAAAAAAGTTCAAATAAGCATTTTTTCAAATTGTAGTACAAACTGCTTTACTGAGGAAAATATGCATATTAAACCCCAGAAAGAAAAACAGGAGAAAGAAGAGGTTTGGTTTTCTAACAATCTTGGAAATATTTCAAATGTGTGTGAAGTCCATTTCTAAAAGTACTTAGACTTTAAAATGACACACAACTCATGTGTCATAATGGATATTCAAATTCACAGGGAAAACCAGGAATGTATAAACCAATCTAGGTCAAATCTATGATGGTGCAGTTTTCATAAAGTTTATAAAATCCATGCAAGAAAGTTAGACATTTATAAATATGTATATATTAAGTACTTTATCTTATTAATATTGACCTCATTATTTTACTAAAATTTCAATCTGGTCATACTATAAGAATGATCACTTATTAAAATTAAACTTCATAATAATAGCATGTTAAGTTGCTGATTATCTACTTAGGCTATGACACTCATAAGTAAAAACTTACTCTTCTGATTTTCTTCCGTTTTTTAGAACGTGGTCTTGTCTCTATCCTCTGGACACTGCAACGCACAAGTAACAACAGGTCTTGCAGGCTAAATAACTTATAAACAAAATTTCCTTCCTGGGGAGCTAGATATTCCGATGTATCTTCAACATGGTCTTGAAGTTCATATGGCAACCCTTTAAAACAATGTTTCTCATATTTATTTTACATTCACCTTTATCATAATCCAGGATAAAACAATTCAACTATTTTTTAAACTTCTATCAACTTTAAATTTCTACTTTCTCCACTCAGCTGATGCTCACAGTATTACCACTTCTGTTTACTTCTATTGGAATTGCAGGAAGAGCTGAAATCAAAGCTTTAAGGTCCTCTTCCTTTTAACTGTAAACTTTGACAACTCTAGGCAAAATATAAATTAATTAGTCATGGGCTGGCATTGTGGCACACCAGGTTAGGCCATCGCTTGTAAGGCCACCACCTCGTATCAGCATTGGTTGGAGTCCCAAATGCTCCACTGCCAATCAGATTCCTGCTAATATGCCTGAGAAAATCAGCAGAAGATGGCCTAAGTGTTTGGACCCCCTGTCCCCAGTGTGGGAGACCCAGACAGAGTTCTGGGCTCCTGGCTTCGGCCTGGTCCAGCCTGCCCAGCCCTGGCTGTTCTGGTCATTTGGGAAGGGAACAAGCAGACTGTCACTCCCTTTCTGTCATTCTGCCTTTCAAATAAATAAATTTAATTAATTAATGAGACAGAATAGGAGAAGAAAAAAATGTTTAAAAAGTAATGTCATTTCTAATACAGGCAAAGCTGAGGAGCAAATTTATTTATTCACAAAATCAAGCGTACCAAATATAGTCCAACACCAAGCAGAAGTAAATTTTAGAATTGATTAACATTTATGATTATTTCTGATACATTTCCCCTTTAGCAGTTTGGTAAACCATTTTACCTACAGCTTAGCAGCCACTATACATGCTCAATACACATTACAAAACCCTTATACCTCTGGCTATTTACCTAGAAAGGATAATTTAAACTTACCGATAGATTGAAAGCTTAAACATTAACGACTAAGTAAAGATTAGACAAAACAGCATATAACAAAGAGAGTGAAGAAGAGAGAAAAAATCTGAGAAAAAGGAACAGATAAAACAGTGGAAGTTCTTTGGAAATGTTTACTTACGTCCTTTTGGCTTTTGAAATGCAGAAGTCCATCCAGCTTTTGGCCAACTAGAGGCATCTACAGGAGTTGAAGATTGCTCAGAAATTGGCTGTTTAGAGCTCTCTAAATTAATTAAGGGCATTTCAGGTACTTTTTTAGAAATAGGCTTTAAGAGCTCATCCTGCATTTTTAAAATCTCTCCAACGGGATCAAATTTTTTATATACTCGTTTGATAGGTTTCTTTAAAATACAGGACTCTTCAGGACTACAGGTAGAATTGGTCTGGTTTGCTACAGCAGCTGGTCCTGAGGCAGAATTTGAGCTAGCTGGTCTAGTACTTAAATTAGAATCCACAACAGCTGCCTTTACAGTATTGTTATTCTCACACTCAGTATCGATGACTAAACAGTCCTCATCTGTATCGCTACTGCAAAGATTTTCATTTTCAGTTTCAGCTGCTTCTGATGGCTTTTCCTTTAAATTACCTGCATTTGCTAGAACGTTTAGTCTGTCTCTCTCAGCATGCATATCACTTTTATTAGAGCCTTCAGTTTCCTTACAACATTCTAGTTGTGAGGCATCAGATGTTTTCAAGTCACTATCATGCAGCAAAGACTTCTCAGAATTTCTTAAGTTGTCACCACAAGCTGCAAATCCCTGGTCATCTTTACTTTTGCACTCCTCTGGGCTGCCATCCACACTGGTGACTAGTTGTTTCTCCTTTTGCAGTTGTTCCATTAGAATCTGAGATAAACTTCTGGAATTAGCTTGAATATCTGGTACAACCGGAGCCACAGGTTTAGTTGCTGCTTTGGGGGCTGTGGGAGTATCTGACCTGTTGGGTACTGTGGGAGTATTTGCTGGACTTGGTGATTTTGATGATTTGCTGGTGGTTACTCCAAAAGTTTCAAGTTCTGTAACATCATCATCAAAACCCAGATCCAGATTTTCAAGAGTCTCAATTTTTCGGCACTCATTAACTTCACAGGACATCTTAAGAAAACATATTAGCAAGTTATTAGTAACAATTTCAGGTCACTCTTCAGGTATCTCTTAATAATGTCCCTATTCCTTAAATGCAGCTCATGTTCTTTAAAAGCAGAACACTACGAAGTTTGGCCTAGCAGTTTAAGATACTAGTCAAGACGCCTGCATCCTACATGGGAGTGCCCGGGTTTGAGTCCCCAGTTCCACTCTCAGTTTCAGCTTCCTGCTAATGCAGACCTTGGGAGGCAGATGATAGCTCTGGGTGGCACATCTGCATTGAATCTCTGGTTCCCAGCTTCAGCCTCACCATTATGGCATTTGGGGAGTTTACCAGCAGATGGGAGCTCTGTTTTGTTTCTGTCTGCCTGCTTCTCAAATTTTTTAAAAAAGTAGAAAGTCTATATGTTCTAAAAGGTTCACAAATAAGACAACAACGAGGGCTGGCGCTGTGGTAGAGCAGGTGAATCCATTGCCTGGTTGCTGGTTCTAGTCCCAGCTGCTCCACTTCAGATCCAGCTCCCTGCCAATGTGCTTGGGAGGGCCTGACTGCTTGGGATCCTGCACCCATGTGGGAAACCTGGAAGAAGCTCCTGGCTCCTGTCTTAGGATTGGCCCAGTTCTGGTACTGTGGCCATTCTGGAGAGTGAACAAGTGAATGGAAGACCCTTCTGTCTGTAACTCTGCCTCACAATTAATACTTAAAAAATAAAAGGCTGAATTTAGTATTAAAAAAGTAAAATTAATGCTGCTTCCCTGAGCTATTCCTAAAAAAGAAAACAGAGGAAAAAACTGTACATATAAAAATGTACAAAGAAAGCGTAATATCAGTATTAGACAAAGCATAAATCAACACAAAAGATTTTGGTCAGAAAAGAGAGGAACTCTATGTTGAACAAAAATGAAATTGATGAATACATAACAACCACAAATTGTGACACATCAAATAACAATATCAAAACATATAGCTGGGACGGGTGTCTGGCCTAGAGGTTAAGACGCCACTTTTCTCCCAGACTAGAGTGACTCACTATTAGCTCTGGCTGGTAATAGCAACCCTGGGAAGCAATGGGAAAGCTCAAGTAACTGGGCTCCTGCAGCCACACGCGAGACCTGGAATGAGTTTGCAGCTCCCTGGTTCAGTCTTGGTCAGGGCGGGCATTGAGGGGGCATGTGAGGAGTGAACCAAGAGATGGAGGTACTTTCTCAGGAAAACATACACATATACAAATTGAAAAAATATAAGGAAAATCTGACAGAAGCATAATTGTACCTAATCAATGACACAATGTCTCTAATAAGGAAAAATAAGCAAGAATATACCAAGGATGAACAATATTAATTGACTAAAGAAATATTTATGAAGGACTGAAAACTACTCACTGAAACACACACTTTTTTTTTTTTAACAAGAATCCAAGGAGCATGCCCACAAATGGACTGTAACTTAATACACAAAGCAAATCTCAATAGAGTACAAAGCAGAATCTGCTAAGCTCTTACTCTGCTGAGATATAAGTTAGAAATTAAGAACATTTTAAACAATGAACTGAAGCACTTGAAAACTAATTGTTGCATAAGAAAATTCAAAATATTAATTACAGAATATTTACAAAGAACCAGAAATCAGAATATAAATCATTCATTAACTATCAAGACTATCAGAATTTGAAGCTTAAGCTCACATTATCTTCTCTTAAGAATCATTTTCACTTTTGATTATTTTAAAGCTTTTTATTTATTTCACGTTTTTGCTAGGTGTCTAGGTATACTAAGCAACAACCAAAAAAGCATGTGCCTCCAAGTTCAGGGCCTGAAAACTCAGGCTACAATCTCTGAGGAAGCTGATTTATCTCTGATCTACCTCAACTCCTAGAACACAGGTCTTAGTAGTATGGCGTCCAAGCCCTTGACAGAAAACTGAACTTTGACTTTTATCTCTTTAGCGTCTCAGGAAATGCTGCCAAAAGCAAAGTTCATTTTCTCAGTGGCCTCTAAGTGACAGTCCTACCTTCTAGATTTCTGTCTTCTCCAGGACCTCAGCCCTGTAATTCCTTACTATCTTATTAGATCTCTGATATTTCTTATAAAGAAGTTTTTATATTTTGTCTAGCATTTTAGTTGTCACCAAGAGAAAGATTCCACCATTACCAAAAGTCACTCTTGTCACTTTTTATCCCTGTTACTTCTACTTCATGTTTCTTTATAGCACTTGTTACTCCCTAACGCTTGCCTCAGGCTAGTATGTTTTCAGCACATTAAAACAGTAGAATGCCAAAGAAGAAAACATAAGTTGAAAGAACTTTATGACATATAAAATCATAAAAATATTAAGATGCAAATGGAAGAGAAAAACATAAAACTATAAAAGACAAAGGTCAATATCCTCAAAATTATATGAAATCCCAAGTAAAAAACATTTTTAATCATATTTTAACTTTATTCGCTTCTTGCATTAATTATAATCTATGTTCATATTTCCTGTCCTCAAAAAGACCTTCTCGATCATGAATATAACAGCAATATCCACTCACCTCTATTTCTCCTTCATCTACTCTATTTTTTCCAATAGCATTTATAAATTCCTTCATTTTAGAGGTTGCTTTATTCAGTATCTGTGCCCTCCACCACTAATACAAGCTCAGAGAAATGAGACTGCTTTTATTCACTGCTAAATGCTAGATGCATAGAGCAGTATCTGCTCAATATTTGTGGAATGAATGAAGTTTTCTTTATATAAAATGTTTTACTTTAATAATTACAGAAAAAATATTTTAAAACATAAAAAATAAGTTAATATTTATATAGTACCAAGCCTTGCTCTCTTTATTAACCTGTTTAAAACCAATAATTTTGAGTCATGTAATGTAATACTAATTTTACAGATAAGCAAACAACACAGACAGATTATGTAATTTGCCCAAGGTCACAAAGCTACAAAGAATACGCAAAGATTAAAAATCTGGCCAGGGGCCAGTGCTGTGGCGTAAAGCCACCACCTGCAGGTGCCAGCATCCCATGTGGGTGCCTGTTCCAGTCCCAGAGGCTCCACTTCTGATCCAGCTCTCTGCTACAGTCTGGGAAAACAGTAGAAGATGACCCAAGTCCTTGGGACCCTACATCCATGTGGGAGACCTGGAAGAAGCTCATGGCTTCAGATCAGCTCAGCTCTGGCTGTTGTGGCCATTTGGGGAGTGAACCAGTGAACGGAAGACCTCTCTCTACCTCTGCCTCTTTGTAATTCTGCCTTTCAAATAAGTAAATGAATCTTTAAAAAAAAAAAAGTGACCAAATACTTTCTGGATCAATCAAATTAAACTTACCTGTTCCTGTTCATACTTAAAAACTGTTGAATAGGAATGAGACAAACTAATTAAAACCTCATATTAACTACCACTGACACCAAGTTCATAGGATACAGAAACTGAGAACTATGCTCAGCATTTTACATGATACTTAACTCTTTACATGAACTTAACCCTCACACCCTCACAACAGTCCTGCGAGATAGTTTTTTTTTTTTTTTTAAAGATTTATTTGAGAGGCAGAATTAGAGACAGACAGCTATCTTCTATAGCAGGTTTACTCCCCAAATGGCAGCAAAAAGCCAAGGCCATGCCAAGTCAAAGCCAAGCCAAAGACCTGAAACTCCACTGAGGTCTTCATATGGTTGTAGGTCCCCAAGGGTTCTGGCCATCTTCTGCTGCTTTTCCAGGTACATTAGCAGGGAATGGGATCAGAAGTGGGACTTGAACTAGTACCACATGGGATGCTTAACCCGTTGTGCCACAACGCTGGCTTGTACTTAAAAAAATTTTTTTTTAGACATTCATTTGTTTATCTCAAAGACAGAGTCATACACACACACACACACACATGCACAGTGACAGAGAGAGAGAGAGAACAATAGAGAAACAAAGAGAGAGAGAGATGCTTCCATCTGCTGGTTCACTTTCCAAATGGCCACAATAGCTGAGGGTAGGGCTGGGCCAGGCTGAAGTAAGGAGCCCAGAACTCCATCTGGATCTCCCATGTGGATGGCAGAGGCCTAAGCACTTGGGCCATCTTCCTCTACCTTTCCAGGACATCAGCGGTGGCATGGATTGGAAGCAGCCAGCAGATATGGAATGCTGGCATTGCAAGTGGTGGCTTAACCCACTGCACCACAATGCTGGCTCTACTTTTATAAAAAGAGAACACTGAGGCCTAGGAAAGTTAAATTAGTTGTTTAAAGTCTAGCTGGATTTGGAATTCAACTCATTTGTTTATTTTTCAGAGGCAGAGACAAAGAACTCCCCAAATACCCACAAGAGCTGGGACTGGGCCGGATCAAAACTGGAGCCAGGAACTCAATCCAGATCTCCCTTGTGTGCGTGAGGGGCCAACTACTTGAGTTAACATGTTCTCTGCCTCCCAGGGTGTGTGTTACCAGGAAGCTGGAATCCGGAGCAGAGCACAGATTCAAACCCAGACAGTCTAACATGGAATTGGGCGTCTTAATCGCTAAGCCAAACAGCTGCCCCTTGGAATTCAACAAAGCCTCTACTTTCAACTACTAGGTTTAGAAACTTGCATTAAACTTTGTGCTTCTAAAGGATAAATAAGCACATTTCCCTAAGGAAAAGAAAATGATTACATACGTCTATTTCAGATATATACTCTTCAGGTTTGTCCATAAATACTGCAGAGACTGGAACAGATGTGTTTTTGGACATCATGCATTTTAATGGAACTTCATGGAACATTTGATTTCTCTCTCTCATTGTCATTTTCTTTCGGGGAAGTGGTGAATTGATATAAATTACTTTAACTGGTTTTGACCCTTAAAACAGAAGAATGGGTGATCAATATCTACAGTTACATTAAAAAATAAAACAGAATATTTGACAGAAGGGTCACAATACAAAGAAACAAGGAAGAGTAGTAGCACATGTCTCATGTATTTGCCACCTTTGGACAAGAAGATTTTAAAGTCCCTGAAAGACCCAAGAGCAAGAGAATCTAACTGGCAAGAGAAACATGTTTTCTTTCTAACAAGACTTAAAAAGTATTTTTTACTATTTACTAACTATTTACTAATATTTTACTATTAATTTTTACCACAGAAAATATTTTATATTTAATTCAAATCTGTAGTTTTGTTTCATTAGACAGTCTTTCATTCATTATACTTATGTTACAAATAATGTTAATTCTGAAAGATTAAAAAAATTACTAAATATGAGCCAAAACAGTAAGGGGGATGTTTTATATAGAGAAATTAATGTGCAAATATTAACTTTACCATAAAGAAGTACAATTCCATTGCTTCTAAGCATAGGCCTCCCTTAATTCCAGACAAGTAATTAAGTAATGGATCCTCAATCCATTTGAGGTTGCTAATAAAGTACTGCACTCTTCTTTATTTCAGTCAAAAGAAGAACCTCGTCACTTTCTGTATTTCTAGCCACTGTGAGTTGTACTAACCGCTCTACCTCTCCCCCCCAACATTGCTACAGATGGAAAAAGTGTCAATTCTATAGTTTTATGTATGAAAGAAATTCCAGAGGATAAATGCCAAACTTACAACTTCCTTAAATGAAAACATATTTTTATGTCTGACAAGTGGACACGTAGGTTTGGACAGCTGAAATGGAATGGTTCACACCTCTCTTTTGAAAGCATTGTCTAGCCAGAGCAAATCACAAACCTGCAACAGGTATAACTTGAATACACACTGGAATTTCCCACTGCTCCTTGTAGTCCGGTCCGTGATTATTTAATAAAGTAAACAATGATCGACTCGTTAAAGCTATCTGAGGTTGGTATCTTGCAACAAGTTTCTCTGCATTTGGATCTTTACTAATATCCTGAAAAACAACATAAAACTCATTACGTGGCTATACTTACTGAAAATTTCTTTCATAAAGCAATAAAAAAAGGAAGAAAGGAAGAAGATTTTACAAAGTCAGATTACAAATATTTTGTGAGGGGCAGATTATTTAGAAAGACCCAAAACCATCTTGGTACTTACATAATGCATAGCTTGAGCTGTTTGTTCTGGTGTTTGAATCGTAGGATCATCTTTTGAGAGCTGCAACTTTGCAGGCATGGAGGGAAATACTGTTTTCACATATTTTACACTGCCCTGGATAAGAAATAAAATATTTATTGCCAACATTCTGATATTTTTCTTTTCCAAAGAAAGCTATCTTTCATCATAGGAAGCTCTTAACTTGAAATTCATCACACTACCAAATACAAATGTCAAATTTAGAACTTGTTTAAGCCAAGACATTGATGTTTTTGCTTGACAATGACCACCCATGTTTGTTGGAAAAAAGGCTCCAAGAGAAGGGTTTCATGGAATTTCCCCTGTACTTTAAATTCTATCTTCCTCTTTTATTAAGTATACATGTGAACAGCAAGATACTCTTAAGTATCTTCTCCATACCTATTTTTAATGTATGCACCTAAATTCCCTTAAAAGAAGAAGGGCATTTTGTTTGTATTCAGCAGTATTAAGCAAGACAGGAAGAAAAGATAAGCAAAAAATAAAGTTAGTGATGGTATTTTTTAAAACAATAAACATTTTTATTCATAAAATAAGGGATTTACAGTGCATACTTAAAAAATTTATTAATATCCAAAATTTAAACATAAAACAAAATCTACATGAAATATAGATGTCTTAGATCAAAAAAAGCGTAGAATTTTTTATGATGAACCTTACCAGCACAAGAAGAGTTTTTTCCAACTTCAACCCCATCTCTATACTGAATGGGAAGAACCCCATTAAGCTGGTAACTTCATGGAGGGTATAAAGCTCTGGATACTTTTTCACTTGTTCAATGCAAGCTCTTAAAATTTGCTAGGAAAGAAGAATTAAGAAAAATACATTTATACTATACTATTGAAATAATGCAACAAAAATCTCAGTTATATGAGACTATTCATTGCAAAAATTAGCCTCATATCATTAATCAAGTTTCTAATAATCCACATATATTGTACATTACTTATTTGCTTTAATTTTTTATTTTTTATGATTTTTAATCTCATTTCTTAAAATACTGATATGTAATACTAAAATTAACAGTCATTAAAAATTAAAGATATTTTTCCATGTTATTTAAAAAACTGACAAAGAAATAAAGCCACATGAAAATTTCAACACTATTGCCTTAAAAATTACATGAGTGATAAGAATAAGTTTAATATTCTATAAATATTTCCAAGCACAATGACTTAGTGGTCATTATAATCCACAATCTAAAATATAAATGATGAGTAAAACATATATAAAACTTGATTTCTAAATTGCTAATTTTGAGTTCTATAAACTTTGGCCATGCAATCGCCCATTTTAGAATTCTACTACTGCCTATCAGTTGGCAGGCTATGTATATATGACTTTTTTTTTTACCTCAGTAAAGTGACGGGCATCATCAGAAAGCATATTATAATCCTGTGCACATTTCTTTGCAGAATTCTGCAAAAACTTTAGGAATTCAGTAACTTCTTCACTCACATGTTTTTTCATATCCTGATTTTTAAAAAAGTAGACATGTCTTGGAATAAAAAGTTTTGTTAAGTAAAAGTAACTTCTCAATCACTGCTCTAATAATTTGGAATTACAGAAGGATTAACCAACCAAATTCAAAGCAGAAACCAGAGAAAAAGTTAATGAAAATTCTATTAGAATGATAAATTTGTTACTAAAACCAGAAAAATAGAAAAGTAAATGACTAATACTGTATAACATGCTTAAGAATTAAAAAAATTTTTTCTAAGTTTTAATAAAAAAATCCATTGGAAAACTGAGCAAATGATATGAACAGGCAAGTTGTAAAACAAAGAAAAATGGCTTGAAGACACATGGAAAATGCTTACTTACATTAGTGATCAATGTAAATTAAATTAAGGTAAATCACCACTTTCACCAAATCAAATTGAGACAAAAAAAATGTAATGTTCAGTATTACCAAAGAGAATTACAAAAAGAAAAAAAAAACTTTCACTTAAGAGTGGTACATATAAATTGGTTTAAACTTTTTCAGAACAATTTACTCATGTGTAATCCCAGATCAAAGCTTTAAAAACAGGCAGTCTTTGATGTAGCAATTTGATCTACGGCTAGAATTTAAGATCAACTGGAATGAGACATGCTCAGAAGTAGAGCAAAAAAGTATAACAGAACCAACGAGAGACTTGAAGAATCAATGTTTTGTCAACTAAACTTCTTACATTCCCCATTTTTGTAAATATGACAGTACATAATAGACACAAACAATGTAAAAGTATTTCCTGACCAATTTTTAATATTTTTTACTAAAGCTGAAGGAAAAAATACATACCAGGTACTGCAAGTAGTCACTTTTATTTATTCCAACAGCTTTGGAATTTGGAGGAATATTTGCGTATTTAACCAACAAGTCCACATAACTCCTCTGCTCTCTCTGTGAGAAACGAGAGAAACGAGGATAAGGAACTCTTGGTTTTGGAAGAAGAACCATTCCAACTGTGGTTTTAACTTTTTCCTTTGCTTGAGTTGCTGAACTAACTGCCGGCTCATTTTCTACAGAACTTGCTGAGGCATTCAAATTTTCTCCTACACGTCTGGAAAAAGAAATACAATTTACAAATATGTGCTTTTCACATGAAGATTACTATCATGGAACTTCATGATTCTCAATCAGGGAGAATATGCGTGATTAACAGAGTATATTCTGGCTTATTACCTAACTCTGCCACCTGCACTTCGATGTTTAACCATTTAGTGTAGATTAACATATTTTGCAAGGCAGGATCACATTGTAAACTTTCCTTCAATTACCTGATAAAGAGGAAGAGGCATACTTCTTAGACTAGTTTTTCTGTTTGGAAGTTTATTCCACTTACTGAAGAGGGGAAAATCATTTTTGCCAATTATATACCAGGTATTTTTGTGTGTACATTTTATTACAATGTCAGTTTTTTATTAATTACATTCTTCAATAAGATATATCAGTTAATATGGTGAACAAAAGTTAGTAAGAATAGGACATAATGGGGTTACAACTTGAAGTTAACAAATTTTCTGGTCTCGTCTATGTACCTTAAAAATTAAAAGGAAAATTTCAACATTATATGCCATATTTTATGGCATAAGTAGTGGTTATAGAAAAGTTATACAATCCTCCATCATTCACATATATGACTAAGTCTTTTCTTTTTAAGGATGCAAAAGAAAAAACCTGGCATATTTACAATGAAATACACTAAAAGAATTGTGGTCAGGAATCTGTTATCATATGTTTGTGAAATGTTACCCATGGTTTAAAACAAAAAAAAGTCACCTTACCACTCCAATCAATACAAGACTGCAAATTTCTTATCTTGTATCATTATTTGTCTCTACGTTCTTGCTAGTCATTTATTGAAACCCACATTTTCATTATCAGGATTTAGAAGGCCATCAAAACACTACATTTTCTTATCCTTTACAAGCCAAATTTCCACCTCAGAAGCTGTTCCTAGGACTTGGCTCTAAATTAAGCAAAAGTCCACAAAGGAAGGAAAAGTAATGAGAAAGACAGACATTATGGATTGTCTCTATTCTTATATTCGTCAACATAAGTAATGATCATGTCCCAGCCTATGCTAGATACTGGAGACACAACCAACACTAGGCACAAGAAAATTTCTGTTCTCCAGGAAATAGTAAGATCAAGTGGCTCACACAAGTGAATAGAGAAGAAAAATCCATACATACATCAATAAAATGTGACTGTAGAGATCTTAGGTGTCCATACTGAACACACCAAATAGGTGACTGAGAATAATCCTCAGGATATCATGATCAGGGATTAAGAGGGACAACGTAAGGTGGAGGGGGGGTGGGTGGAAATCCAGAGCAGAAGTTCTTAATCATAAATGTTAAATTAATTTCCTTATAGCATTTTGGAAGCCCAGTGCATCTGGGTTGTCACAAAAGAGGTGGAGAGGTGAAGGAGGCTAAAGTACTTAAAGGTGAAGAAAACTAGCTGTCTATAACGTGTAATACTGTTTTGTAAACTCTTACAGGTGCTTTCAGGCTTTCTTTTATCATATATAAACAAATCTACAGTTACTACTTACCCTAACTGCATTTTATTCTCTTTTCTTTTTTGTATGGTTGCTTTCTGAAATATTTCTCTTAAATATAACTTTATTGGGCTGGATGTTGTGGTACAGTGTGTCAAGTTGCCACTCATGAAACCCTCATCTGAATCAGAGTGCCGGTTCAAGTTTGGGGTGATGGGCTACTGATCCAGCTTTTGTTATCCACTGGGAAGGCAGTGGATGATGGCCCAAGTACTTAGGCTCCTGCCACCCATGTGGGAAAGCCAAATAGAATTTCTTGCTCCTGGCTTGGGCCTGACCCAGTCCAGTTGTTGTCGCCATTTGGGGAACAAACTTGCAAATGAAAAAATGAAGCTATCTCCCTCTGGCTCTCCTTCTCTTCCTTGTCTGTCCTTCACTTTTGCCTAATACGATTGAGAATTACTAACTTTGATTTGTATCTAGACAAACAGCAAGTTAAGTCTCCATTTTAAGTCAACTTTATGATACTAGAATAAATATGGTGAAAATTCTCAAAAATGAGAGCTTTATTTGAGAAAAGATATAGCCCCACACCCAAATAAAGCAAAATAATCAAGATAACTCTTAGAGCTAAGCTACAGATGAAAATCAGGAGAAATGATTAGTTAATGCTAAAAGAATTTAGGAAGTTAGGATGCTTAGACTGACTCTGAAAATAATACAGGTGAAGGAAGACATACTTAGCTACTAAAGTTTCTCCAATAACTGTATAAAAATAAGCACATTTTAGGTTAACAAAATGAATATTAACTGCTGATCTTGGGAGAAATGTATTACAGCAAATTGATTTCTCACTAGAAAATGTCATGAGAGCTATTCAAACCTAACGGTATTGTGTCCTCAACTCTTAACAATACTGCTTCACAGCTGTCTCTCTGAATATGAGAACATGTCTGTCCTCATGGCACAAACTGGCAAATTTAATTAAGCTGCTGCAGCAACAAGATGCTGACTCAGATATGCCAGCGTAGGAATGTCAAGAAATTCTAGCAGTTTAAATTGGCTACATTCAGCAAAGAATGAAATGGCAGCACATCAAGATCATTTCTGTGTGCAGTGCTGTCAAAATCTTCATCAGGGTGCGAAGCCGGAGTCTCTGACAGGGCTTCTCTATCCACAGTTACGGCATTATGTTTTATTTCAGTTGATGGTTTGAAGTTTTCCCCCTTCATTTTGTCAACTACACAGTCTGCTTTTTTACTTCAAGTTTCTGTGAAAAAACAGGCAGAATCTAAAACTTTGAGTTTCCTATTTAAAGCCTACTGGTTTGGTACACAGCTTCTTTAAAAAGCACTATCTGAAAATTGTGCTCTGGCCTCCTTTTGAAGTCTTCTTGTATCTCCTGAGTCTGATTTACTTTTCTGTGTTAAACATGTAAAAACTTTACTGTTTTCTACTTGAAGCTATTTCCTCTCCCAACCCATTATTGGCTTAAAACTCAATTATAAATACCTGCAAATCCTATCTTTAATTTTTAAAATTAAAATGTTTTAAAATTAAAAATGTTTATACTGGCTATTTCTACATGAAAAGTTTGCAGGCTTCTTAAGGTTTCTCCTTTATTCTTAGGCAGATTTTCTAAATATTCTACAAGGAATATAATTTCTTTTTGATGCATTACAGAAAAATAATACCATGTTAACTTTTTTTTTTTTTTTTTTTTGACAGGCAGAGTGGACAGTGAGAGAGAGAGACAGAGAGAAAGGTCTTCCTTTGCCGTTGGTTCACCCTCCAATGGCTGCCGCGGACTGCGCGCTGCAGCCGGCGCACCGCGCGCTGCAGCCGGCGCACCGCGCGCTGCAGCCGGCGCACCGCGCGCTGCAGCCGGCGCACCGCGCGCTGCAGCCGGCGCACCGCGCTCATCCGATGGCAGGAGCCAGGTGCTAGGTGCTTCTCCTGGTCTCCCATGGGGTGCAGGGCCCAAGCACTTGGGCCATCCTCCACTGCACTCCTGGGCCACAGCAGAGGGCTGGCCTGGAAGAGGGGCAACCGGGACAGAATCCGGCGCCCCGACCGGGACTAGAACCCGGTGTGCTGGCGCCGCAAGGCGGAGGATTAGTCTGTTGAGCCACGGCGCCGGCTTTTTTTTTTTTTTTTTTTTTTGACAGGCAGAGTGGACAGTGAGAGAGAGAGACAGAGAGAAAGGTCTTCCTTTTGCCATTGGTTCACCCTCCAATGGCCACCACGGCTGGCATATCGTGCTGATCCGAAGGCAGGAGCCAGGTGCTTCTCCTGGTCCCCCATGGGGTGCAGGGCCCAAGCACTTGGGCCATCCTTCACTGTACTCCTGGGCCACAGCAGAGAGCTGGCCTGGAAGAGGAGCAACCGGGACAGAATCGGTGCCCCGACTGGGACTAGAACCCGGTATGCTGGCGCCGCAGGCAGAGGATTAGCCTATTGAGCCACGGCGCTGGTGCCAACTTTCTATATTATTCATATGTAAACATATTATCATATGTAGTCCTTTCATTTTACAATTCTTTATGGAGCACAAATAATCAAAACAGAATGCATTTCACATGAAAATTAAAAATGAACACTTTGTGACAAGAGAAGGGCTGAACAAATATTTCATATGCTGAAAACAGTAAAACTAAAGGTAACACTATTAGGCCAATATGTTAGAAAACACAAAACATACAAAATTAGTGATACTACATATTTTGCATTCTTTCTGGTTTTTCTGTCTACAAAACATTTGTAAACTAATAATAGAGCTTGAAAATCCAGTTTTTACTATTACAATATTTAGTAAAATGTAAGGTCAGGTTAAGAGACTAGAAACATGACTTGTGTCTTTATTTTTACTATACTAAAAGGCAAATTAAACTAGTATGTTACTTTGTGCTAAATAGAAACCTAAACAGAAGAATTCATATTCTAAAAACAGAAAAGATTGTAGGAGTTCAGTATACCCAACTGCTAGCAATATATCCTCGTACAAGGCCAAGCCAAACCCACACCCAGTGTATGCTGAACAGACTTGAAAAAAAAAACACTAAAATAATTAAGAAGCAATGGTAGAAGAAAGACTTATATCAGAAATTTTTTGCCTGAAACATGAAGGCTGAGATAAAAGTTCAAAAATATTGCTAAGTTTTTTAAAAAGGTTAAGATATGTTATCAGAATATCAAGGCAATAAAATTGGTAGGAATTCTTTGATTCAAATAGACAAAGGTAATTTTTAATTTACCTGGTAAGTTTTAAGAAATTAGTTGTCCCCAAGAAATAATACAATTTAACAGAAATACTTAAAAAAAATCCAGATGCATACATAAGGTGATCTTACTGTTCTAATACTTCATAGCTGACATTAGCAGATGCCATAACTGCACTATGCAAGAAGAAGGTTGCTTCTGAAATTCTCAAAGCACTTGTTTCTTTAAAGTTCTTCATGATAATCTGGCACTATCTATTAAAATAAATATACATATACCCTCTACTTGTAATAATTTATTCTAGTATACACAAAGTATGCTCACTGTTTATAATGGTAAAGGAATAGAAATAAAATAAATAAATGTCAATCAAGGTTAATTAAATTATATACATCCAACAATAGAACATGACACCATTATAAAAATGTCAATTTATATATACTAATATGGAAAGATCACCAATATACACTGGGAAAGAGAAAAGATAACGCAGACTACTATATAAAGCTTGTGCTCATGGTGGAACAAAAGGAAGGGAATACTCATATTAAGGTGTATCACATTCATTTATTCCAAGCTGAGTTAGTTTCACAGATATATCCTTGTTCCTTATGGGTTCAGATTCAAAAGGCTGGGTTGAGAGTGCAAAATTAGTACTTTTTTTTAAAAGCTAAAGGAAGTCTGATTATCAGCCAGAGGGGGAAGCCTGAAGAGGAAGATGGTGTAAGAGTCTGAAACCTAACACAGAAACCAGAAAACTGGGAAAGTGGACTACCTCTACAGGAGAGAGTTTACTGATGACAGTGAGAAGATGTGGTGGATGCCAGGGAAATGTGAGTAGGATGTTCAAGGAAAAAAAGTGCAGCAGATATGCAGTGAATCAAAGGTTCATTTTCTCAATCCCAGCCATCTTTTGATTGGGCAGTTTAATCCATGTACATTTAAAGTAATTACTGACAGGGAAGAACTTACTGGTGCTATCCTGTTAACTGATTTCTACAGTTCTTTTTCTTCTTTTTGAAAGGTCTTATAAATGTTTTGCTTCTTATTTTCCTTCAACAAGCATATACAAGTCTTTAAAGAAGTCTTGAGTACAAATAAGTAGTAAGAAAATAACTAGGAGGGAATGAGAGGTCCAGAGATGATTTAAACAGGGAAAAAAGAGTGAGCAAATTAAGTGGATGCCAGTTCAAGTCCTGGCTGCTCCACTTCCGATCCAGCTCTCTGCTATGGCCTGGGACAGCAATAGAGGATGGCCTAAGTCATTGGGCTCTTGCACCCACGTGGGAGATCCAGAAGATGCTCCTGGCTATGGATCGGCGCAGCTCCAACCGGTGCAGCCAATTGGGGAGTGAACCACTGGATGAAAGACTTCCTCTTTCCCTCTCTGTCTCTTTGTGCCTCTACCTCTCTATAACTCCGCCTTTCAATAAATAAATTAAAAAAATAAAAAATAAATGTTGAACTTGCTTGGGGAGCTTGTTACTCCTAATTTGGGGTATTTACATGTCTTTCTAGTACATTCAATTACTTGGTTTCAGATTCAACCATAATAGAGTAGAAACAGTCAATCACAAAGAAAAGAGCTGCTAGAGGCAGGTGTACGGTAAGAATTGAAAATATTCACTGAATAATCTTTTTCATAACTGAGAGAAAAAAAATAAAAACCTTTGGTAATTTGGAAATATTTACTAAAATATAAATGTACATATTGTCTGACCAAGTGATTTAATTCTTATTGATTTTACAGAAATTCATCAACATATTGTTTATAAATACAATAAAAATAAAGAACATATTTTATAACACAGGACTAGCTAAATGAATTAAAAGTTCATCTATATGAGGCCGGTGCCGTGGCGCAGGTTACTCTTCCGCCTGCGGCACCGGCATCCCACATGGACGCTGGTTCTAGTCCTGGCTGCTCTTCTTCCAACCTAGCTCTCTGCTGTGGCCTGGGAAAGCAGTGGAAGATGGCCCAAGTCCTTGGGCCCCTGCACCCGCATGGGAGAACAGGAGGAAGCTCCTGGCTCCTGGCTTCAAATCAGCCCAGCTCCGGCTGTTGTGGCCATTTGGGGAGTGAACCAATGGAAGGAAGACCTTTCTCTCTGTCTCTTCCTCTCACAGTCTGTGACTCTATTTCTCAAATAAATCTTTAAAAAAATAAAAAGTTCATTTACATAATGAACAGGAAACCATTAAGACTGAGCTATGGGGCCAGTGCTGTGACACACAGTGGGTTAAGCTGCTGTCTACAGCACTGGCATCCCATATGGGTGCCAGTTTGAGTCCCCTGGCTGCTCCACTTCCAATCCAGCTCCC
Source organism: Sylvilagus floridanus (assembly GCA_949820135.1). Lineage (NCBI taxonomy): Eukaryota > Metazoa > Chordata > Mammalia > Lagomorpha > Leporidae > Sylvilagus > Sylvilagus floridanus. The sequence continues at coordinate 68,383,260 of OX463239.1, forward strand.
TGCTAATGTGCCTGAGAAAGCACCAGAGGATGTCCCAGGTGTTAGGGCCTCTGCACCCACATAGAAGACCCAGATGAAGCTTCTGGCTCCTGGCTTTAGTCTGATCCAGCCCTACCTAGCCACTGTGGCTCTTTGAGGAATGAACAGCGGATGGAAGATATCTCTCTTTCTCTCCTCCTCTCTCTGTAATTCTGATTTACAAAAAAATAAATAAGTCTCTAAAAAAAGAAAGACTGAGCTATATGAAGGGGCATAAAATATACACAAAATATTGTTTTAAATTGAAAAAGCAAAGTGCACAACAGCTTTACAGAATGAATCCATTTTGTGTATGCATAAACATTCATGTGTAAACTCTGAAAAAATACCAAAATTTCTATTTTTAAATTTTTATATTTCCATAATTTGAATGTTTAATAGTAGAGATAGATAAAAAACTTCAACGGTCAGGACAACAGTAATTAAATATAGAATAACCAAATAAACATATTACCTGCTAGACAAGATACATAGTTCTTTCAAACTTGGAGCCATCGAATGATCTTTGTAATTTTCCCGAGAGAAAAATGTCTTTAGGCCATTTTTTGGGGAATCGTCCCTGGGAAACAAAGTAATTTACTTGCAGATTTGACAATTCAAAATCTCACACTGGACTAAGAATTACAATCACACAATTGTAATTTATAAATACATGCTCTCTACACCCTTTACCTTTTAATTCACCTCTTTATATGTTTAATTTCATCCATCAGGTTTATGAACTTAGATGTTTTACTTCTTCAACAGCTTTAAGCCTAGGCTCATTATGAAATTATCCAGTTTGCAACTATCAATCTTGCTTTCTGTATAAGTAAATAATTTATTCAATTAAATACATGTCAGAGAAACTTGAGTGTTAAAGAAACAATAGCCTGAAGTACAATCAAGAGTCTAGGGGGCAGGGTCACCCCTGGCTCTGAGGCATCATGTTAAAATGTTTGGTTGCTGGAAAGAAAATGATACTTAATGTCTTTTTTCCATGTACTACTGTGTTGGGCTAAAAGATACAATAACAGATGGACTATCCTACCTATTTTTGTTAACATGGCAAAGGAGATAAATGGCACCCCTTTGTCCAAACCACCTCTATGGTAATATATGACTCTTTGTTCATTTCTGCTAAAACCAACTCTAAGGTGATATGATTTTGTGTAACATAATTAAGTTAGAGATGAACACATTGTAGTCTATACTTTCCATGTAGTAAGCATTACAAAAAACGCTGGCTGCCAAGGAATTAAAACAATAAAAATAATGACAACCAGTAATCCAGGAAAGACAAGGATAAGCTGGATTCTGTAGTAAATGGATAGTTTCAAGGGCTATCATTCTGTGCAAATGTCCTAAACCACACTTAGTTTGACAATGCTTTGCTTCTGAACATGTTCTCTACAGCACTGGCATGGAACACAGACACACACACCTCTTAAAACCTACAACAGCAACAATCTAAACAAGTGGCAAGTTTTGGCTGTCCCATTCCCTAAGTAGGGAATTCGAACATCTCTTCTAAACACACTTCTTGCTTTTAACAGCATTTATCCAAAAAATCTGATTAAGGTATTAATGGCAAAACTAGAATATCTTATTTGATATGTACCAGCGCAGAGTTTCTTATTACCTGTCATGGTTTTGCGTCTGTGAGATCTGTCTAAATTCAAAGGTTTCTGTGTATCAACAAAAACAAAGGGCCTGAAGGAGTCTGAGCTCCTCGGAGAGGAGAGCAACATTTGCATTAAACGAATACTTACTGAACCTTGTGATTTAATATTCTTTGAGTCACGTGCTGTCTAAGTAATCTGTGTGACCTCTTGTGACTTTCATATCCTCCTTGGCTGGCTCAGTTTGTGTTACAGTGATCCACAGCAGCAACATGTACTAGCTGGAGGTCTACGGAACCACTGCACTGCTTCATGTGGTTCTGCATTTGCAAAATTCTTACTTTTAAAATAGTCTATGCATTTATATTATCATTTGCTAAAAATTCTAATATAACAACAACAACAACAAAAAACCACGTCTCTTCTTAATAAGGGCCTTTTGATTACTTGTAGGGAAATGGGCAAGGTTTTTGGGCTCAAAAAAGTTCCACCATCTCTCCTTCACAGGAGCCCAATCAACCTAATGGTAATTTTGAGTGATGAATTTCAGTAGAGGAAGTGCAGTCAGCAGTAATTCAATAGTGTTCAGTGAAGGTGAGAATAAATTCTGAGACCCTGAACTTGTATCTTCTGCTTCCGATGCCAACCATCAGCCCCACTCCCAGCCTCTTCAGCGGCCTACAAGGAGAGACAACTCACCAGCTCAGTATTGGTTCGCTCGCGGTCATGTTGGAGCTCATCTTTATAGATTTCCGCTTCACTTCTAGCCCACAAGTCAACTCACAGCCAGGGCTCCAAAAGAGGCAGAAATCCGTCCAGATCTACACTCAAGAAAAACAAAAGGTCAGGATCAAAAGCAAGCGATAGGCTAGGCTAGGCCAGGTGCTCTGAACTCCAGTGTAGAGAAACTTCTCCCTGTCACCTGCTCTCACAGATGAATATTTCCAGGTTCTTCCTAACTGAGCAGCTATGACGGAGGATGGGCCCTTCTCCACCTAACGTAAGCCAGGAGCCTCACTCTTAGGATATCTGATGAGGAGTTATGGGCCCAAGCAGATGGTGACTTCAAGCCTGGATCCCGTGTATCTTAACTCAGTCGCTCCCCAAGCCTTCACTGCCAAAGTAAATTTCACTTCCGTTTCCCCAGCAATACACTTTTTGGGGTGGGTGGGAAGGGGAGAGGTGGGGCAGAATCCTAGGCCCTTGCATGATCCGGATTCACATTTGCGGAGACTTGCAACTTGAATGACAACTGACAGGCTCACTCGGACTTGACCTCCCCGTGTTCGGTGCTTCCCCTGGTCACCCCGGGGGACCGATAAAGTGGCCGGTGAGAAACTAACAGCCACATTCTGCAGGCGGCCTGTCGGCTCTGGACGGGCCTGAGCCGCTCCCACTTCACAGCTCTCTCACATTCCGACCCAAAGTGGGGCCGGGGAGTCGATGAAGGCCACACCAAAAGCCGACAGAAAGAGAACGAAGAAAGACACACAAGTTCTTAGGAGGTAAGGTCAAGGGGCGAACAAAACTGGGGGAAGAGCCGCGCCCAGCCGGGAGCGGAGGCGCCCCGCCCGGCCCAGGGGGCGGCCATGTTCCCTCCCGCTCCCCACCAACGCGCCCGCCCACAAGACAGCGCCCTCCCTTCCGCCTGCTGGCTACAAGGCAGCCTTTCCGCCCACCTCATGGTCCGCAGCGGCTCAGGCCTCGGCCGCAGACCCCACTGCACACACGCTCCCACCCCAGGCTTCTCACTGTCGCGCGCGCGCGCCCCGAGAAGGCGGCATTTAAAGGACGAGGCCGCGCCGCCTCGGCCCTGCGTGATGACGTCGGCAGAGTCGCAGCGGGCGGGGCCTGCGCGTCTCGGTCGGGGAAGGGGCCGTCCTGCTGCCCGCCGTGCGAGCTCCGGGTGGCTCCGGCTGCGGAGGGCGTGTTGTGGTTTCGCGGCGGAAAGGGGTAGGGTGCTGGCTTGTTGTCCGAGTCCGCAACATTTGAGTGGGGCTGGATAAATTGGAAGGACCCATGAAGGCTTGGCAGGACACTTAGACAAGTTTCTTAATTTCCTGAACTCCGACCCCTCATCTGGAAAGTGCAGATGAGCACCCACCTTGTAGTGTTTTGAAAAGGAATAAAAGAAATATGGGATGAGGCTGTGCTCAGCACGGTTCCTGGCCCACAATAAAGCCTATGTAAGTGCATCTTCCCCTCCACTCCACTGCCCGCCCCATTTAGATGTCAGTTTCCACTCGTGACCACTTTTTCACACTGTTTTGTTACCACGAAGCTAAAACAACACTGAAGCTTACTACACATGGACGAAACCTGAGTATGGCTTTTGCTCCGGCTTTGTACCTCTGGGAATGTAAGACTTTTGAATTAAATAAAAGATAGGCAAGAGAGAGAGAAGTTACTAGTGCAGGAGGCACGAAGCAGGTTTGAATAATTAAAGACATTACAGAATACTTTACGTGAGTTAACAGATTGGGCAGTTGCCAGGTGGGCTCATTTGAGGAACTTGGGTGTGTGCTTTGACGGTGCTATGGCTTGGATATTAGTTTTGCGGTTCCCTCGCAGGCCCACGTGCTGTTGAGAGAGCTTGCAAACAATCCAGTTACCCTATAGAGGCGGCTGGCTCAGTGGGTGGTACTTAGATAATGGGGGTATGACCTTGGAAGATGGTTCTCCGGAGGGCATTGGTTGTAAAAGCCGGAGTGGGGTGGGCCCACCGTGCCTCCCGCCCCCTGTCTTGCACTCTGCTTCCTGGCTCCCTCTTCACAAGCTCCACCATTGTCGTCCTCTGAGCCGACCAGGTGGCTGAAGTGATGGACGCTACCTCCGTCTTGAACGGCGAACATCCAAAACCGTGAGCCAAAACAAACTTCCTTCCTTCCTAAGTGGCTTAATTATTACAGTGGCGAAAGCTCAGACGGGAAATTGGTACCAAGGAGTGGAATCATTACTATATCTATGGAAATGGGGTGCAGCTTTTGGAGTTGGTTTCCTAGAAAAGATTGGAAGAGTTTGGGGGAGCTGGCAAGGTTCACCGTTCTATGGCTATGTCTCGCAGTAGAGGCTGTTGGGTCAGGGCTCCTAACAGCAGAGTGCTGGTGGAAAAGTGGACGGACGGTCTAGCGGATGTTGATGAGGTTTCAGGTGGCAATGAGAGTTCTCTTGGGAGGTGGAGTGCCTTTGCTACACTGGGGCAAAGAACCTGGCTTTCCTGTGTCCTTGTCCTGAGAATTTATGGGAGGCTGAACTTAAAGTTGGTGAACTAGTTCGGTTTGGTGGAAGAAATCTCAAGGTGGCAAAGAGTTTGGGCTGCAGCATGGGTGGTGGTGGTGAAGTTTTACACTGAGAATCAAACAGAATGGAAAACATGCAGAAAATTAGTAACTTAGCGCGAGAAGGCAGGAAGAACAAGTCTGTTTGGGACAAGAAAATCAGGTGTTAAGGAGATGAGTGCAGGTAAAAGGGAGCCGGGGCAATAAAGCCCTCGTGAGTTGCAGCCATGGTTCAGGTGGATCCAGGTGTAGCTGGTGCTGGCGGCTGCACCTGGGCAGTCCCATGAGGCTGGTTTTCACAGGTGTGCAAAATGTAAGCGATAGGGAGTCATGAGGCTAGTACCAAGATTTCAAAGGAAAGCCTCTTTTGTGGCGATGGCTATTAGAACTGTGGGAGTGAGGAAGCAGAAAGGTAGAGTTCTTAGAATAGGAAGTGCCAGCCAGGAAAAGCTTTGAGAAGTGTGCCACGCGATCTTTGGAAGGCTGCAGACATCATGCGAAGCCAGTCTGAGAGCACAGCCATGGGGCGGGAGGCAATGCAGAGGCACGGAGGAGTCTTCAAAACAGGAAGCAGGGCAGGGCAGGAGAAGGGGGAGAAAGAGCCTCTTCTAAGAACAATGATGCTTATTTGGGAATACTGAGCACTGCAGTGGGCATAGAATGCCTTAGTAAATTATGGGCACATGCAGAGATGTTGAGGCAAAGGAAGTTTTTTTTTTTTTAGCTCAGTTTTTCATTATATTTTTAACATTTAACATTTCTTTATGGTAAAGACATTCAAAATCTTACAGTTTTAAGAGTAATACACGGTGCATGATCCATGTATATAGTTCTGCTACTTTGCAAAAGGACCCCAGAATTCTTACTGCTATGTAACTCTTAGTGTCCATTGATCAGTGTTTTCCCATTCCCCGACTCTTCCCAAACTCTAGTAATCACCCTCCTCTCCCCTTCAGTGAGATCAACTTTTTAAGCTGCTACATACAAATAAAATCATGCGGTGTTTGTCTTAGTGTGCTTGGCTTATTTCACTTACCATAGTGGCCCCTACTTGGATCCGTGTTGTTGTAGTGAAGATTCCTCCCTCTCCTTCCATTTTTATGGTTGGTTAGTATTCCTTTGGGTATCTATGTACCATATGTTCCTTATCCATTCATCAGTTGGTACACACTTCGGCTATTTGTATTTCTTGGCTATTGTGAAAAGTGCTATCATCAACACAGGAGTGCAGAGATACGGAAAGAGTGATTTCATTTCCCTTGAGTATATATCCAGTGGTGGAATTTTTGGATCATACAGTAGTTACATTTTTAGTTTGTTGAAAAAAAACTCAATACTATTTATCACAATGGCTGTACTAACATTCCCATCAACAGTATAAAGGAGCTCCCTTTTTTGCTACATACTTATCAACACTTGTTATCTTTTGCCTTCTTGATAATTCTCAATCTAACTGGAGTGAGATGATACCTTATTGTGGATTGGATTTGCATTTCTCTGAGTGATGTTGAGCATTTTTTAATGCTCATATCAGCCATTAGTATGTATTTCTTTGAGAAATGTCTGTTTAAATCTGCTTGGGGCAGGTGTTTGGGCCAGTGGGTTAAGAGACCATTTGGGATACTCATGTCCCATTTTCCTATTTTGGAGTTCCTGGGTTTGAGCCTCAGTTTTCCCAATTCCAGGTTTCTGCTAATGCACACCTTGCAGCAGGTGATAGCTTATGTGGTTGGGTCCCTGCTACCCAAGATGGGAAACCTGAAAACCTGTTGAGCTCCTCCTGGCTTCTGTGTGGACCAATCCCGGCTGTTGCAGGCATTTGAGAAGTGAATCAGCAGACTGGACAGCTCTGTCTCTGAAATACACATATAAGATTATATTTTAAGAAATCTGCCCACTTTAAAATTATCTGTTTTATTGCTGTTGAGTTGATTGAGTTCCATATGTATTGTGGCTATTTACCCCTTGTCATGTGTATAACTTGTGCATGTTGTCTGTCCTTTTGTTGCTGTTAATTGGGTTCCATATACTGGTTGTTAACCCCTTATAAAATTTATAGCTTGCAAACATTATCTGTGATTTGTAGGTTGCTTTTTTACTGTTTACTGTGCTGAAGCTCTTCAGTTCAATCAAATTGCATTTTTTTTTTTTTTTGCTTTTCATTGTCTATGCTCTTATGGTCTGATTGCAAAAAATCCTTGCGCACTCCAATGTTGTGAAGTTTTTGCCATCTTTTCCAAGAGCATCAAAGTCTGAGGTCTTGAGTCCATTTTGAATTGTTTTGTACACAGTCTAGTTTCATTCCTTTGCTTGCAGATACTCAGTTTTCTCAGGCTGATTTGTTGAAAAGACTCTTTTTTAAAAGCTTGTTCTTAGCACCTTTGTCAAAGATCAGTTGGTGAAAAATGTGTGAGTTTATTTCTAGGGTGTACGTTCTGTTCCATTGGTCTATGTTTTTATGCAAGTACCATGCTGCTTTAATTATTTTAGTTTTGTAATGTACTTTAAAGCCAGATGGTATTTTGAAGGCCTCCTACTTCTTTCTGCTCAAGATTGTTTTGACTATTCAGTGCTATTTTGTGGCATCACACACATGTTCGTACTGTATTTTCTAGTTCTGTGAAAATGTCATTAGCATTTTGATAGAGATTATATTGAGTCTATAAATTTGTGTTGTATGGGCATTTTAATGATATTAATTATTCCAGGCCATCAGCAGAGTATCTTCGTTTCTTTGTGTCCTCTTCAATTTCTTTCATCTTTTTTTTTTTTTTTAATATGAAAGAGTTATGCGGAAAGAGAAAGAGAAAAGAATGGCTGCAACAGCCAAGGCTGGGCCAGGACAAAGTCAGGAGCTTCATGTGGATCTCCGACATGAGTGCAGGGGCCCAAGGACTTGGGCCATCCTCCACTGCTCTCCCATCTGCATTAGTAAGGAGCTAGATAGGAAGTGAAGCAGCCAGGACACAAAGTGGCACCATACGGGATGCCTGTGTCACAGGTGTTGTCTTAACTCGATAGGCCACAGGGCCAACCCCTGCATGTTTACTTTATAACCTGCAGCTTTGCTGAGTTAGTTCATTAATTCAAAGTGTTTTTTTTTTGGGGGGGTGGTGGTGGAATCTTTGAAGTTTTCTATATAAGATAATGTTGTGGGACTGCCGCAGTAGCGCACTAGGTTAATCCATATGCGTGCCGGGTTCTAGTCTTGGTTGCTCCTCTTCCAGTCCAGCTCTCTGCTGTGGCCCGGGAAGGCAGTGGAGGATGGCCCAAGTGCCTGGGTCCTGCATCCGCATGGGAGACCAAGAGGAAGCACCTGGCTTCTGGCTTCAGATCGGTGTAGCTCCACCCATAGTGGCCATTTCTGGGGTAAACCAACGGAAGGAAGCCTTTTCTCTCTGTCCTCTCACTAACTCTGCCTGTCCAAAAAAAAAAAATTCAAAAAAAATGTCTTTTGCAAAAACAGTCACAATTGACTTCCTTCCTTTCTCTTGCTTGTTTGCTGTGACTGGGGTTTTCTAGTACTATATTGAATAAAGGTGGTGAAAGCAGGTGTTTTGTCTTTCAGTGTGTTAGCTTCTTACATATGGCCATCAATATGTTGGGATACAATCCTTCTATTCCTAGTTTGTTCAGATTATTTTTTTTTGTACATGAGGGGGTGTTGGGTTTGTCAGCTGCCGCCTCTGCATCTGTTGATGAGCATACGAACCTTTGTTCTTCATTCTGGTGATATGTATCACGTGTATTGATTTGTACGTCGTGAGCCATCCTTTGCCTTGCTAGTGGGGGGGGAAAATCCCTTTTGATCCGTGTGAATAATTGTTTTCATGTGCTGCTGGATTTGGTTTGTAAGTGTTTTCAGAAGATTTTTGCATCTATGGTCATCATCTGTTGTTCTCTTTTGTTGTGTCCTTGTCTGGTTTTGGCAATCAAGGTAATTCTGCCATCATAGAATGTTTGAAAGAATTTCCTCCTATTTTCTGTAATAATCTAAAAACAATTGATGTTAATTATGCTTTAAATGTTTTGTAGAATTCAGCAGTGGAACCATCTGGTACTGGGCTTTTCTTTGGGAGACTTTTATTGATTTAGTCCTGCTGCTTGTTATTTAGGTATTTCTTCATGATTAAATTGTGATAAGTTGTATGTGTCCAGGAATTTATCTATTTCCTCTGTAATTCTTGTTGCTGGATAATTGACAATCGCTAACAATTCTTGTATATCAGTTATAATGTCTCCGTTGTCATCTCTGATTTTTTAAAAAATATTTATTTTGAAAGGCAGATTTACAGAATGGGGGGGAGGATCTTCCATCCACTAGTTCACTCCCCAATGACCACAACGGCTGGGGCTGGGCTAGACGGAAGCTAGGAGCCAGGACCTCCATCTGAGTCATCTTTATGAGTGGCAGGGGCCCCAAGTACTTGGGCCATCTTCTGATTTCCCAGGTGCATTCACCAGGTGCTGAATCAGAAGTAGAGCAGGGCCAATGCTGTAGCTTAGTGGGCTAACTTTTTGCCTGTGTCGCCAGCATCCCATACGGGCACTGGTTCGTGTCCCAGCTGTTCCTCTTATGATCCAGCTCTCTGGAAAGCAGCTGAAGATGGCCCATGTGCTTAGGTCACTGCACCCATGTGGGAGACACATAGGAAGTTCCTGGCTCCTGGCTTTGATTGGCCCAGCTCTGGCCATTGTGGCCATTTGGGGAGTGAACAAGTGGATGGAAGACCTCTCTGTCTCTCCTCTCTATCTGTAACTCTGCCTCTCAAATAAAACAAACTTAAAAAAAAAAACAAAACAAAAGAAGTTGAGTATCTGGGACTCAGAACTGGGATGCTGGCATCACAGGCCATGGCCTAACTTGCTACACCGCACTGCCAGCCCCCATCTCTGGTTTTGAATCCCCTCATTTATTAGCCTGGCTAAGCATTTCTCATTTTTGTTAATCTTCAAAGAGCCAGATCCTTGTTTCATTGACTTTTTTTGTAAAGTCTCTTTCCTAGTATTCATGTCCTAAGTTTTATTATTTCTTGTATTTTACTCATTTTGAGTTTGATCGCCCGTGTTTTCCTAGTTCATTCAGGAATAGCAATAAATTGGTTGAGATCTTTGTGCTGTTTTTGAAATGGGCATTAATTGCTATAAAATTCCCTCTTAATATTGCTTTTGCTATATCCCATAGGTTTTGGTATGTTGGGTTTCCTTTTTAATCTCTCAAGAAATGTTTTAATTTTTCATTTTTCTCTTGATCCATTCATTGTTCAGGGATAAGTTGTTTGGTTTTTATGTATTTATCTTGCTTCCAAAGTTTTTCTTGTTACTAATTTACAGTTGTATGTCATTGTGATCAGAAATCATACTTGTTTTTGAAATTGTTTACTTGTTTTGTGACCATATGATCTGTCCTGGAGAATGTTTCATGCGCTGTTGAGAGGAACGTGTAATCTGCACTTATTAGATGGAGTGTCTGTTAGGTCTAATCGATTTTTGGTGCAATTTTCTATCTGGATGAGTTGTATCTCTCTGAAGGGGATGTTAAAATTCCGCGTTAT